>VWZV01010449.1:25484-166882 GCA_013397155.1 Irena cyanogastra
ACACCTCAGAGCCACACCTCACTGCCACACCTCAGAGCCACACCTCGGAGCCACACGCTGCCAAAGGAGCCCAGGGACAGAGCTGCCTTGGGCACAGGTGCTGCCTAAAGCAGCAGGATCTGCATCTCCAGCACAGCAGCCAGAGGAAAGGATGGTGTCATCCCTGCAGAGCTCCAGAGGGACAGCCAAGCACCCTGGAAATAAAAGCCTGCCACTAATGACACCTTCCAGACTGTACAGAAGGGACAAGGACACACCCCAAGGGGAGCAGGGCACAGCCACAGTCAGCCTAACACAGTCACCAGCATAAATGAACCCTCTCATTTCACCATCCTGAAGCATTTGGGAGCAAGCTTCATCTTCTAGACTTAAGAGCAGCAGGTAGGAAAGGCACTCTCCTTAGGATTGGTTCACTAGAAGCCAGGACCAGGGGTCCCAGAAACAAAACACTTGTCCTGTCCTTGGAACTAAGGACACTGTGACACAAAGAGGAGCAGGGATGCACCAGGCTCAGCAGAGAAGGAAAAGCACTTTCAACATGTAAATAAAACCCCTAAATGTGCTTTAAACAAACATAACCAAACCAGTGATCTGTATTGCTGCACTTAAACGTGCTCCATGAGGGTCTGGGGATTATTCTTCTTTTAGACCAACTCATGGCCTCCCCTTAGTTCCCTTCATGGGCAGCTGGGACCCCTAAGCTGAATCCCTGCCTTTGAGAGAACCTCCAGCTACTCTGTGTCCTGCTCTAAGTGCCAGGCTCTGGGTTCTTTGCTTGCTACAGCACAGAAAGAGTCACAAAGCAGGCAGAGACTGCCCTCAGAGCCAGCCCAGCCACGGGGACGTGGCTGCTGGATGCAGGAAGCCTTGGGAAGGACCATCCCACTGGTGCTGCCCTTCAGGTCATGCACAAGGCCACACCAACAGCTGAAAACACTCATTCCCATGCAAATGCTTGGCCTGCACCCCTCCCCAGGTTAAAATCGATGCAGAGAACTTTGCTGAAGCTGCTCTGGCAAACTGACAGAATGGCTCCACGTGTTGCTTTTACCTGGAAAGGGTTCTGCTCTTAAAGCAGGGTCAGCAGCTCCCCAGAACCACTTCCCTGGGCTGCAAAACACCCTGAACTTTCTGTGCTGACAGAGCTGAGGCAGGGCATGGATTGGTATTTCTTCATAATGAAAATGAAACCACCTGAGCTATCCCAGAGCCCTCAGGACAAAGTCTGATTGTGTAGTGCTCTGTTAAATTTGGTTTTATTAGACCCATTCCTCATTCCAGTGGAAAGGTAACACTGTTTCAGGCCTATTTGCATCAGGATAACAATCCCACGGATTCCTAGAGCACCACCCAGGAAAAGATCTCAAATGTGTTAGAAATAGTTATTTGTTAATCCTCACAGCCCCCCTGAACAAAGCAGGCAGCTGAATGTCTGTGCACCATATTTTATACAACTTGTGCTGGAAAGCCTGAGCAGGGGTAGCTCAAGTTGGACTCAGTCAAGCCCTAGAGCTCCAGGGTGCTCAGAAACAAGGAAATGATGCCTCAAAGTCTGGTCTGTCTCCTGAACTTGGGCATGGAGCACTGTTGCCTAAAAGCAGCCTGCAGGAGGCTGATGCTGTGGAGATACAGCCTCCAAGGAGGATTCAGAGCTCTCAGGGTGTGAGCAGCCCTTGGGAAAGGAGCATCCTTCCTCTGACCCTCCTGATTTCACACAGAGCTCCAGCAGGCATGCTGCACCCACTGCAGCTGGAAAAACCTGCACTTGGATGCTCAAATTCAAGCCCATATGAAAAAACTGCCCAAAATTAAAGGTCTTCCCGAAAATCTGGATTTTTAGGGCTTTTTTGTTTGTTTCTTCACTCCCATGTGTTTGAACTGAGCTGGCAATAGCAGCCAGCTGTGGTCCAGCAGATGGGGCTGGAGAAAAGGGAGGATTTGGGGAAGTTCTCTGCTGCTGGTTCCTAGCTGCACACTCCTGCCTGGGTCTCCACAGTTCTGCCACTGCCTCCCTGCTCCTCAGCAGGGCCCTGCTGAGCACATCATTCCTTTCTGCTCTGTCCTGGGTAGGACGAAACAGCCCTCCAAAACTCCTCATTCCAGATCCCACAGGCTCTTCCAGGCTTTGCCTTTCACTCAGAGGCAAATGCCTGGGAACTGTCTGCCAACAAATCCACTAACAGGGAGTGAAGACCCAGAGGGAGCACAGATAGAAGTGACAGAAAGAGATCTTGCTCCTTAGTCCTTTCAGAAAAGGTGCTTTTCACTGCATCCCCCTCTGGAAGTCTTGGAGATCCAGCAGCTTAACACAAACTTGCTAAAAGCTCATTTAAAAATTATACATATACAACTTTGCAATGCACTGACACATGCTGCTATTTGCTGAGGCCAGTGCTGAATTCTGCTTGATTAAAACCAGAATCCCACTCCCATTCCAGGACAAAAGCAATCCATATGGTGCTACTGCAGAGCCTGCTTAGCATTACTCTCACACTGGCCCTGTAGCAAAGAAATGATTGAACACCCTGCCAAGGAAGCTGCTGCACCAGCACCCAGAGCTCAAAGCAGATGGCTGCTCGTGCCCAGTGCCCTGCTAGGAGGGGCTGGGGGACAGGGGTGTGCTGGGGGGACAGCCCCCATGCCCCCATCCCCTGCTCAGCTCCCTGCAGGGGCAGGGCAGGATCCCAGCTGGGCTCCTGTCAGCTCTCTCCACTGTTTTGCTGCACCCACTAAGCCTCTGCCACTTGGATAAGATGCTTAAGCCCAAGTTTTGCACCCCAGCACTAGCCAGTCCTTGGAATAGCTCAGCTTCTCCCTGTGCTCCATCTCCAGCTTCTCCCTGTGCTCCATCTCCAGCTTCTCCCTGTGCTCCATCTCCAGCTTCTCCCTGTGCTCCATCTCCAGCTTCCTCCTGTTCTCCATCTCAGCTTCTCCCTGTGCTCCATCTCAGCTTCTCCCTGTGCTCCATCTCAGCTTCTCCCTGTGCTCCATCTCAGTTTCTCCCTGTTCTCCATCTCAGCTTCTCCCTGTGCTCCTGGCAGAGGCTCTGGTGTGGATGCTGCCAGCAGGAACAACAGGAAGAGGGACAGGTGACCTTGTCAAATCCTTGTGTACCTGTCCCCCAGAGCTGAGCACAGCCCTGTCACCTGTCACCAGTGCCAGGGGACTGCAGAGCTCCCTGCCAGGGCTCCAGGGGAGCAGAGGGGGCCAGGGCAGGAGGGCACAGCATGTACAAAACAACTTGCAGAGGCTGTGCCAGGGCTGCTTCTAACCCTGAGCAGCCACAGAACTGCATCAAACAACAAAAATCAAACTGCCTGATCCTAAGAGGCTCCAGCACATCTCTCTGATCTTCTCCATCAGCTAATTACTCTCACTTGTACAGAGTCCTTATCGATCAGTATCAGCAACACTTGCAGCTCATGAAAGGGTTTTTTGTTTGGTTGTTATCAGCTAAGGAGAGCTTGTCTGCAAGTGATAAAACACGAGCCAGCCTCTCCTCTCCTGGTGGTGTCATTTACAACACCCAGAACCTTGCAGCTGCAGCTCTCGCCTCAGCTTCCCCTGTTTGAGGAGCTCCAAACTCGTAGAGGCAAGAGGCAGGAGCAGAGAAGAGGCAGGTCCCCATTTCCCATGTGGGAGCAAGCAGCTTGCTGGCAATCACAGCAGAGCATGCAGCAGCTCCACCACAGACTCATATCCCAGCTCTGCTGAGCCACACCAGCCTGAGGAACCCAGCTCTGCCAAGAGCCAAACCAGATCAAACCATCAACCAGATCAAACCATCTGCACCCCTGATCCTTCAGAGCACCCCTGGACTTATCCTGCACTAGGAATGCTTCAGAAGACACAAGCCTGTGTTGGCTCATTTGCTTAAATTTCCTTTAAGATAAAGGAAATTATACTCATATATTGATAACCAAATAGAATAAGTCTTATCTCAGAAAAGCCAGCTTTGAAAAGCCAGGCCTTTGTTAAGGCTCCAGGCTCAGCCTGCAGGGCCCTGGGTCCCTGCAGCTCTCACTGCAGAGATTGCTGTGGAAAGGTGATTTTCCAATGGATTTAGCTGCATGTCATTACCCTCCCTTCAACCCCAGAGCTCAGAGGAGACCAAAACTGCCCCCCTAGACACAGCCACAGGAGGAGAACTGCAGGCTTTTACAGAGAATGCAGGAAATCAGGTTTTTTCTTCTTCAGCCAGCCTGACAGAAACTGTTTTAGCTTCTCGTGACTCGAATACTGAGCTTGCAGCTCCAGAGCACAGGGACAGTCAGGGACAGTGACTGTGCTCAGCTGGACTGTGCAAGCCAGCAGGGTTTGCCCTGGTGTGTGTGCTCTGCACTGCCAGCTCCTGGCCACTGTCACAGCCAGGCTCCCTTTTGCCTGCCCATTCTTATTCCTTACTCAGGCTCTTACTAAATGCAGATTCTCATCTCCCAGTCCTAAAATCAAACTGGGATACCTACCTGGCATATTCTTCATGCCTTTTGATGAAGCATGGTGACTATTTCCTGTCCAGCACACACATTTCTGCTGAGGATCTCTACAAAAGCAAAGTCTGCCTCACTAGAAGGGAGACTGGAGTTTAAATAACCCCAGCCAAGCACTGCTAGAGCGGAATTACAAGGGGAAAGGGTGGCAATTGCACACATCCCTAATCCACAGAGATGCTTAGACATGCTTTAGTTAATGACACAAATAACCCAGCACACTTTCCCATCCAAAGCACTCTGGAATTTCCTCTCTGGTGGTACTCACACAGAGGCCAGACTGCCTCCTCAGCTCCTGAGGGCTGTGCAGGGCCAGCAGCACTGGGGAAGCCTTGAAAATGAGAGCAAACCCACTTTCCCCTGAAGGGCCCATCTCACCAGGAGCCCAGCTGCAGTTTGGGTGTGCTTAAACAGCTCCTGGCACAGCCAGAGCCCAGGTCTGAGACAGGGGCACTGACCAGAGCACATCCATCAGTGAGATCTCCACACCTGAACTCCAGACATGTTCCCAGCACTGCAGGGGCCAGAGGACCAGACCTTGAACTGGTTTCTTCACTGCTCAGTGAGCAAGGCTGGGGCTGTGCTGGTATCCAGGGGCACTCCTGGTGTGAGACACGCTGAACCCAGGCAGAGGCAGGTGACAGCTCTGTGCCACTGCCTGCACCAGGGAGCTCCTGGCTCTCTCCAGGGCTCTGTCCCTGCCTCCCACCATGCCTAAGCCAGGCTCCCACCCAGCTCTCATCCCCTGGACCACTCCAACCTCCCCCCACAGCCAGCCCTCTTGCAGGAGGCCTCCAGCCCAGGCAAACTCCATGGAAACCAGTGAGTCCAGTCCCCAGAGACACACAGTGGTCACAACCACGTGCCACCACCAGTGATTTAAAAGGTCAGCCCACATCTCCCAGCACCTTGGCTCCTGCAGCCCCTTCCTGCTCACCATTACCAGCTCTCAGGCTCCAACAGGAACCCAGTCTGCAGCTTCTAACCTGATAAAATCCAGCCAACAGGGATGCATTTGCTGCTGTGATGACTGTGAGCTCCAAGCAGCTGCGTGGTTATTGAGCCTCCCAAATTACACAACAATTATGGATCCTTACATTAAAATTACCTTGCAATCTCTGGATTGCCTGGCAACACTTTTCCTTCAGCATGCACAAACGGTGCACTTTTCTTCTTAATTATATAACAATTGCCATGCATTTACCCAGCAGTTCAGAGAGAACACCATTTTTAACTTTCATTTGCTAATAAAATAAGTGGTTACTCAATGGTCCAAAACAAAGCATCCTATTGTTCCTGTTGCTGGGAGTGCTTGGGCATCCTATAATTTATTGTTGAATTTCACTCTCTCTGCTTAAGACTACCCACACTTTGCTGGGTTTTTTTTTTATTTATTTTTTTTTTCCTGTGTACTAAACTCAAAGTTTCCTCTGAGCAGGAACTGTTCCTGCAGCAGCATCCAGCACAGATCTCCCAGCTGAGGCACACAGGCTCTGCTGCACTCTGAATGCTAATGGGAATATAAAAAGCTGCATCTTCATCCTTCAAGCTCTACTCAAAGACAGCCTTGAGATTCCCATTCATATATTAACTCCTACAAACTTTCTGGGGTGACCTGACTAATTTTGGCAGCACCTGGAAGCTTCTGGACTGTCAGACAGGCAAACACTGATTTTATTCCCTGCTGCTTTTAGACAAAAATGAGGTGGTGCTGCATTTCAATGTGGAGAGGGACTGAGACCCTGCAAACCACATTCCTCTGCCTCAGCAAGGCCCATCATGCTCAGAGACTTGTTCTCTCTCAGTGATTGGAGCCAAGTGAGTAATTCCTTCTGGTTTGAACTGGCTACCTGATTGTTTTGTTTGCTATCCATTAGTTACTGTGTTTTTAGAGACAGAAAATATTAATTTCCTGTCCAGCACTTCCCTGACACTTAGGATTTTATAAGCCTCTGCCATAGCACCCCTTCCCAAGATAACTTCCAATCTTAAGAGCTTTGGTCATACCTCTGCACATAAAATATTCCAGGACCATCCTGATCATCCTTCTCAGTTCTAGGGAGTTCTGTTTCTAAGACAGGCTGAGCCAAGTTGCACACAATGTTCAGGATACTCCTTGTCTGTACCTAAGAGCTCTTAGAGATCCAAATAACTGCACAATAACATTTTCTACTTCCTTCTTTCTTTCATTCCAAATAATTCCCCAAATCTTGTTAGCCTTGTTGAATGTCACCAAGTAATGGGCTGGCATTTTCAAGAGAACTAACCAGAAAGAAGCCTGAGTGAGAAGAGATAATTTAGAGCCCATCACAATGTATGTATTTTCAGTGTTGTTTCTCCCCCTCCTGCATTACCCTGCAGTCAGTAACATGAATTTTTATCTGTCATTTCATCATGCCATCACTTGCCATCATAGCATTTTCCTGCCAGTCTTCCCAGTCAGTTCTAACAACTGTCCTGAATAACTCAGTGCCATCACCAATCTCTCTTATTGTTCTCTACCCTTTTTCTGGTCATTTAGGAATACACTGAACAACCCAGCCCACATTATGGGTTCCTGTTTAGCTGTACTGGTGACTTTTCTCAGTTGTGAAAGCTGCCTTCCAACTTTCTTGATTGTCTAGTTATTAATCCACAAGAACCCCTCCAACCTCAGTCCAAGAGATTTAGGAGCTGCTTTATGAGCTACTGTTAATGGGTCCAACCAAAAGCTGTTTGGCAATTGAAACACAAGGTCATAACAGCATCACCTTATTTGCTGTCTCCTCTGGAAAACAATCAGACCTGCAAGGTGGGAATGTCCTCTGCCAAAGTTCCCTCCTGCTTGTCCTTCTGCAAAATTTCCTCCCCAAATTCACCATGGTCAGTCCTTCAGTGTGTCAGTGTGCAGAGGAAGCAGTGAGTGCTGAGAGCCCACAGAGGCTGGTGGCAAGGAGGACTCCAGGACCCAGCAGGCACAGAGCCAGGCTCAGCTCAGCAGCAGCTGAGGCACAGAAGCACTAGCTGCTTTCAGGATGCCAGCACACAGACCATTCCACCTTGGGTCTTTCATTGAGGGACCCCTCTTTGCTGACCCCTGCCAGGTTTGTGCCAGCAGGGACATGCCAGTGACAGTGGGGCCAGGAAAATCCCTGCTGTCATTCACAGAGCCATGGTGGCCTGCCTGTACTCTGCAGAGCAGGCACTCAGCAGGGAATCTGGCCTCAGCCACACGGGCATGTCACCAAGAAAGGTGACAGTAATCAAACAGGCTACAGAGAGGAACCCTGCTCTGGAGTCTGGGCAGAGCCTGGGAACACACCTGATCCACCCCCTCCCTGGGAGGGCACAGCAGTGCTGGGCTCCTGTCACCCCACAGCCCTGAGTGACAGGGAGGCACTGAGATGGCTCTGCACAGGGACAGACACACAGGGAGTCACTGAGATGGCTCTGCACAGGGACAGACAGACAGGGAGTCACTGAGATGGCTCTGCACAGGGACAGACACACAGGGAGTCACTGAGATGGCTCTGCACAGGGACAGACACACAGAGTCACTGAGATGGCTCTGCACAGGGACAGACACACAGAGTCACTGAGATGGCTCTGCACAGGGACAGACACAGGGAGTCACTGAGATGGCTCTGCACAGGGACAGACAGACAGGGAGTCACTGAGATGGCTCTGCACAGGGACAGACAGACAGGGAGTCACTGAGATGGCTCTGCACAGGGACAGACAGACAGGGAGTCACTGAGATGGCTCTGCACAGGGACAGACACACAGAGTCACTGAGATGGCTCTGCACAGGGACAGACACACGGGGACTCACTGAGATGGCTCTGCACAGGGACAGACAGACAGGGAGTCACTGAGATGGTTCTGCACAGGGACAGACAGACAGGGAGTCACTGAGATGGCTCTGCACAGGGACAGACAGACAGGGAGTCACTGAGATGGCTCTGCACAGGGACAGACAGACAGGGAGTCACTGAGATGGCTCTGCACAGGGGCTGGACAAGGACAGACATCCTCCCTGTGCTGCTCACCAGCTCTGCCACGGCCAGTGCTTGCCTTGCTAAGCTAGACACAGGGATTTGTTCCAGCTGAAGCTGACTGAATCCATGACACTGCAAACACCCATTTTCTGGCTCTACTGTTGCCTTCAAAGACAGTCTCCAAAAAGAAATAAATGGAAGAAAAAAGAGAGGCACTATTTGCCTGATGTCATGTCTAAGGGTTCTGTGACTCCCCCCTGAGTGGGGCCACCTCCAGCAGCAGCCCCATCACAGGCAACCTGAGGGGACCTCTCTGGCTCATCCAAAAGCCCCCAGGGCCAAGATGCCCCCCTCAGCTGACAGGGGTGCTGGACAACACCCTTTTCTGACCCAGAGATGGGGCAACTGAGAGGTGTTTTAAAAACTTTTATTCCATTTTCAGTCTCATGAAAAGGGTGAGACAATACAGATGTTATAATTCACACTATCACAATTAGAAGCTAACTATTTCTTAATTACAATACACCATACGTGTTCTTGGTCTATCAGCTTTAGCCACACCATACTGTAAATGCTTTAAAGACAATTATCTAAAATTACCACTCGTGGGTCCTACTGCAATGCATCTTTCACAGTTCTAGTCCTCCAAGTATCCAGTCTTTTTTGTAAGGCCATCCTTTGAAACTTGTTTGTTCCATTTCTCTCTCACCAATGTCTGCCCTATCCCATGGCATTTCTAAGCCAGCATTCCTTATCTCAAGGTTTGCATACAGACGCACCCTGTGTGAGCCTTCTGCCAGGCTGTGAGAGTTTTCCATGAACCCATTTCCCACCCAGGGGGCTGACAGACCCCGTGCAGGGCAGAGCAGTGCTGGGTACTCACAGTACTCGATGCCCAGGACGATGTCTCGGAAGTAGAGCCGAGCCTGCTCCTCGCTGAAGGGCTGCTCACATGGCACCTCCATGACAGGCCTGTTGGGGACAGGGACAGCCACTCAGTGCTCTGCACGAGGGCAACAACACCCCTTGCTGCAGCAGTTTGTGCTCCATCACCACGTCCCACCACTGAGGGCCAGGCTCCCAAAAGGCTCTGGCTGCTGGGACACAGGATGGAGCTGTGCCCTGACACAGGATGGAGCTGTGCTGGTTCTTTCTGGATCTGGTGATGCTTTGGTTACTGAGCCTGGCTAGTGATGGGTGGCTTTGCATAGTCCCTGAGCCAGCATGATCCACAGAGCCCTCATCACCATCAGGATTAACTGCTCATGTCTGCACAAAATGAGACAAACACCACTCACTAACAGTCCTAATGGGAGAAGAACAGAGCTGGACCTGGCCTTTGGCTTCCTGCTAAAGCTGCTCATGGCTGTGAGCACCAGCATTGCCACGAGATCCAGTCAGCAGTGGGGACATGCCTGTGGCATGGGGACATGTCCTGCCTGCTGGGGCTCAGTCCTGACACAACATCATTGTGCAGCTGCTCTCTACTGAGGCAGGATCTAGACATGAGCCACTGGCTGAAGGGTTAAATGGGAATATTTTCAGTGCATTGTGCTAAACTGCTTTAAAAGCCTATTTGGCTGCTCAGGGTTCAGCCACCACCAGAGCTCAGCCATTCAGCCCTGCACAGGCAGGGTTACCTGGTCAGCTTCTCCTCTGCTTTCCTCTGAAAGCTGCCACTGCTGAGGGATGCAGTCTCCTCTACAAGCCCCTCTTCTGCCTGTGCCTGCTGCAAGCTGAGGGCAAAGAGGCTGTAAGAGCCAGTCAGAATCTCCTGCTCCCCCGTGGATGAATGGCTGGAGCTAAGGAGCTCTGACTAATCCTGCCTGTGCTCAGCAGCTTGGCTTTGCATTTGCACACACATCCCCTGACTGCAGCTGGATTTCAGCAAGTGCTTCTGGGACACCATCCTGGCAAGCCAAGCCCTGCCAGAGAACAGCCCATTGCCAAAACCAGCCTCTGTGGCTCCTCCCCTCAGCAGCCAGCAGCAAATCCTTCCTGCAGCATTTCCCTCTTCTCCCCTGCTGCCCATCTGATTGATGACCACCGTCTCCCATTTGCGCTTTCCTGCCACTGCCTTCCCTCCCTCTTTTATGCACATTTTTCTGTTGCTGAAACCAGGGTGAAGTAATGTGAGAGCAGGGCTGGCAGAGCCACTAATGGAGTCTAATTGCCTCCTGCCAGAGGCAGCCAGGCTGCACTTGGATGAGGCACAGGTTGCCCAGCCTCAGCTGCTCACAGGAGCTCCCTCTCCTGCAGGTCAGCACCAGCCTGATCACCAGGGAGACTGGGGAGCCTCCTGCCAGAGAGAAAAACAACCCCTCAGGGAATCTCCTCCATCCTGGGCACAGAAATCAGGACCTCACTGGGACTGCAGAGCTGCAGAATCGGTGTAGGTGTAGCAAAGAGCAGTGAGGAACCTCTTACCACCTCACCCCTTCTTCCACTAGGCAAAAGATGTGCCAACAGAATAGCCTCCCATGAGAGGTCAGTGCTGAGGGCAAAATAAGGCAGCAGGTGGCAAGTGAATCTTGATGCAACCCCACACCCCTTGTGTCAGAGGAAGCCACAATGTGGCTGGAACCCAGCAGAATATTCCTATTCAAACCTTTTCTTCCTTCCTGATGAGGAATTGCCATAGAATTTGTTTTCCAGATCAGAGTCTGGCACCAGGAGATGTCCTCCCAGCCCACTTCTATTCACCACACCATTCCAGGCTGTAGCAGTGCAAAGGGAACTCCAGCTGGGTTCTGCCTCCCCTGCAGACAGGGTTTGCCCCCTTGGACACACCAAACCTCCATCTCACATGGGAACCTGATGATGAACACCAACATTTTCAACAGAAGGGATCCCAGGAGGGCTACTTACCCTTTCCTCATGAGGTCAAACACTGCAAGAAAAGGAAATAAACCATGAATGCATGAGAAGAGCAGCCTGGGCTTACTTGTTATTCACCACCTACAAAAACACATCCATTCCCATACCTGCAAAATCAATTTATCTCCACTCATTTCTCTTCCCTCACCCATGACAAGGACACCAGAGGATGCAAAATGAAAATATTCATCTCTTCAGCACAGACAAATGTCCCCCCTCCTGCCAGCTCTGTAGAGGGAGACAGCAGGTGCTAATTTATCAGCACTGCTGCTGCTCTGCGTGCCAGCCCTGGCTGATCTGAGCCCCCTGTACCTCCAAGGGAGGGTGTTTGCTGTGATATTTCCACTAAATTGCTGATAGCAAGGGAGATGCTGTAAGAACATGCTGCTCCATTTCTGCTGTGTCAATCAGCAGCACAGCCACAGCTCTGTCAGAGCCAAACACTCCCTGGCAGGAGCAAGTGAAGAGGATTTGCTGGTGTGAGCTGAGGTTTGCAGAGCACATGAGTTTGTGTGTCTGATTAGGAGGTTGGGGAGAAGTGTTTTTCTGATCCTGCTCTGCCCTGTTCTGCAAACAGGAGAAGGATCTGCTTTTATCTAGAGCAGGAGAGCTCTTTCCCCATGAATTATATGGGGATTTCTTGCACCTCTCAAAAAATCTGAGCAGATCTCCTCCCCAGAGCACTGGGGTGTGGGATCCTCTGAAGGTACAGACACAATAGGGCAGCCTGAATTGGCTCATCTTACCCTCCAGAAGCTGCAGCTTGTGGAAGCATTTCATTATTCAACCACCCTGTAGCTTTGCAGGTTGCTCAGTGCCTGCTGAGATCCCATCCCAGTGACACAGAGCCAAGGGCTCACAGCAGTGCTGATCCCAGCAGCCACAGGCAAGGAGCAAACACCACCTCCTCCAGATCTGCCTGGCAGTGGGGGGCATTTTTGGAAGGAGAAAGGTGCAGTTGTTATCAGCAGGGGCAGCAGCAGGAGGCAGCAAACCCATCTGCAGGAGGTTCAGCCCTGGGCACTGCTGCTCCTTCTGCCAAGGGAGCTGCAGAGGCAGGTGCCTGATGTGCCTGAACTTTAGGGGATCCCAGGCACAGGAGAGGGGTGATGGAACATGGACAGCAGGGACATGGCCACTGCTTGTCACTCAGGGGCCAGCACAACCTCCAGTAGGACCAGGAGACCCTCACCTGTCCTGCTGCTATTTCTGGGAGGGTTCTCTCACTCCACAGGTACAGCTTGGTTTAGCTTTGGGGTTTTTTTTTCCCCTCTGCAGCTTTCTACCTCATGTCTCCCCTCTCCTCCATCCCCTGGAGCTCAGGCCCTCAAACAACAGCCTCAGTCACCCTCCCCACCACGAGTGCCATCACTTTGAGATGCTGCCAGATGCCCCTGGGGCTCCAGCCCAAAGGGAAGAGTGGCCTTTCAAAGGCAAATTGCTTCATTTGCTAGGCAGAGTCCTCCTTCACAGCAGCCTCAGAAGTGTCCCATGATTATTTCATGAGGAGCAGTCTTTGAACCTGCTTCCTCAGGAATCAGTCTGGGGAAGCAGAGATGTGAAAGGGTCAGTCATCCCCTCCTCCAGCCTATCTCAGAGGGCTCCTCAGGGCCTCCCAGGCCTGTCTCTCAATGTTTTACCCAAATGGGGGTTAGGCTGTGGCTGGCACTCTCAGGGTTTGGAGGAGAGGAAGACAAAATGGGTGGAATTCCCTCGCCCCCTGCACGAACAGCCAGGCATGGCTTCCCCACCAAAGGTGGGAGTGCTGCTCCCTCAGGAGGTCCTGTCTCTGCAGGGCTCACAGGGAACACTCCCAGACAAGACTGGAGTGACTCTGGAGCCACTACCACCATCCACAGCCTGCAGAAGTTTCACAGCAGGAGGACAAGGAAACCATCCTGGCCCTGGGACTGGAACCAGCACTGCAGAGGGGAGGGCAGAGCAGCTGCCAGGTCCTGTCAGTGTCCCCACAGCAAAGAGATGTGCACAGCTGTACTGACACAAGGTTGCCTTACCCTACAGCACGGGGCCTTTCCATCCCAGCTGCATTTACAGGCGTTTTAACTTGGCAGAAACAAAAAAAGTCTGCTGGAGGTGGCACAAGTTTCCTGCCGTACTGACCCCGCGTCCTGGCACGTGTCACTTGCACCACCAGGCCCAAGGCCAGATGGTTCTGTTAGCTTATGAGACTCACATACCCATGTACAAGTTGTCCTCTGCAGGATCATCAAGGACCTGAGAGATCACAGAGAAATAAGGGGAAAGAGGGAAAAAAGTGAAAAACAGCAAGAAAAAAAGATTTTTAAGCAAGTAACACTCTCAGTACACTGTGCTGAGCTGCAGAACACTGAGAATAATTTAGGCTAATATTTAGAGAGTCCTGCAGAGAGTGGGGTTTTGGAGGACAGGTTTTCCTGTCTCCAGAAAAATCTGGGCTTCTGCCTGTATTTGGAGAAACAGCCTACCAATAAAGGCACTGCTTGTCCTAAGCTGACCTCAGTCAATAATGAAAATGGCACTGAAGCCTTGCACTTGTGCACCTTCCCAGGCTGGTCTGCACACAAGCTGCAGTGATCAAAGCTCACTGCTGTTTCTACCAGCACAGTGAGCTGCCTTCTCCTGGGCACCAGCCCAGAGCACAGGGTGAGTGTGCAGTCTGTCCTACACAGCCAGCAAGACTTTGCTTGGAATCACCAGCCTCAATTTCTGAACATCTATTTCAAACCAATCTTGGCTGAAGTAGGAGCAGTTGAAGAAAAATCCTCTTGTTGCAATACAAACCAGACTTGTTTCAGCATAACTCAGGGTGGAGAAGCAGCTCACCTCTATCAGCTTAACAATATTGATGTGGTCCAGCTTCTTCAGGATGGCTATCTCCTGATAGACTCTGTCCAGGGGTGCCATGGCTTTGGGCTGCTCTCCAGAGGATGCTTTTGACCCCCTGGGAGGAGGCCGACCTGCAAGTGTGACAGCAGAGAGAATTGCTCATTTGGCAGCAGCACCTGCACACAGGATGAGCCTCTGCACACCCCTCCAGCTGCTCTGGAAGATCTCATCCCCTTGTTCTCATCCCAAAGCTTTGCAGTCTCCAAATCCCATGCAGGCCAGCTGCTCCCAGATGGGTCTGGGGCATGCCACAGCCCAGCCTGCACCCAGGTGCTATCCCAGGGGAAAGGAAAGGAGGGGGAACACCCTGCCCAACTTCCAGTGCTTACTCAGGCTTCATAAATGCTGAACAAGGAAGAGTCACCACTTCAAAGAGACTCACAAAAACCAGAGCCAGGAATCTCATTGCTGAATTTCCCTGTGGCTGTATCTGCCCCCTCACCACCCCCTTTTAAGCAGCTCCCAGCTCTCAGGAGGCCACGTTCTGCACTCCCTGCAGACAATGCTTCTACAGAGAGATCTGGCTGAGGACAACAGGCAGACCTCTAAATGTGAGATACCCACGTGGAAATCCATACTGCTTCAAGAGCTTCTTTTTGGAGAGGACTTTCATAGCCTGGAGGAAGAAGAAAAAGCAGTGTTAAACCTGAACAAGAGCCAAAGAGCTGATTGCTGTCACCTGGAGTGTGCTGGGCAGCAGGGACTGGCTCAGGGCTGCTCCTCAGCCTGGAGAAGGGTCAGTGGTGGCCACCACAGGCAGACACTGACCCAGCCTGTCCTGAAAGCACTGCTAACCATCTGTTCCATTCATCTTTCCCCATGAAAAACTTTGATTTAGCTTCAAATGGACAGAGGAAAAGGAGCCCAGCTTCTGCATTTGGGGCAGAGGCTTGAGGAAGACGTGGGCTCCTCTGGCTGACCCACTGTTTTGGATGATGCTAAGGCCATGCTCCAGGGCAGAGACACTTCGAGGCTGCTTCATCTTATGTTTTGTCTTGTCAGGGGGTATAAGAAGGAAACTGAACCCAGGCAGCTGAGGAAGGGGTCAGGGTAATTCGTGCTGCCATCCAGCTGGCATTAGCATAGTGGCAAGAGGCAATCTGAATTTAATAAACAGTCTTTGTGCCTCCATCTGCTCTGTGCATTAATAACCTTTTGGAGGGCCACTCAAACCCCCTGAGTGGCCCAGCAGATGAGGATTTAATGAGAAACCAGCTCATGGTACCATTTGCTTAGGAAAATAGTCTGTGCTTCCAAAAGCTGGGATGGCCACAAGCTCCTTCCCCTAGTCTCAGCAGTTACTCCTATGAATACAGCATCCAATGTGTAATTCCCACTGGAGTGACCCCTGGAGTGATCTAACTAACCAAGGAGTCCTGCAGGACACACTCAAACTCCCAGGAATTTTCCATCAGTACCACAGAGGCAGGGTCTCTGCTCACTGCCTGTTTTTAGCACACATACCAGGAACAGGTCACCAAACCCATCCCAGTGAGCTCCTTCCCAAGCTGTTGCTCCTGGCAATGGTGGCACCACATGCCCAAGCATCCCCACCTCCCACCAGTGCTCCCACTGCAGCCAGGCTCATGGCTCACTGAAAGGATTGCTGTTTTTGGCACTGATCCAGTGAAATCCTCTGGATTTGCACCCGTGTAATTGAGAAGAGTCACTGTGCAGTGTTTCAATCCTGCCAGGTTCCATTCCTGCCAGCTGTTAGAAATGATGGTGTTGAGAGACAGACTCAGAAGTGCTTATCTTTGACTTAGCACAGCTCTGTGTCCAACACAGGCAGCCAAGTGACTCATGGTCTGCTGAAAGAGGATCCAAGATGTGCACAGCCACCTCCAAATACGGCCAGGACCAAGCCTGCAGGACTTCCTACGCTTCCACTTTTATCTCTGCATAATGAAAATTTATGAGAAAAATCAAAGGAATTGGTACATCCATTTCTCTGTCAACCATTGCCAACCCAGCAGGAGAACTCTTCTCTTGCTCCAATCCCATCTTGAGTCCTTGCTGCCTTCTGGCAAGGAGCTTCAGAAAAAGGACAAAACAGAAGATGCAATTTGCTGCTGAAAGCTCTCAAGTTTGGAAGCCTGGGGGCCTCAGCCTGAGGAACTGAACCATCACCACCAGCCATGCCCACATCAGGAGAGTCTTTCCCAGGAGAAGCTGGAGGGAGCAGGAAGGTGCAGAGAAGAGCAATGGCTAAGACAAAACTTAGGGGACAGAAATGGAGGGATCAGGAGCTACTGCTGCCACCCAAACTCCTTGAAGGACTCTTGAGGGGCACTGAGGGGTTACTGCATCATAGCAGAGCTGACTGCAAGCCCCCACTGCTGCTGGGAAAGAAGCACCAGGATATGCTTATACCAGTTTTGAAGCAGCAGTATCTGCTAGTGCACAAGCAGGGCTGGGTCAGAAGAGAGGAGCTGTCCCCTGTCCCACTGCCTGACAAACTCAAACGGGGACAAAAAGCAAAGTTCATCGTGCAACAGGCCAGAACCACTTAATTAGCACAAGAGCAGAGAGGAGGGCACGTGGCTGTGAAGCCTCACTTTAATTGCAGTGAGCTGGCAGGACCAGGCTTCCTCCTGAATCCTGGCTGCTGCAGGGGGAGCATCTCAGGGAGGCTTCAGCAAAGCTCTCCTTCGAGCTCACAGCATGACAGAGCCAAAGACATCTGTACTCACAGGCAGAGCTAATTACCCAGATAATGCCTTTCTGATAAAGAACCAGCTCAGAGCCAAGCTGAGGGATTTCCCCTTTGCACAGGCAAGTGTTGCTTCAGTGTTCTCAGGAAAAGAGGGAGCCTGGAGGTTTCCTGCACACATCCTCCTCCCGCCTGTTCCCGCGTGGACACGGGTCCTGACATTTCCCTTTGAGAATCAGCAGGAACTGTGTGCTTTTCTCTGATGTTTGTTTATTATTGAAGTTTACTGCTCTCTTCCTATCAGCCTTACAGCTGGAAACCACAGGGAAGCTGCCTAAGGGAAAGGAGATCCCAGGCTTATGGAGAGGAGGAATGCCTGTGACACAGCAGCTTTCACAGCAGCGGGGCCACAGGCTGGGGGCAATGACAAGGGCAAAATGGGCATTAGCTTTGGGAGGGAGGGGTGACAAAATGACTGAGCCAAGTGACCTTATCACCTGTCCTTGGTGATGCTCTCACAGTGCTTAAAATGTCATTTTATCTGCTAAGGGAGAGACTTGTATTGCAAGGGCAGAAGCCTGTGCACAGTCCCTGCCTACAGCTCCCAGGGGAGTGAGATGCTGCTCAAAGGTCCCTGCTAACCACCTAAGCCCTCTGCTAGTGCATGAGGGCACACTGTGGGAATGCTGAACACACCAGAGAGCGTTTCCAGCCCTTTTTCACCTGTCCTGCCTAACAACAACATCCCTCAGACAAAACAGCTGAGAGGGAAGCTCTGCTGGGAAAGAAGAGTGTTATCAACTGAAAGAAAATCTTAAACCAGACAGGCTTAGCTGCCATGGCCTTAAAATCCAGCTCCTGTGTTTGTCACCTTGGTCCCATCAGCAGAATTCCCTCCTCTGGCTGTGCCCTGCAGCAGGGATGCTGAGCTGGAGCTCTCCTGTCTCCAGCTGCCTCCCGAGGATCCGGCTGTCACCCTGGGTCACCCAGCCCCTCAAAGCCCTCAGCTGAGCAGCACCAGGTGTTAGACTAAGCCAGAGATCAGCTCCCTGCTCCCCACAGCTCTGGAGTGCAGCTGGCAGTGGTTCAGCAGCTGTTCTGTGAGCCAGAGGATGGGAAACACAGGAGCTGTGCCTTCTCTTTCTGCCTGGATGGCAACCCAAGTGGGTTCTCCAGGGGCTGGAAAGTTCCAGGCTTGCTGCGGGTCACCTTCTCAGCCCTCTGTTCAGCCACTCCTTTCATAAACTTGGATGGAATTTCTCCCCATCACTGAGACTTGGAAGGAAACAGCCCTCCATGCAAAGATTGTTAGGTACAAACAGAGGCAGAGAGCACAATCACACAAATCTTGTTTCTTAGGAAACAAGATTAAAAAAGAAGGATGAAAAAAAGAAAATCCACTGACAATCTAAATGCTGTTGCCTTATTCCAGCAATAGCATAACAAATGCCCATCATAACCACTTTTCTTTGCAAGCTGATTTAGAGATTGAAAATAGGAGGAAGACATGACCTGAGGCATCAAAGACTCAAATTCCATCAGCACAATGATTCCAATCTAGATCTCTGCTTGGACACATTTGCCTTTGCTTTTTATTTGCTGCTTTTTTGCAGAACTTGGCCTTTGATTTTTCCCTTAGTCATCATCAAAGCATCTCCTTCAAACTGAGCCACTGAAACCTTTCCAGTGTAAAGGGTTCCTTGGCAGAGCCCCACAGGAGCTGCTGTGACAGCTCTGTGTGCCCCAGGAGCAGCAGGGTGCTCTGCTCTCCAGTGGGGTCTCCTCCCTGGAGGGAGCTCTGGCTCACACACCTGGGGCAGAAATTGCAGTTTCCATGGTCCAGCACATTCCCTGCACCCACTGCTGTGAGCCAGGACACTTTACAGCCCTCCCAGGCACTGCAAGTGCTCACAGCAACCAAGGGCAAAGCTCTTAGAAGCACTCCCTCATTTTTAATGGAAGGTAAAAAAACCCCACAAAGTAAACACAACCCATCTACATTTTTTCCTAAATGTGGTGATTGAATTCTTTTTCTTGAGAGTTTTTCCTAATTCTAGGCCAGATCCAAAACTCATTAAAGCAGCAGCAATCTCTCCTTTTGCTTTGACAGGAGCTATATTCACTCCTTGCTCTCTATAAACTCTGCCTTTTTGAAGGGGGCTAGCAAAGGGTCCCACAGCTCAGCAACAATCAGGAGCCACACTCTGAATTATACCCCCAAATAATTTTTTTCTTATTTCTTTACAATTTTGGTCCATGTTATTGCAGCACACCAGCTTAAAGACAATGAAGAAGGCAGCAACACCCTGGCCTCACGCTGAACCACTGCAAATGAAACCCAGTTACAGAAATAGAATATCACAGAATGGTTTGGGTTGGAAGGGACCTTAAAGATCATCAGTTCCAACTCCCTGCCATGGGCAGGGACACCTTCCACTAGACCAGAGTGCTCCAAGCCCCATCCAACCTGGCCTCAGCCAAGGGCTGATTTCCTCCAATTACTTCTCACTGCTTTTCACCACTGACACAACAAACACCACACATCCAGAGCTGAATCCGGGGCAAAACAAACACGCAGAAAAGGCCCTTCCCAACTATTAGAATCACAATTGCTTCTATATACTGCTGGTAGAGTCATTAGGCACCCCCGGGGCTCAGGGTGCACTGCTGAGGAACAGCCCGGGCTGGGAAGGACAAGCAGGGCAGGATGGAAGCTGTCTCAGCTCCAGGGTCAGGCTCTCCAGGCAGGGGGAGAGCTCAGCAGCCAGTTATGCAGTGGACTGTTTCTCTGAAGCTCTGAACAGCCTGCCAGCTCCTGAGCTGGCTTAGTGTCTTGGGAAAGCAGAGGTGACTCCACCAGGGCTTGCCCTCCCAGCAAACACAAGCACAAGGACGAGGGTGCAGGGAGTGTGGCTGCACTGGGGAAGGGGACAGCTGCCCCTGCCCGGCCCAGGGGGGAACAAGGACATGAGGAGCAGAGTTCAGAGATCACTGCCCTGCCCAGCAGCACAGGAGAGTGTCCCCTCCTCTCCTGCACAGCCACCCACAGCTGGCACTGCCCTGCCATCTCTCCACACACCTCCCAGGATCACCTTCCCAGCCCTGCATCCAGCTGGGATCTAGCTCAGCCACAAAGCTGAAGCAAAGGGGAGGGACATCCCTGCAGGGCTGCCAGGGGGAGGCTCAAGCAGCCCCCGGGCACGGAGCCCCTCCCAGGCTGCAGCACCTTTAAAGTGTTTGCTTAGATTAGAAACCAAGATTAAGTGGGGATTAACTAACACACACCAGGCTGACCTGCACACAGGCTTTCACTTTTGGTTTTGATTTGATCAGCTAAATCTCCATCCATGGGTTAATCTGCATCCAGAACAGGAATGCAGCAGGCAGTGCTGCCCTAAACCCAGCTCTCTCCTCCTGAGCTGTAACAGATGTCCTGCCCACCACTGGGCAGCTCAGTGGGACTTCCTGAACCAAAGCGCAATGCCAAAATGTAAGGATTACAATTTTCAAAGGAAAAACTATTTTCAGCTGGAAATAAACATGATTTATGGATGTGATGTGCTCCCACTCTGTGCTACTGGTGCTGGCATGCCTGTGCTGGTGGGACAGATGGATCAGGGAAGCCAGGGCTGGCACCATCACCCTCTGGAGAACAAACCAGCCTGCTGCAGGGCATGGCAGGGAGGATTTGGAGGGCAGCAGAGAAAAGGAGCCTTTGGAAAAAGCTCCAGTGCAGCTGTGAATCAGCTTGGAAAGGATGGGAGATGGAAAGGATTGTGGCTCCTCTCCTTGGCCAGCTCCAGGGCACCTTGTCCAGGTTTTTGTCTCATCTCTTCCATCCTTCATTTCAAGGCATTCCTGCTGCAGTTCCACGCCTGCTGGAAGCACAGAAAGGCTAAGGAATACCCACAGGCACACAACTCCCACCTGACTATCTCAACCTGCTGTGTCACTTGGAATAAAGAGTCAGGGAGGAAAAACTGTCTGGGGAGCAGTGGGGAATGAGCATTCCACAAACCATTCTTATTCCCCTTGTCCCAAGGCCAGCAGGGACAAGCAGCAGCAGCACACAGACTGCCTGGGTGCTCTGATTCTCACCCAGGAGCAACAGCAGGGCACTCTCACCAAATGCAGTGTGAGCAGCAGCTCTGGCAGGGCTGTGCTGGGTTGGGGTTCAACAGCACTGCAGCCACACAGCTCTGCTCAGCAGATTCCTGCCCTGGCACCCACCCATCAGAAACTGCTGGGAGCTCCCTCCAGAAGCCTCCAGGCACAGCCACACATAGCAAGGAAGGTCTCCTTCCTTCAAGCTCCTGCTCTCAGCCTGAACAAAACGAGCCACAGGGCAAGCCCAGGGACATGAGCACATCTGCAGGCAGATTTTGCAGGAATTCCAGCTGGGATGGTTGGGATTCAGTTGCCTCTGAAAGGGGAGGCACAGAGCAGGAGCCTTCAGCACAAGCAGCCTTTTGGAACATGAAACTCTCCAACTCTGGCTTGGTTAAACCCCAAGATTTGCCTTCAGTCTTGCACCCTACACCTCATGCCCTGACAGAGAGGCTGGTTCAGTGTCCCCCAGGGGTAGGATGGAAGGAGCCTGGCACTGCCCAGCCACACCACACTGCTCAGCATTTTCCTGAGAAACACCCCCATTTCCCTACAAAACACTCCTGCTGGTTCCAGGCCAGGCTTCCAAGGCACAGCAGGTGCCTGAATGCCACCACCCACACGCCTCTAATTTCAGGTGACCTGCTTCCTAGCTAGAAAATGCCAAGGCAAATCAGCACCCTGCTTCTGCAGCCTGCCTGTTACATAAGCACCCACCCGTGCCCTGCAGGAGCCTCAGCTCCTCCAAGCACCCCAAACCACCAGGGCACATGCTGAAAGCAGCCAGGTAGAGAGCACCCAGCTCCCAGGGGGGAGCAGCAGCAGCAGAGAGGAGCAGAGGAGGGGAAGAGCATCACACTTACATAGTACTTGTCATCATTCTCGTTGTAGGCCAGTTTCACAACGCCGTAGGAACCCTGAAAATAAACAGGAATTGCACTGGCAGTCCAGCAGCTTCACCTCATCTTCTGCTGCTCCAGGCTGGTAGATCACAGCTGGGAAAAGAAAAACAACTCCCAAGGAGGCCCCAGACCATGGTGACCCCTGGGCAGTCTGCAGGGGATGTGACCCTACAGCAAGGCTGTGTGTTTTGGCAGCTCTGTGGCAGCCACTGGAGGATTGTTGGTGTCTGGAGGAGCTGAGTACCAGCCCACCACCTCCTGCCCTGGGCCAGACCTTGTCTGTCTGAACTCACACAGGGGTGGGGAGCAGGGAGAAAAATTTCCAAGCAGACTTTTTTGGTGCAAATTTGGAGATTCTGCATGAACACTTTTCCTGTTCCACCAGCCACATGCTGCCCAGGCAGGTGCAGACCTGGACTGACTGCTGCTGTTCCCACAGCTCCAGGGACAGCCTGAAGCCAAGCTCCCCCAAACTGCTGTTGTTTCAAAATCCCAAGGAAACACCCATTTTATGCAAGTAAGACATGATCAGGTATTATGTTGAATAAACGAGTGGAATGAACACCAGAGCCTTCAAAATATTTCTCTTGACTTCACTGAGAGATGAAATAAGGTTCTGGTCTCAGAGGAGACTAACAAGCCATCTGGCTGATCCAGAAGCACAGCAGACCCTCTACCAACCTCACAGTGCCCACAGGGAAGGAGGCAGGGACAAATCCACCTGAGAGAAGGTTTCCCACTCTCCTTAACCCATGCAAAAGCCATAACTGGGTTTGAAGCTGGGTGTCAGCTTGGGATGGCACCTGCTGTGGTACCTGCAGCCCTGCTCCCCCCTGCCAGCAGCCAAATGCACAGCCCATGGTGGGGCTGCCATCCCACAGCCTGGGGCCTCTTGTTTTGGAGTCATTTGGGCTAACTGAACTTCTGCTGAAGGTGTCTGCAGCTCAGGGTGCAGCCTCCTCTGCCTGCAGGGCTCCAGCTGCAGGGGCAGACCCAGCTCCACTGCCTGTGGACCCACCTGCAATGGTGGCACGTGGCCAAATGTGCAGGTGTCTGAGCTGCTCACCAGCCCAGACCTCTGAATAACCTTACAGGAATCTCTTTTGACTCATTCTGCAGCTTTTAAACGTGCACTAGAATTAAACAAATATTTCACATGATGTAAAAGCTTTAACTAGCCCTGATGGGGACCAAACACCTGCCCTGATCATCTTCTGGGTTTTTTTTCCTTGTTGTGTTGTATTCATGTGTCAAAGGCTCTCAGTGTTACATCTGGCAAGCAAACACCCTGAAAGGGAGCCAGCTTAATCACCTTCTGAGGGAGGAAAAATAAATTTAGATTTCAAAGGAAGTAACTCTACTGTGACCTTGAACAAAACTTGTTCAAATTAATGTGGAAAAAACCCTCAAAAACAATTCAAAAAAAAAACCCCAAACCAAACACAACTTGCAAGGAGTGTTGGCCAGTGAGGTCCCTTGGGCTGGCACAGCCTCTCCACCCCTCCTCACATGTGTGACACAGGCTGCTGTGACCAACACGAGCCCGAGTACATACCTTGCCTATTTCACTCTGCAGCTTGTACTGGTTTAACTGCACACAGTCCTGCAGATCAAAAGGAGAACATAATTAAGAGTATTGGTAAAGGAAATGACTGAGTTTGAATCAGGTTCAAGTAGTGGCAGAGTGCTAAATAATTAAAGACTTAATCTTACTTAAACTGGTGTATGTTACACTATAAGCACTGCTGCTTTTTTTGTTTTGTTTTTGTTTTTGTTTTGTTTTGATAACCCAATACAAAACAATTGTGGGCTGAATTCTGATTCTGGTTGTGCTGGTGTGAAACCACCCCAACCCCCCAAGACTGCCCTAGGTTCAGCCCAGCAGCCCTTGGCCTGTTTACATTAACCCTCTCTGCTGGGCTGTGCTCAGTACCAGGCAGGAAAATCCCTGTCCCAGCTTCCCCAGGCTTCCCCCAGCACCCAGCCCAGGGTCCCAGCACGAGCCTGTGCCCTTCCCAACAGCAGCCTGGCAGACACAGGGCCCTCCCTGGCTGTGTCTGCACCCAGAGGAGCCCTCACCTGGACCCTGGGCTGCCCTTCCAGGAGAGCACACAGAGCCAAGCTCCTCTGCTGTGCAACACAAACAGTGGATTCCCTCCAGCTGACACTTATTTGCTAAAATAAATCACCCCAGAGCAGCTCTGATCCCTGCTGGAGAGGAATCCAGCCCTGAAACCCCACAGGGTGGGGATGTGGTGACGGGGTGCTGAGCTCCTCCACAGACCAGGGGTGGCAAACCAGGTGGAACAGAAGATCCATGAAGCCACCTGGTGTTAAACCCACCCTTCCCTGGAGCTGCACACCTTGCTGCAGAGCCAAGCTCTGGGCAAAGAGCTGAGAGCTGCTGCTGGATCTCTGCAGTGCTGGCACCAGGCAGAGTGGCTGCAGTGGAGCTTGCCTTGTCCTCACTGAGCACAGCACTGTAATGCTCATGTAATGGAGAATACATATATAATGGAGAATTTTGTCCCCTAAACAAATGCACTGAGCTGCATTGCAGGGCAGGGAGGAGCCCCCACCTCGGTGGGCTGGGGAAAAGGTGGAGTTGCCAACCCCAGGACAGGTGTGGGCTGAGCCTCAGATGGGATGCATTTCCCAAGCCAGCACTTTTGGACATTTCTCCCCAACAAGCACTAAAGCAGGCTGGAAATTCACAGCCAGCCTCTGCACTTCTTTGGGAACAAAGCTGATATGAAACACACAGACAGGTAGATCAGCCTTCCCATAAGCCTCAAAATAGCCCTTCAAAGTACAGAAGCAGCAGCACAACACAAAAGCAGTGCCAGATGCCTTCAGTCCATTTGTAAGAACAGGGGTGTAAGAGTCCCTGGCCCAGGCAGCATTCCATCCAACACTCCTCTGCCTCTCAGGACCCAGCACAGGTGTGGGAAGTGATAATTTTGACTCTTCTCCATCACCAACCAGAAAACATTCCTAATACTCCTAACTCAAGAGATCATCCAAGTAAAATAAATGGGGGACTGATGATTTTTAAAGCCTACAAGCCATGGCTTGTCAGGACTACAAGGAATGGTTTAAATCTTGATCCTTTTGCCAGGGAAGGAAGTTTTTTCCACCTCCCTGACAGGGAAGAGCAGCCAGCTGTGAGTAATGGGACCATGGAAGTGTATTAACTCTGCTGCTAGCAAAGCACATATCTTTCCAAAGGTAAAAACCAATCCATCAGAACTAGGAGCACCAGGAGAGGAGAAAGCATGACCCAGCAAAGCCAAGATGTAAGGCAGGAGGGGCCTGAAAGGATGCCCCTCCCCAGGCAGGAACCCAGGGCATGGACACGAGGAGGACAAATGCCCCTGCAAACCCTGTGCCAGCAGATTCACTTCTCACTGTGTTTGCAGCAGGGTAATTTTCACAAACTCAGCAGGAACTGATGGTGTCTCCTGTCCTGGCTTCTCTGTGCTCAGCTTTGTACCCCTCACCTGGTCCTGTGGAAACTGCAGTGCTGCAGAGGGTGAAACACCCACTGGGGCAGCTGGGACAGGCAGAAAAGTGACCATTCCTCCAAGAAAGCCTCCAACCACCTCACATCTCCTGCTCTTCAAACCAGCAAGCTTGAAATGACCAGCTCTTGCTAGGAGGCCTCCTCCCTGAGCAGGGATCACTTGCAGGAGTAGATAAGCCTTTCACACACAGCCATCAGCTCTTTGCTCTGCACTCAGGACCTTGTTTCAAGCCAAGGTGGCATCTCTAAAGCACCAAGAGCTGCTTCTTCATGCTCACAGGCTGCCAAGGAAGCCATGGTGGCATCTTTTCCCTCCCTACAGAAGGAGCAGAGCCCTTTGTGCGGGATGCAGTCTGTCCGTCCATCCATCCATCCATCCATCCATCCATCCATCCATCCATCCATCCATCATCAATCCATCCATCCATCATCCATCTATCATCCATTCATCATCAATCCATCCATCCGTCCATCCATCCATCCATCCATCCATCCATCCATCATCAATCCATCCATCATCCATCCATCCATCCATCATCCATCATCCATTCCTATCCATCCATCCATCCCTCCATCATCTATCCATCTCTCCATCCCTCCTCACAAAGCAGGAAGAGGGACTGTGCCTTATCCCTGTGCCCAAGCCAGCAGTTCCTTTGACTCTGACCTTCCCACCATCCCTCTTACCTCTGGCCAGAAATCACCATTCTCATCCCCCCCAGACTGATCCCCAAAGCACCTCCCTGGGGTTTCACTGCTGCCAGATGGAGCTTGTGACACCAGAACCCCCATCTTTGGGGACAGTTTTTGGGAAGGGGTGGATAAACACAGGGAGGGAACACCCAGAAGGGGTCCAAGGGAAAGGCAGTGACCACATCTGCAGCTCAGCCTGCCAGAGTTCACACTCACTGTCACCACATCCCTGCCTGGCCCACACCCCCACTGCTCTCCACTCAGGTAATTCCTGGTGGGAAGCACCATCACTTCAGCTTCTGCAGTGCTTCCAACACTTGAGCTGAACACAGCAAAAATCAGACCAGATTAGAGGTGTTTTCTATGTTTTTTTCCTCTTGAAAAGACCATAATTCAGTGCTGAAGTGACTCCTGCCACGTGCTGCTGCAGACTGGAAGGGTTGTTATTCTGTTATTTGGTTCTCCTGCAGGAAATGGGATAATTGTCCTATTGCTTCATCAGAGAAAAGCACCTATCTCTGGGCCAAGTGTTTCTCTGAGATAACATTGTACAATTCTCTTGATTTCATCGCCCCAATGTATTTGCAACTGCTGGTAAATACAAATAGAGCAGAACCTTAATGAGATCCTTTAATGAAAAGCTGTCACCAAATCAGACTGAGCCAGTCCGAGTGTGCAATAACTGTTTCACTTTAAAAAACAAGATGCCCTCTGTGCTAACATGTCCAAGGTATTAGTCAAGAGAGGAAAGGGAGAGAAATCAATGCCACAGAAAACAAAAACTGGTCAAAAATCATAAAGCACAGTGCAGTCCAGGCCCAGTTCCAGAAATTCACTTTGGCCACCACTGGGTGACAGAAACCCTGAGAAACTGAGAATTGAGCATGCATGGGAAGGGAGAACCAGAGCTGATTTCCAAAATCAGACATTTCTGAAAACAGACTGCCTACACACATATAATGGAGAATACATATATAATGGAGAATTTTGTCCCCTAAACAAAGCAAAATTCCCCAATCTGGAAAGAATTTTCAGCAATTCAGAGACAGACATTAAAGAGAAGCATGGAAGAAAAATGAGGAAACACTGGTTTAAACTCATCCTGCCTAGAAGGGGAAGTGAAGGCAGTTCTGAAAACAGGCAAAATGAAAATAAAAGCCAGAAAATGGGTAGCAATGAATTCAAATTAGAAACTTGTTCAGGGACAGAGAAGGATAGACAGGAAGCCCAGACCTCGTGGTGGTAAGAAAATGAACAGACTTGGAAACAACATCCAAAAAGAAGTACAAAAAGCAAGCCCAGCCCTGCTGCAGTGCCCTGGCTGTGGCTGGGCAGAGAGCTCAGCACTGGGGCTCACCCACCTGAGACCCCAGAACTGGGGCAGGAGCCTGGGACTGTGGGACCAAGGCAGAGCCTTCCCAGCCCCCTCCAGCTGCAGCTTTGGGCTTTCTCCTGCCCTCAAACCTTACCCTCAGACAAGCTGGAAATGCAACTTTAAATAAAGGTTTATTAATCCAAGGAAAAGAAATCAGCCATGTCAAGGAGTCTTCTTTGAAGAAATGTTTTCCAAGTATTTTCAATCTTTTCAAGAGCTCTGGTTTGAACACCACTTCTTTCTCTAGAAGAAATTCCCCTGGGGACTTGTGGGGCTGGAAGTGGAAGCTCTCAGCCCATGCTGAGCAGGAGCTCAGCTCCTGCCTCTGCCCTGGCCCCACCTGAGTTTACCTTTGTGCACAGCAAGGAAATCACTTTATGAAGAAAAGCAGGCAGCTCCCAGGCCCTAGAGGAGTGTGAGGCTGGGTCAGCCCAGCACCAGGCACTGCCTCTCAGCTCTTGACAGCAGCAGCTGCTTCAAACCAGTTGGCCAAACAAGCAAGGGGCTATGATACAGATGAGAAAAACACAAGGAAAGAAAGGACAAAGAAGTGATTTGTTTTCCATGCCTCTGCAGTAAGCCATGGACAATCCAGCACAGGAAAATTCCCTTTGTCAGCTCGTTCTCCTCCCTGCATCTGCAGGCCAGGAGCATCTCCAGGGAGAGAGGAGGCACTGGCCTGACTCATCCTCTCCACTCCTGCTGAAGCACATGGAGCTGCAGCTGATTACCACGACTGCAGGGACACCTGGAACAGGCTCCTACTGATCCCAGAGGACACCAGGCCAGGGGAAACTGGGATTCAGGGAAGGGAACATGTGAGAGGGAAAGGAAATTCAACTGCAAGAGACTGGAGAAGAGATTGTATAAAACAATTTACTGTGCTGGCAGGTCTGGGGAGAAAGCCTGAAAAGAAGACATATTTTATTCTTCTCCTAGCCAATCTTCAAGCAGGATTTTCTTGGCTAACTAAAAGGTTACTTTACTAAAAAGTAAGTTACTTACTAAAAAGTTGCTTTAAAACAGCAGAATTGAAAAAAAACCCCAACAAACCAAACCCACTAGCGCTACACTTTCAAATGCCTTATTCCAACATGCAGCACCTCTCCCCTTTCACAGATCCAAGGCCTGCTGTTACAGATGGGACAAGCTCAGTCAGTCTCACAGGGACAAGATGCCCATGTCCAAACATCTTCAGAGAGTCTTTTCCTGGTACATACAAACCTCAGGGCATGATCTGGGCAGCAAAGCAGAAGCTGCTTTTAGCAGTCTCTGGAAAATTCTCTCCTCTTGCCTTGCTGCCAGCACTGAGCAGGAGCTGGGAATGTCACACCAACAGAGGCAAAGTGGGCCTAAACTCTGGGGCTGTGCCTCAGCCCTGCAGCTTTATGCACCTTTGATAGCTTCAGCTTAATCACTTCTGGGCCACAGCTAAAGGCAAAGCCCTTCCCTTGTCAGAGCAAAGCACTGATAGGCAGCAGAAATCCCATCAGGAACTCCTGCCAGGGAAGGCAGCACTGAGAGAACCTTCCAGGGCATAGGCCATGGATAACCTAAGAAAGGAGAGGAATAAACAGGGAACTTTTAAAATTACAGATCAATTTTTGATAGAGAAATGACAGATCAGGTTAATTAAGAACACAGTAACACTGCTGGGAGAGCAGAACATGTTCCTTCTCTCTGAGAGTTAAAACTGCAGGCCAGACTCATCAGCAGGGGCTGCAGGACACCAGCAGCTGCCAACTCTGTCCAAGGGCAGTTGGCTAATTGGTGACCCTGGGAACAGCCTTTGTGCAAGACAACAAGCCCCTGCTGCAGCCCTGCCAGCCCAGGAGCTACCACCTGCCTAAATAACAAACCCAAAAGCTGTGCTCAGGAGGCAGGGGTCTGTGGAATAGGTCCCAGGGACAGGACAGCCCCAGTTCACTGCCTGCTGCTGTCACTTGAGAAATCCTCCCTCAGCCTCACAGGCTCAGCTTCAGCTCTTGTACCTCTTGATCCCTGAAGAGAAGTTTTCCTCCCAGCCTGTGAACAAACATTAAACCAGCATTAAAAAGCTCAGCAGTATCTCTCTAAGAGAACACAATGTTCTTCCATAATTCATCAGTGAGAGCAGAGCATTCAGCTCTGCTGTGTCCCCACACTGTCTCTGCACAGCACAGCTCTGCATTATTCCTGCAGATCAGTCCAGGACCCAGCATCAATGACAGCCAGGCACTGAGCTGCCATCCTGCTGGAGAGGGAGGCAGACTCAGATGAGATGGCTATCAGCACAACAGGAAATTGTGACATGCAGCTGTGCCACCCATCCCTGCTCCTGACAGACAGTGCCTGCACACAGGTACTGATAAAGCCTGAATGCTCCTGAACTCCATCTCAGCTTTGCACAGACTCTAGCTGAGCTGGGCAGGCCATGAGCTGGAGCAATGGATGTTCTGAAAGGCACTGACTGAGGATGCCAGACACCCAAAGCAAGGGGGAAGAACCAGCTCCCAGATGGCTTTAAGCAGGTGAGAGGCACTGACTGGAATGCAGATGTGCAGCCTGCCTAGAACAAGGAGCCATTTGCAGGCAGGTCAGGGCAGTGCTGGGCCTGGCGACCTGGATCCTGTCAGTGACCCACCAGCCCTGCTGCTCACTGAGGGTCCCATATCAGAGTGACCAGCAGACAGCCAGCAGCAGCTGCTGCCAAGTGCACCATGACTGTATTTCTCATTACAGGCTGATTTCATCCCCAACAGGACCAAAAGCCTCAACATGGAGACCCTGGTAACTTTTAGAATCCCTGGCAGAGAACAAAAGACCGGCTCTCTGGTTCTGTCAGAGCTCCCTGCTGTCTCTCTCAGCTGCACAGCTGGGATTGGCACTGGCAGTGCCCCTCACAGCCACCAACACAACAACCCCTTAACAGCCACCTGGCAGCAGCAGAGGTGACACTGGGCACTGGGGCTGGGCTGTGTGAGGCTGCACACTCACCTGGCTGTCACACACCTGACACACGCTGCTCACCATTCCCAGCCTCAAATTTTACCCTGTATTTTATTTTATTTACCCTGTATTTTACCAGCCTCAAATTTGTACCCTGTTCCCAGCTCGCCCAGGCTCCCTTCTCACTCCTCCCACAGCCATTCCTCATTAATATGAAGGATGGCTCCCAAAAAGCACAGCTGGGCTGCACCACAGCAGTGCTCTCTCAGTGATATCAAAGTGACCATGAAAAAGGCAGCACTGTGTGAAGAGCTGCTGCAGGAGCAAGGGCTCCACATCTGCATTTCAAACTAAGCACTGCCCACCCCCAGGCAGTAACCCTTGCTCCCCAGGATGCAGATGCTGTAGAAGAGGATGGAATACTTTGAATTTGCTTGCAGATGGGAATGTGCCAGTCACACTTGACTGCAGTTATGTTGGAAGATTTCAGAAAAGCCTCACTCCTGGCACAGACACAGCACTGCAGGGTGGGAGAGCTGGCACTCAAGTCACGTCCTGCTTCCAAGAACTGGCTCCTTTCCCTCCCTGCCTCCCTTATTAAAGCATATAGCTGCTGTCAAAGAAGCTGCAGTCTCTGCAGTGCACCTTCTGCATGTATCCTTTTATCAGGGGGGGCTGCACCACCCATCCCACAGCTGATGTGACTTGCACAACTCCCCAGGGGACAACGGCTGATTTGGTGTGCACCACCGTCCTCTCAGATGTGCAAGGGGGAAACACCCACTTCTCAAAAGGGAAACACCAAGCCACACAGCTCCACGTTCCTTGGACCCACACTGGCAGAAGTCCAAACTCCAGAGGTTTGGGTCCCTAGATGCTGCAGGTATCTAGGTCACGACACTGGGCAGTGTGCTCAGCCCCTCTGCTCCCTGCCCTCCCCTCTGCAGCACATCCAGCTCTGGGAATTGCAACCATCACCCACTTCCATCGAGACACTCGACCACTGAGAGCATGGCACAGTTCCTCCAGGGCAGCTCTGGGACCAGGAGAGCAGCTGCAGAACAGCCACAGCCACCCAGGCACCCCTCTGAAGGACAGCAGGGTCACAGCCTTCCCTTACCACTGCTGTAACAAATGCTTTAAAGAGAAAAGAAAACCCTGACAGAAGCCAGGCATTTAAGCTCTTTATAAAATTAAATCATGCCTTCAATTATGGCAAAACACAATAGTAGATACATAATCTCCAGAAGTTTAAATCCATAAAATACCATCGGCAAAGCTGCTGTGACTGGTGCATTCCCAAAGGACACCTACAGCAGGGACACAAGAGCAAAGTCATCTGGCCACAGCGCTTTCTCTGAACACCCTGAAACACCTCCTGCATGCTACCATGACACAGGGGTGATGGTCCCTCAGCAGGACTATCCCAGGCAGGTGAGGGCTAAAGGAGCCAAATGTCAGGGCCAGGGCTACACCCAGCAGAGCTCTCCAGTTCCAAGCTAATATCATCCCTGGTTCCAGGGAATTTTCCCCCCCTTAGAAACAGCAATGCTTTCAGATCTACTGCTCCAGAAGACTGAAGGCTCCCATTACCACCTGAGAAAGACTTACCTTACCTCAAGACCTCAGCTGTGGGGGAGAACATGCCTACCTCAGAGTCTGATATAGAGACCCGATGGGACTCTATGGTTGGTCTCCTCATCACACGTGGGGATGGCCCAGTGGCATAAGGACCACAACCTGCAGTGTTGCTAGAAGCCAAATAACCTCCTGATGATCTTTCCTGAAGGGACAACTTCCTACTTGATAGACCAGGTCTGGTTAGAGGTCTCTTGGGAACATGCCTCAAGTGAGCATCTTCTGACTGTTGGGAAGGCAGAAATTCCCCATCACTGCTGACTCCATTCCTTTGGATGTCCTTTATGCTATCAGAAAAGACTGTGTCATTTTCTTCAGGGTTGTCTTCACCATTTTGGTCACTTCTGTCTGGGACAACAGACACATCTATGGCTGCTACCCTCTCCACCAGCTCAGTCTGTGTGTCCATGCCTCCATCCATGACATTTGCTGGAGAGTCCCCCATGGCTGTGTCCAGCTCGTTTGGTCTCAAATGGTCACACAGAGAGCAGTGGTGTTAGTGCTCAAAGGCTCCATGAAGTACCTGCAAGGAATCACAAACAGAGGTAAACTGAATAAAAATCTTCACTCAACACAAATGTAACCAGTCATTTCTGTCTTCTTCCAGCATGCAAGAAAGTGAAGGCAAAACACTGGCAGGCTGTAAACAAGGCACAAACACAGATTAAAGGGCAAACCCAGGCATTGAGCTAGACAGGAAAGAGCTAAAAATGAGATTTTATCTGATGTGTAACAAGTGACACAGCTAAAGAGAACTTCTCATTCTGCAGCCAGACCTATAGCCAAACCAGAGCTTCCAATACTGGGAGAAGCATCCCAACAGCTGAGGGCCAAGGGTCGAACTTTCGACCTCTTGAATTCTTATTTATAGGATCCAAGAGCTTCTGGCATGTACTGAAACCCAACAGGCATAACAACAACTCCACAGCCATTTAGGGCTCCCCAGGAGTCTCTCTGCTGCCCTTAGAGGGTGTCACAGAACGGCCAAGCCTGGTGACTTCCACACTGCCATTTGCAACGTGTCAGCAAAAGCAGAATTTAAAAGCAAATCCAATTTCAGGGTTGCCCCTGGCCCTACACAGTTGCAGTCTGTGTGCAAACACTTGTCAATCTTGCTGCCCACTGTATATAAATGCTATAATGAGTTGCAAATCAACAATGCTTAATGATTAAAGCATGGTGGGAATCAGCTTTTCCTTGGGAAAAGACCTACAGAACACAAAAGTGCAATACAAAGCTAAAACTGCTGCATAAAATCAGTTTCCTGGATGCTAATTCCAGTCTCAATTTAAAACAGATTTCAGTTTTCCCAGCACAGTGCAGAGCAGGAAATGATCCTCTGCAGCACATGGCTGTCAACACTTAATCACCTCTGGAGATGCAGCACTGCATCATTTCATCCCTGTGCCCAGCTTCTGGGGATAGTGAGGAGTACCTGACCTTACTCACAGCATCCCAGCCTGCATCCAGTGAATCCCAGAGCAGACTTAACCCCGAAATATTGCAACCTGTGGTTCTCTGCATTCAAAGCAGGTTGTGCACAAAACCCCTGCAAGCCCGGTGACCCCTGCATCTGCATTTCATTTTCATGAGCCCAGGGTGGGGGTGAGCGAGTCCAAAGAGCCCCATCCAGCATCAGCCTGGGAACACTCACAACTCTTGCCAAGGAGGTTGAGCTGGGCTCAAAGCTGCCCAGCAAAGCTCAGTCAAACACACTGCAGTGAACTCTGCTGCACAGGGATGACCTCCTGAGTCTCCCATGGCAGCCAAGCTCAAGGAACCTTTTATAATAATGAAAAAAACAGATTAAGATCTTGACTGGAAGCTTCACCCCAAGTCATGTGCCAATCATAGGGAGACACGCTGGGCACTGTGTCACAGAAAGGGAATATCCAAATCTGAGATATTCCTCTCCACATCCCACTGTTCACCTCCTTTCCCCCTCTCCTGTCTTTTCTGCAGGCTTGCCTGAAACTAATTGACAGAAGTGTCACTCACTCAAAACAGTAATGAAATAATGAGATCAGCTTTAAAAGCTTCTATTAAAACTATATTTAAACATGTCAATCCCAAAGCACAAATCCCCTTTGGAGCCAGGGTGCAGGCACTGGGGGAAGCTCTCAGCAGGGAGGGAAGGGTTTGGGGCTCAGTCCAGCACACACTGCACGTGGTCCCACAAACCCAGGGCAAAGCAGCACGAGCTCCCCTCTGCCAGCCCTGCCTGCTCTCCAAAGCACCAAACCCAGGCTGCAAACCAGCAGTGACCCTGCAAAACCCTTTTGTGGGAAACCCACCAAGGACTTGCTGTCTGCAAAATGCTTTTGTGAAGTCTGGAAAGCTTCTGAGCCAAACAAGGAGCATCAGGTCAGGGTAACTGCAAGCCTGCAGTCAGCCCCGTTCCCTGCAGAGGTTTTCCCTGCCCTCCAGAGCCTGGGGAGCAGCACATTCCCAGTGACACAGGAGGATGCTGCCTGCTTGGCTCCAGGGAAGGGCAGCTCCTCGGCCCCAGGGAGCACAGTCAGCCTCCAGCCCTGCCTGGGGATCAGGTCAGCTCTGCACCAGCCACATCCCTGCTGCCAGCAGCCTCTGCCAGGCCTGGGCTGCAGCTCTCCTGGCAGGCTGGAACATCACAGAAATCATTCTGAATGAGGGCAAGGAGGGAGCAAAAGTGCTTCCACCATTTAACCCAGCTTGCCCAAAGGTAGGAGGAAACCTCCAGGCCACCCTGCACTGAAAGCTGTTTATTCTGCCTACAGAGGAACAAACCCAGAGCCTTTCCTTGATGCAGCTTTAGCCCCTGGGCAGCTACAGCTCACCTCACTCCTCGGCAGCTCCAAGAGGAAAATGAACCTGCAGCTGAAGCCTGCAGCTCCTACACCTTCTTCCCTCCTCCTGCCACGAGCTTCTCCCATCTGTGGGAGCAGGGGGAAGGAAGAATCTGCCCGTGTTGCTGTGTGCCTGGGCGTGAAAGCCCACAAACCTCCCAGCTGGACTGAACATTTGTGAGCCTCATGCTGCTCAGCCAGCAGGAAGAAAGGCCAGGAGCACTGGGAAGAGCAGCCCAGCAAGCAGTGATGCTTGTGTCAGTCACCTGAGCTGCTCCTCACCACCCAGACCAGGCACCCAGGGTGTCTCCCTTCAAAAGCTGAAGCAAACTTGCTCAGTTCTAACCCACAGCACAGGCTGCAAAATAAATCCTCAGCTAACTGACAAGTGAACTAGATAAACTGAAGATAAACCCCATAAATCAGTTTATCCGATCCAAACAAACAGAGCCATACATTGCTGAAACAAATAACACAGTGCTGCTAAAAGCAGGCTAAAAAACCAGCAAGACTTTAAAGAAAATAATTGTTCATCTGTAGAGCTGCGCTTTGTTTCAAGCTCTGCTGTTTTGAAGGATTCCTTTGCACTGATAAATCCTCCAAAACTGTATTGGAAAGCAAAGATTTCTGAATAAGCAAATTAGTTATGTGCAGCCCAGTCTCACTGGGCATAAACTCAGTGCAAACTGTAACTATTAATTTCTGCAAGGCTAAATCAATGGTGGATTTGCAATTTTTCAGGCTGTGGCACAACCATACCTTGCTGTGATGGGAAATCCCAGCAGAACGGAAATTCTGCTACCACCATCTCCCAGCTCCTGTGCAGCTTTGCTGTCCCTGCTGATCCCCCACAACACTGAACACCTGCTCTGGAGCAGAGGATAATGCTGCAGACACGAACCAAAGCTGCAAACAAGCTTTTATGAGCAAAATTAATTTACTTACAGATATCTTATTTACCATTTTTCCCTGTAGCTATTCCTCTGCTGCAGGCAGATTGCCACTTCAACTATGATTTTCACAATATATTTATCAAATGGCTGCACATGTTTCGCAGACTGGCAGTGAACAGAGAATGGTACAAAAAACCCTTTTGAACAGAATACGATCCTGGAGAAAACCTCTCTGTATTTTATGTGGGAGTGGGAGATGAGCAGATGCAATTCGTTTTGCTGCTCAGTAAAGTATTCCAAAGCACTGTTTGAAAAATAAAAAAAATGTAAATCTAGTTTACTGCCTGCTCCAAACTCTTGGCTAACTAGAAATGTTCCTATCAGAAAGGGTGGGGAGGCCAAAAGGCCCTGAGCCACAGCAATGAAGCTCACTCCAGCTTCATTTCCCAAATTTGCTACAGGCTGCACAAAGTGACTCGAAGGCTTTGTTGCAGTTCCAGGTTAAGAGGAATGATGCTGCTTCTCCTTTTTCTCTCTGAGAACACACCTGCCCCGTGCTGAGGCCATTGCAGTGAAGGAATCCCAGTGAATAATAACTGTAATGAGCATTTGCACAGAAGGGGTTCAGGCAGATCCTGCTGCTGCTCAGTCAGAGGCTGCAAGTGCTCCTGGCTGGCATCCCCCAGGGAGCAGCAGGGATGTCACAGTGAGCCCCTGCCTGCAGCAGGATTGTCACACTGAGCACTCCCTGCAGCAGGGATGTCACACTGAGACCCTGGGTGTCACACTAAGTGCAGCAGGGGTGTCAAACTGAGCACTCTCTGCAGCAGGATTGTCACACTGAGCACTCCCTGCAAGCAGGGGTACCACACTGAGACTCTGGGTGTCACACTGAGACCCTCCCTGCAGCAGGATTGTCACACTGAGACCCTGGGTGTCACACTGAGCACTCCCTGCAGCAGGGGTGTCACACTGAGACCCTCCCTGCAGCAGGATTGTCACACTGAGACCCACAGGCACTGCCACAGAGAGAGCTCCCAAAGATCACAGCAGCTTCACTCAGTGCTGTACTACACACCAGCAAGGTCAGGGTTTCCAATCAGTGCAATGATCCATGCACCAGGACTGGCTGCCTGCAGAAGGGAAGTTACAGAATTCACACAGAATTCACAGAATGACCAGGCTGGAAGAGACCTTCAAGATCACAGAGCCCAACCCAGCCCCAACACCTCAACTAAACCATGGCACCCAGTGCCACATCCAGGCTTTTTTAAACACACCCAGGGATGGTGACTCCACCACCCCCCTGGTCAGCCATTCCAGAACTTTATCACCCTTTCTGCAAAAAACTTTTTCCTAACATCCAACCTATATTTCTCTTGGTGCAGTTTAAGACTGTCATCCCCATAAAGAGCATCCATCAGCTCAGGTGAGACCCCCCAGGAACCCCCTCCTGGCTGGGGCAGAGCTGGCAGCACACCCAGCCCTGTCCTGTGTGTGTTCCCTTCAGACACTGCCCCAGCAGCATGGCCACGATGAGGAATCCTCTCTGACTGCTGTCAACAGCAGCAGGAACTCCCTGTAAGGAGAGCACAGCATGTCCTGGGCTGGGCCGCCAAGCCCTGGACAGCTCCTCGAATGACATTTCAGAAATATCAGGTCAGCAAGTCCCTTCCAGAGCCAAAGCTGTCTCCTCACACCAAGCAACACAGATTAGGAGTATTTCCATCCTGCAGTGTCTCCTGTCAAGTGTCTCCCCCAAGCATTGCTGCCCTGATGTGAGGGAGATAATTCCACATCCCCACCCTGACCCCATCAACTTTTTATACATGTGGGAGGCACTTGCCCCAAGCCCACTCCAATACCTTTGGTCTGGAGAAGTTTGAGGGGAACTTGGGTCCCACAGCCACGCACTGGGGCAACATCTGAGCTGCCACAAACCCCACAGGCAGTCTGCAGCACAGGGAACTTCAGATTTAATGCACCAGCCATCTGTGGGTCTCACTGCTGTGGTGGGAGAGCAGCCAGAGGGTTCATTTTTCCTGCAGTAATTAAATCCAGGCCTGGATTTCAGCTCTGCCCAGCCCTGGCAGAGCAAGCAGGGCACCTGAGGGTGAGACTGCCTCCTGCCCATCTCCACTCTCACTGCTGCTGCCTGGAATCAGGCCTCAGAGAAGCAAATGAGCTTCCTGGCATCTGTGAAAACCAGTTTCAGACATTGCTGGCCAAAACGCAGCCCAAACCAAAAGGCAAAGGACAACAAGAAGTTGCAGCTCTGTGAAGCTGAAATGAAGCAAATCCCTGCAGTCTTTGCAGAGATAATTAAGGCAGGTGTACACCAGACTGCTCATTTGGATTGTGTCCTCCCTGGGAAGGGGCAGGAATCACTTTGGGTACTAATTTCTGACTGGAAGCAGAAGACATTAGCACAACCTGAGTGATAAATAAGAACATACTGTTGGTGCTTTCTGCACACAGCCCAGATGTTTGCTTTGTCCTAGGGCTCACAAGGCTCCTGTTTCAGGGCACAGACAAGCACATCTTGCTGAGGAATCACTCAATCCTGCTGTAATCATCCAGTCCCTCTTCTCTCCACAGCTCTTGGCAGTGAGCCTGGCTGTTGTGCCACAGCTGAAAATCAGATTTAAAGTGAGGTGCTTTGATGACTTGAGTGAAGCTCCTTGCACAGCTCTAACAGGAACCAGGCAACAAGAAACAACAGCAGCTCTTGCAATTCAAGCACTGTGTGAGAAAACTGAAAAGCAAGTTCAGACCCCTGCTCCTGCCAGACTTCTTAAATGACAACAAACATCTCCAGACCACAGCCTGGAAAATGCAGCATTCTACCTCCTCCTCCTCCTCCTCAGACCTTTTCCAGGCAGGGTGCCTTCCAAAGGGATTTTGGGGCCAGTTCTGCCCCTGAGCTACAGACAACAAGCAACCAAGGTGCACAACTCTGTGCTTGTCCTGCTCTCCTCTCCCCTCCCTGAGAGGCCCCATCTGAAGGCAGAACCTGGGGCTCTGATCTGGTGAAGGACTGATGCTTTCACGACCCTGGATGTAAAGTATAAATGCACATGTGAGACACAGGCTGAGCTCAGCAGTGATCTCCTGATATTATCATGTCAAAAACAGAAGCTACACACCACAAAGGCCAAGTAACCACTTTTAAGAGCAATTAATACCATATTTAAAATAAGTTTTGAAACTAGCCAGGATGCTGAACCAAGATCTCCAGACTACCAACCTACAATTCAAGAGATAACAACCACCTTGTGCACAGTCTTGAGCCTGTAAAGTTTCACAAAAGATTTCCCAACTGCATTATATTTCATCCCTCCGTGTTCTAATTATATGGTTAAATACGTTTGCATAATCAGATGCAATTACACTAATTGCATATATAAGCAATAATCAACCAAAAATTACTCTGAAGAAAAAGTTTCTACTTAAGGAAATTTCTGTAACAAGAAAACACTGAGGAATGCCAAGTCTAGCTAAGTGAGAGTGATATTAACATTAAACAGTCCAGATAATGCAGGTGAAACAGGAGCCCTGCCAGAGCATTACCTGAGTGCAGCTCTGTGGGCACATTTTAACCATGCCTTTGGTGGGGACAACACCAAAGAACTGAAGAGCAGTTTGCTCCTTTGTACTCAAGCCCTGGCTACAAATGGCTTTGGTAAGACAGGTTTGGCTGCTGTGTTTTATTGTGTTTCATGGTAGAGGTTCAGGGAGACTTGTGGGCATCAGCTCCTGCTGCTGGACTATATTCACTTCTGCTTTAATCTTCTAAAGCTGTTTATCAGTGTATGAGCATCAGAGCTGCCTTTATTTTGCAAATCACAGCTGGGAAAGCAGGAGGAACAGGCAATGAGAGGCACTCAGCCCACATACCCCACAGTGTTTGCTTTCAGTGATGCCAGGTGCTGTGAGTCACCATCTCTGCACCGAAGTGACCACGAACCAGCACGTCCCAGCTCCACAGACTCTGGTGACAACCTGAGCTCAGACTGCAACAAATCCCATTTGCCCCTGTGAAAAGGGACACAAAAGCCCTGAGGGGGAAGGACCCTGGCCACTGTGCCAGCCTGGTCCCAGCTCCTGACACGGTGGCACTGAGGGATGGGAGGATGGAGGAGGTTGGTGTGGGCAGAGAGCCCAGGTCCAGCCCTGCTGTGTGACCACCAGCCTTGCTGGGTGTTTGCCTCACTTCCAGGTGACCCTAGGGACAGCAAGGTGAAGGATTTTGGATGTTAATATGCACAAAAACCTGGACAACATGGGGACCCCTGCTCAGGTGTCAGAGGAGAACAAACACCCATTTCTAAAGCTGCTTTCTGCTGACACCAGCTCAGACCTCAGAGCCTGCCTGCCCCAACCCCCTCCTCCAGCCACCATCAAGAGTGCAGGAAATACCCCAAATGCAAAGGGAAAGCTGATCCCACAAATCCAATGGAAAAGCTGCACGTGTAGGAGTACTTGGTGCTACAGCTTGAGGTGGGCACAGACACCACCAGCTCACACAGCAGGATCCCATGAGGGGCAGTGCAGGACCTGTGCCATGGAGGGAGCAGCTCCTGGGGCTGAACATGAGCAGGGGAGAGGAGGAGGAGGAGGAGGAGGAAGAAGTGCCATGGCTTGCTGTCACTTGCTGGGCTGAGAGGCAGTGATTCCCAGGAGAGGAGGCAGGGAGCACAGCTTGCTGGAGGTGGATTTAAACAGCACCAGTGAGGGGGTGCTTCAAAAAATAACTGAGAATGTCAGATTATATGAAAGTTGAAAGGCTTAGATTATTTGTAAAATACGAACAAGTAAGGCAGCAGCCAGGGTCTACTGATTAATGAGCAAAATAACTCCCTCAGAAGCAGAGAGGCTTTAATATTTAGGGCCTTCATTGCAATAATAGCTTTCCAAACATCTGTACCATAGCCAGGTAAATGGCAGGTTAAAGAAAAAGAAGGTTTTCAGTTGTTCTAAGGGAAAGAGATTGGTCTCAGGTGAGCCATCTTCTGCTGCAATCCATAATGAACCTCAAAATTCAAGTGTTAGAAGATGTGTTAGATGTGTTAAGTGTTAGAATATGATACAGACCCGTCTATCACTGTTGTGATAAACAAACGGAAAATGAAGAAACCAAGAGGACCTGAACAACCTCTCAGTCTGCAAGGGCTAAGTCTAATACTCCACAGTGGCCAAATCTCCACTGATCTCTTGGGAGCAGAACCAGGCTCTCAAATCCAACCTGTCTCTGAGCCAGAGCAGTAACCAGAGCCTTTGGGGCCCAGCTGGACCAGGGCAGCAGCAAGCAGCCTGTGGAGAGCACCTCTGTGGCACAGAGAGGAAGAAAAGGGAATAGAAGAGAAACAGAACTGAAAGCAGAATTCACAGCAATGAGCTCATGCACAGATTTGTGTGAGCAGCCACAGCACAGGGCACCTGCCCTCTGGTTTTAGTGTAAGGTCTGGTTTAAAGCCTGGTAAGCCCAGCCTGCAGCAAAGGCTCTGGAGCAGCAGGGAGCCTGCCAGCCAGGCAAGCCAGCTCTCACACACACCAATCTGTCACCCTGAGGAACAGAAACCAAGTGCACACAACAGCTGATCTTGTGGGACTGCATCCTGCTTCCACAGCAGAGCCCATGAGATACACTAGCAATTAAATAAATTAGGGAGGAGGGAAGCTGCACACCTGGAGTTGTACAGCTAGGCTGCTGCTTCAGCAGCAGAGCCTCAGCCCAAGCTGCACATTGGCACCCAGGGGCTTCCAGGACATCTCTGCCCTCCTCCCCAGTTTATTCATTTCACCAGCCTGTTTCCCAGCTCTGCCTGCCTCCCCGGCACCCACTGGCACCTTCCCTCTTACTGCCATGGCTAACTCTGCTTTCCAGGTGCTCACAGAATTCCTGTTGCTGCTCAGTACATAAGAATTCAATGACAGAAAGCAAATCACTGCAGAACAATGCTGGTTATTCAGCTTAAGAGCAGCATAGTGGGATCTGGGAAACGACACATGCAGATCATCAACAGAGCAAAAGAATTCAGCATCGTACATCTTTGCCAGGCTTAGATCTCACAGCACAGAGCAGCACTGTTTAAACAATTGTTTAAAAAGCATCCACAACAAGGTGAACAAGCCACCAGGCAGAACAAGTTTGCATTTGTATGTGTCAGGTCTTAGAGGTTTATCTCCCTCCCAGATAAGGGGAAAGCTTTCAGCTGCCTTTGAGAGATCTGGAGGTATTTCAGAGGATATATCAAGTTGCTTAGTTCTGTAAGCCAGCTGCAGTGAAAAGTCTTTTCAGCATTTTAAAAACATTAATTTCCACCTGGTCCAGGATTGCAAATCTACAATAAAAGTGTAAGCACAGAACACTGCAGGCTTTCTTCTTCCCAGCAGTTCAAACACGGGTAGAGATTTCTGTTCAAGGTGATCTCTGCAAAGAGTTTTAACCAGGGAAATTATCCCAGCACCCACCTCTAAATGTCTGAGGGCTGAAGGGCTTCATCAACTCTGCCAATCTGCATAGCCTCAGGCAAGGGGCAAAGCACAGAACAGTTCAAGGCAAAACCAGTGAACTCTGCACGACAAGACAAATGGACTTCAAATTCAGAGCTCCAAGTATCTGTTCTATTTCCACATGGATAACTTCCATCTTCTGATAATCCTCACGTCTCTAGAAACCCCAGGACTGGAAAACATGTCCTCAGATAACCTGCACAGTATCAAAGGCAGCAGAGAGGCTCTGGACAGAGGGAACAGGCTCTGGGGGATGAACAACAGATCCCACAGGAGTCAGAACCAGGTACACCACAACAATTATCCTTGTCGTGCACACACAACCCACACTGGGAAATGTAAAGGGTAGCAGGCTTCCCACTTCCTTTGAAGCCTTAAGCTTTAGCTCTTTAAGCCTAAATGCACTTTCAAAGCCCCGAGGTCAATGACTGGAGATTATCCAGGCAAAGGCTGCTGGGGAGAAAGCTGTTCTTTTGAGTCACTGCAATGCTATCCCTGAAATTTAGGCTGATGACAACTCAGCATTTGTCAGAATGAAAAAGGCTTTACAGCACCAAAGGGCCAACAATAGTTCCCAGGTGCAGCTTTAGTTAAAACACGAGTATGAAAATGCCACCCCAGGGCACCCTAATTTCACCCCAGTGAAAGGGCTGAACCCAGGCTGGGGTTCCAGGCTGTCCTGGGCCACCAGAGCAGTGCCCCTGTTCTTGTGGCTCAGGGCAAGCATGGTACTCAATCAGCTGGGCCCTTTCTCAAGTGTCAGAAATGATGCAAAGCCACATCATTTCTGCAGAGCCACAGGAGCAGTGGAAAAAGGCAAGTTTCTGCTCACCAACTCAGCAGGTGCAGGAGCAGAACGGGGGGTAAATCTGCTGGCAAGGAGGTGTCCAGGCAGTTTGTGACAAGCCAGGGTTTAGTTCTAGGGTTTAGTCCTGCCTTGCATGCCCAGGAGCTGCGGGAGGCAGAGCTGTCCCAGCTGCAGGGACAGAGCAGACACAGCCACACGGGGCCAGCCATCCCTCTGCACAGTCACAGCTCCTTCCAGCTGGGCTGCAGCACCTTCCTCCTGCTGACAGCAGGCAAAGCCAAAACCTTGAACACAAGAGAGTTAGAGGTCATCAACCTCCACAGAATTTTCGGGCTCCTCTCTTCCCTGCTCTGGGCTCCATTGCAGCTGATGCCACTTGCAAATAAAACCTGAACTTGGCTGTTTGCTGCTAAAATTTTCAAGGCAGGAGAAAGGCAAACATGGTCTAAGAGGAAAGGGTGGTAAGGGAATATGATCTGTGCAGTTTAATAGCAAGCAAAGACATGGGGAAGGATGGGATGTGGTTTACAAATGTAGTTTGAGCATTGCTCCCACAGCCTGGCCTGCTCCCTGCCCAGGGAGAAAGCAAAGAAGGAAAACTCTGAAGCCAATTGACTTGGGCACTGGTAGCAATACCTGATCCTAACAGCTGTATCCCATGTTCTGGAAGGCATCCCTGTGGTACAGGTCAGGGTGTCACTGCCAAATGAATTGCACTGCTCTGGCTGCTCAGATATCCTTCTCCAGTTGCTATGGGAAGAAAAATCAAAGAACAAGACTGGTAACAATGTGAAAAAACTAAGCAAATCCTGTGTTTAAAAGCCTCGCTGGCTGCCAGCCAGGATGCTCAGCACCTTCCAGGTTGCATCCCAGCACAATTAGTCTGTATGCAGCCACTGAGTTTCCCAAGACACTGCTCTCCTCTGTGATGGAGATGTTGGCTCCACTCCAGCAAAACACTTACACACATTCTTGAACTTTAACTGTGCTCCCAGGACAGCAGAAGGGATGATCACCCGTGTGCCAAAGTGTGAACAACACAGACAATCTCAGCCTAGAAAATGTGGAAATGCTCACAGGAGTGTCTGGGTAAATGTATTTCCCATGAGTGTGAAAGAGCTGCCCAGGCACTGGGAGCCATCCCAGGGCTCCTTTCCCAGGAGGAGAGGTGGCCAACAACATTTTCTTCCACATTTGCATTTTCTTAGGCTAGCAGGGCTCTTGTCAAGGCATTATCAGGAATACCTCTCATTGCATTCATCCTCTTAGGAGGGGTTTACCTCCATCCATCTTTCTCCCTTCCACCAGCACTCACTGCAGTGCAGAAAGCTCTGTGGCCAGTGAGGAGAGGTGACTCCCCTGCAGGCAGCTTTTGGACTGTCCTCATCTGGAAGGGCTTTTTGCTAAGTAACAACAGCAAAACACTGACATTATTACTATTACTACTACTACTACTATTATTATCATAATATTATAATGTATTAGTACCATTCTTTTGACTTTGAGGCTAGCAACTATAGGTAAATGAGGTAAATTTTAAAAACATTTTAAAACAGAAACCAAAAAAACCTTCTTCTGCAATTAAGAGACAAAGCAAACTAGAAAACTTCTTGAGGAAGTGATAGATTCCTCCTGACCTGAATTATCTGAGAGGAACTGTTGATAAAATCCTCCACACATGTGGCCCAGGAGATCTAGCACAGACAACTATAGAAAACTGAAAACCTACAAGCCTGTGAATTATCCTCTATTACCTGACAAAAGACACCCATAGGAAGACTATTTTTAGCTTTCCTTTCACCAGTTCTGTTTAACAATAAAATCCAATTCTTCAGCTGTTTTTGGAAATCTTGCCTAATACATTTCCATAGTGCCTGTCACCTGCCATGACCTGCCTGTGTTTTACAGACAGTGCCTACTCACCACAGGCCAAAACCACATTTACACAGAGGAGTTAGGAAGAGACACTCTTGCTCAGGGTCACCCAGACACCACCTCAGTGGTCAGTGAGAGAATCCCAAATTTCTGATTTTGATTTCTATTTCATGCACCTTTGTACTCTTCCTATAATGAGCTTTGTAGATCTATAACAACACTACATCATCACTCCTGACACAAACCAAAACTGGGCTTGTGCTTTCACACCTGCCTCTGACAGCCAGTGCACCCCCATTTTCAACATTTGGAGCAGTGCTAAGAGTTTAGCCACATCCAGCTTAGCAAAGCCTAGGCCTAGGCCAGCAGCAAAGCCCCACATCCCTCCCTGAGTGACCTTCCCACCCCAGCTGCAGCCTAGGCACAGGGGCCAAGTGAGGTGCAGAGATCAATCACACTGTGCCACTGAGCTCAGCTGATCCACCAGGAACCTGCAGCAATCAGGGATGAGACCAGGAATTGCCTACCTACACTATGTTTGTTGCAGGATGACTGAGATCAGAGAGATGACAGATCAGAAAGAAAAAGGAAAACCCAACAGGTTTACTTGCTATATAAAGCTTACAGTGGATTACAAAGGAATTTCCCCAGGCTCTCAGATATTCCATTCACTTGCTTACACAAGTGCATGCTTCTGAACAATCATAACTCGATTTCATCAATATTTTGGTAATAGAAAATATACAATTACAGATAAATAAAAGTTGAGAACAAGGTTTTATTTGCATGGCAATGTTGAATGTTTCAGGGGGCAGCTTCCATCTGAGAGTGCTTTTACTCACTGCTGGTGGCACAGGAGTTTGAGAATAAGCTCAGACTTGCATCTACCCACAAAAGGGACTCACCAGAGTAAGATGAGAACAAAGCTTGAGAAATCTAATCTAAAGCCTGAGATCACTCTGCCTGACCAGGAAGCAATCAGCAAAATTTAAGTCTCACATTGCTGTGGAATTCAGGGAAATCTCCTGGGATACACCGTACTCACAAGACAGAGCTGTTTCCTCTTCTGTCTGATGAAACACTCCATCATGTTCTAGATGCTATTAAAAAAATTATCAAAGGCAGGGGTGGAAATCTTCAGCTCATCTCCAGCCATCCCATTCTGGAAGCACCCAAAAGAGAATCACTTATTCTAAAAGTGACTAAGCCATGAGTCATCTGATGAGTGAGCACATTGGCTCTGGAAATCCTCTTCAATCCATGACCACATCCAAGTCATTTCATTACCTAGACCATTTATCCATTTTATACATTAATGCAGCAGCACTCCAAGGCCAGGAAGAAGCTCTTGTTTCCAACACCAGGGTAATTGCAGCTTATCTTGTCCTGCTGTGATAGAGCACTGCCAGGAAACCCTGTGCTGAAACAGCAGAGCAAAACCTCAAAAGCCTGCATTACACAGCGCTCTGAAAGTCAGCTTTGGAGATGCCTCCAGCTCAGCCAACACTTGGGTTAAACTGTGCTGGCACCAGGCACTTGTGCAGCTCAGCACCTCTGCAAAGGCAAACACAAGCCCTGCTCCTGGCAGCAGGATGCCAGCAGGGCTCTGCAGGCAGTGCCAGGACTGCAGCCAAACACTTTCAGCCTCCTCCTGCTACTCCCACAAAAGCTCTCATGTGAAGCTGCAAAAGCAGTAAGTCAAACCACTAATGAGGCTTAAATATCTCTCCATTCTGGAGGAACATGAGCACCTCACAAAGCAAATTTGCTCACCTTCACAAACATCCTGTGGGATACGTTCACGGGCGGGGAACTGTGCTGGGGGGAAGATGTAACCCCCAAGAATCCTTCTTAGCAGACCCCAACAGGTACCTTGATGCCTTTGAAATGCTAGCTTAAGGTCCAACAGGATTTCTGTGGCTGATGTTCCCCTGCCCTCTTCCTACAATCCTACACACAGCAGCAGTGATGCACCCAGCAAATAGCCTGGGCACCCCCAGAATGATGAGTCTGTTCAGCCCACTGCACAACCTTTCTTCAGGGCTGCTGATTTCTCTGTGTTCCACCAGCACAGCACAAAAAGTACACTTGTAAGTGGAATAACTTCAAAGGACTAATTTAAGTTGTTCCACACCATTTCGTTGACATCACACCATGACCAGTGTCTTGATACTGCATTTCCACAGATTTAGGTTTCCTGAATCTTTCAACAGACTCACAGGAGAACACAGCCAGGGTTTCCACCTAAATGGCCAGCCCTGTGAGCATCTGCCTTTACATAAACAAGGGTAAAAGACTAGAGATTTCTCATCAGGGGGTGAATTTGCAATTTGCCTCTGCTGGACTATTATATTAAAGCTGCCACCACCCACCTGCTTCCTCCACAGAGCCAAGGCTGCTCTGCCTTCATTATTCCCTTTGGCATTGAGGAAAGCTTTTCATCCCTTTGCTCTAAACCCAGTGACCACAACTCAACCTCTCACAAACTGAGGTCAAATAATGGGACTTAATCCCCTAAACACCGTCAGCCTTGGCTTCACAGCTGCTGTGCTGGTGTGGCAGTGAACATTAGACCATGTTTGCCCATGGCTCCTGACCACCTTTCTACACCCCACTTCCCTCCAAGAACTTCAACTTCACCACAAAATAATCTACTAAAAGGGAAGACGACCCACCTCTGGAAGCTGAATGGAAGAAAGCCCACACAACAGGCTGGCCTGAGAATGAAACTTATACACAAAGCAACAGCTCAGAAAAAGTCTGATGTTACCACAAAGCAGCAGCTGCCAGCATTGATGAAAAAAGATGAAAAGGCTAAAAATCTCCACAAAGGTTCCTTACAGCTGCCTGCAGGTGCAGGTACAAGATTAACCCAGGATAAGCTGTTTTCAGCACCATTACAGCAAACACCTCTGAAGCTGCAGTGGTTTGGATGCAGGTCCCTGGACTGACAGCTCAGCTGTGACCAAGCCCAACTGCTCCCAGGATGGCACATGCACTCACACACACCTTCCCAGACACCTGTGCACACAGGACAAAGGGAAGAGCTGCAATCCCACCAGCACATCATCATCCCCTCCTCTCCATGGCAATGCAATGGGATGCACCAAAGTCTCCAGGAGGGAGGAAAACCCAACAGCGTTCAAGAAGAGTGCACAGCAGCTCCGACACAAATCCACTTCATACTCAGGCAAACACATCCTCTCTCTCATGCTAAAGGCATCTTTCAAAATAAAATTACCACCTCTTCTGCTATGCTTGTAGCATCATGAGATCTGCCTGCTCCCTGCTGGGATAACTGCTCCGAGTGTCTGCCTCTGCCCAGCCACTCTGCCAAGCACTGACAGGGCAGCAAGGCTTCAGTGGCCTCCTCCTGCCCCCCTGGCCATCACCCACTGCCTGCTGGAGGACTGCAGACCAGCATGGTGCCATGGCTCTTTGAATCTATGCCTCTGGAACTGGTGAAAAGGGAATTCAAGGACAGATAGATCCTCTGAGCAGTACCTTGGGGGAAGAGAAAGGCAGGTAAAAAGGAGCTTACTGTTTTCCTTAGTCCCTTTCTCTGGGGGTTCTCTGCAGAGGCCTAAGGACAGCGTCACCTCTGCAAACCCTTCCCCTCAGCTGTTTGCATCCAGCCCATGGACTGCCCCTAAGGTAACCAGCAACACAATGCCACAGCTCTTTCCTGGCCACTCAATTCAGAGGGAAGCAAAGAAGCAGCAGGAAAACACCCAGGGTAAAACACTAAAAAGACCATCAATTACAAGCCCCTCATTTCAAGCTAAGGGTTTCACTCAGCACAAATTCCAGAGAGGTGACACACTTCCCACCCCACCACAAGCACATCAGTGAAGTCAATAAGGAGAGAGCTCCCCAAGGATGGATCTGTGAGCAGCCACCACCATCCTGTCCCACTGCTGCCACTGGATCTGCTCCATGGGAGCACTGGCTGCAGCCAAGGCAACTTCACTGCCACTCTGTTTTAAACAACCAGAGCTCTCTGAAGTTATTAATTCATATAAACATTTCATGTCTGTTTAGGGAGCTCCATTTTTACAAGCATTCACACATGAAAAGCAATCACTGAGTGCATCCAAGAAGAGGTAGAATCAAGAGAGGAAGAAGCTTCTGCTATAAATAGTGGAATTTTTCTTGTATTTTGTGCCATGCAGTCTTTAAATCCTGTTACCTTCAACATCTGCATCTTCACTTTAAATGTTCTGCTTCCCCATACTGCTGCTGTATTTTTCAGAAAGTCAAAGCAAGCCAGAGCATTTGTGGTCTGCCCAGGGAAGACTTGTTTGGCTAAAAATGTGTGCTCTTTCCCCTGCTTCCCCACCCTTCTCTCCTCCCTTTGCTATATCTTGACTTTTAGACAATAAGTGAGTCAGGGTCTGTCACCAACCCTATCTATCTGTGTACAGCACCAGTGCCATCACCCAGTATGAACCATGAACAATATAAAAGCAAAATTCTGCTTGTACAGGGGCTGGAACAAAGCTCATTGGAAAGACATCTTTCTCCAAAGGCACCTGGACCAGAGCCAGCGTGAGCAGAAAAGCACGATTTGCAAAGGTGACTATTTGGAGAACACAATCATGCAAAAACCTGATCCTCTATCAGAATGTCTCTGCACTTTCCAACAGATTAAAAAAAGTGTGTGCACATGTATGTATGTTTTTATCAAGTGGTTTTGGCATAGGAAGCATTTTGATGCCATGGTGATGGGTGCATCTTGAAAGCCCTTACACTTAATAGATAGAGATAAACCTGAAGCCAATTAGGAAAACAATACTGCTGTGCTTACATGATCCACAGCTACTCTGAAAGGGACAAAAATTTAACTTCTATGGAAAAGATCAAAACAAAAACCCAGATCCATTGTTAAACAGATTAATCAGACTCTTGGAAAGCTCATGAGGGATTGGGTTCAATCTCTGCAGCTGTTATTAGCATAAACCCTGTACAGCAGTAACAAAAGACCTGCCTAAATCCCACACTCCTGTTTACTTTGCAGTGAGACTCTGCTCGGGCTCACAGCATTTAACATACACACTCTTCATTAAGGGGACAGGACAAGAGGAAGGAGTTGGCTGAAGTTTATACTGCAGCAAAACAAAACTCTTAATGGCCCTTTTTATAAGGCTAGGACTATCAGGATGGAGGAAATCAGAGCCCCAGTGCCAGTAACACCTTTCCTGATCCAGCAGAATCTGGGTACAATGCTGTGCATGGCCCAGCCCAGGTACAGCAAGAGCCAGTCCTTTCCCAGGGAGATGAAGCCTTGTCAGGGACAGAGGGGAGCCAGGGATGAGTGTGTGCAAGGTAAGGAAAAGCACATTGTGTTGATTGGAGTGAGCCTGGAGTGGATGGAGCACCATCCAGCTCAGGGCTGGGAGGGCAGGCACAGCACAGACGGACTCAGGGCAGGAAGGCTCCTGCTCACCAGTGCAGCAAAGGCAGAGCCAAGGGAAATGAGCCCCAGCACAGCTGCAGAGTGGTTCAGGGATGGGGTGGGATGGGATGGGGATGGGCCCCTCAGGTGCCTCTGGCTCCCGGAGAGGCTGCAGGGACACGCTGTGGGAAATGGGTTAATGGCATCCAGAGTGAGAAGTCTCTGCAGGAGAGCTGACAGGTAAATGGAGCAGGGGAATGACAGCCTGCTGAGAAACAGCATCCTGCACCCCTCGTTGGGCGTCAATCACGCGCTCCCCAAAAATCCCCAAATTAGATTTAAATACGACGCTGCCGCCTCCAGAACAAAAATTATTCATTCCATAAAAAGCATTTTCATACGTCTCTCTTGTGACTCTTCCATTTCTCTCCAGGCCCACTCACTCCTCTCCCGCAGAGGAGTCATTTGATGAAGGAACTTTCCTGATTGCAGCATTCTGCAAACTTTTTTTGTGGAAGGGTTAAATGAACATATTCCTGCAGGGATGGCCTGTGCCAGAGGCAACAGTGACAGCAAGGAAGAGGGGATTCCTCCCGTGGCAACTGAGCATGACATCTACTTTGCTGAAGGCAGAGGGAGTCCTGCCACCCCTTCCACTGTGATTTCATCATACTGCTTTTCAAGATGTGCAGATCAGAGCTAAGTAATTGTCTCAACACAACCTTCATATGCTTAAGTCTTGTCAAAGTTAAGCAAATGCTTAAGGACATTGCTTCAGGAAGCACTGCTGGATGGGATCTGTGCTTTGCTCACAACCAGGCTCCACATGAATCCAAGAGTATATGCAGGCACAGCTCAGGAACCTGGGCAGGAATAGAGATGTTGATGCATGGTTTCACATACAGTAACATCTCACAATGGGTCCAGGGAGCACCTGGCTCCAGCAGGTTGCTGGGGTGTGCCCCGAGAGCCCATGGACTCAGAACCAGCTGCATGGCTGGGGTAGGTAAGAGCCACTTTGTTTTTCATGCACTTCTCTGTTCCAGCCTGGAGGAGGAACTGCTGCTGTAGGAGCAGTGAAGAAGCACTGCAGAAGTCCCTGCTGGCAGCCCAATGTTTAAACTCCTGACTGTCATCACTTCATTAGACAGAGTCAGACACGTTAACCCCACCCTGCTGCTTCTCCACAAACTGGGGCCAGCAAGTTCTCTTGCTGGGCTGCAGGACTGAGCCATCACCAAGCACCTCCCAGCCCCAGCTCTCACTCACTTCCCCTGGGGCTTGCACCAGGTGCCACACTGTCACCTTCCACTGCTCAAACTCCCACTGTCCATAAATCAGCTGCAGCACTTGCATCTCCTGGAACATTTCACTGGGACAAACGCCACCTTAGACTCTGCTGAAGCACTGCTTGGTGAAGAGCACAGAGCCATAACACCGACCAAACGGTTTCAAGTGGTAATTAATCAGCTACAATAATAAATAATACATATACTTTCAAGTGTTTGCTCATTTCCTGAATGTCTCCCATAAATATCTAACCAATAAAGTACACTTTGAACAGTGACACTAGTATCTTTTCCCCTCTGAGCTAACTCTGTGCTATTTACTTAAAATAGAAAATGCTGTAGGAGAAAGACAGGTTGAAAGGTAACAGAACTTTGGAAGTAGCTTGAGCATTCAAATTTGCTCTGAACAAAGAATACTTAATAGAAGTATTTAAACTTTTCTCAGTCTTACCTGATTTTATGGACAATGTTTATACACCTGTTTTAATCCTTTCAGTCAGTCAGGCTGCTGGTCTATAGTTCTCTTCAGCAAGTGTCACATGTGATGCTCACTGCTCAGGCTGCACTCCTGTTAGGGCACAGCTGGCTCACGCAGCCTCAGGAAAACCAGCACCAAGATAAAATCCTGACCTCGAAAATACAGCCCAAGAAACCTTCACTGAAGTACAGGAGCTTTGCTTTCAATGTAGATGGAATTTCTACATTAGGCTTTTGAAACAAAGTGTTTTGTTAAAAAGTAATAATCAAGAAATTAGTGCAGATCTCCCTCCAGTAAAGGAAACCAGGGTTGGGAAAACAGCTGGAATGCTCTCCACAGCCTTTGGCATTTGCCTTAAGTGGCTGGAAAAGGTTAGTGTCATTTGGCTCTTAGCAAGGTTTAAATGAGCTCCAGCCCAGTTTGACAGGGTTTAATCTGTGATAGTGAGCCCAGAGCCCTGAAGACACCCAGCACAGGCAGTCAGGACCAAGAGCTGCTCACCACACCATCCTCCCAGGGACACTCCTGGGTCGCACGCTGGTCTCAGTGCCCTCTCCACCACAGCCCAGGGACACTCAGCCAAAATCACCCATCCCACCTGGGCTATCCAGACTTTTAAGCTACAAATTTACCAGGAAGGTGCAAAAAACCCTACCTTTATATTCCAGCTGGTAACTAACCCCTTCAGCTCTGCTGGAGAGGTGCTGTTCACTTCCAGAAGGAACCACGAGTTAATGTTCTTGCCAGTGTGGTTAGCCAGAGCAGCAAAGCCTCTTTTCACCGTGCAGGGCCCAGGTGACTGTCTCCAAGGGATTAGCTGTTACCACATTTAGTTCAGTAAAGGGCTTAATCTCAGCTCTGTTCACAAGGACTGTGAAGACATTTGCCAGCTGAATTCCCAGGGACTGACACCTTGAGCAGCCGCAGGGCTTGGAGCACACCCGGGAAAGGCATGGAATGGTAACTGGTAGGAGTAGGGAGTTTTTTACCCCTCTCCAGCTCAAGAAGCCAGGACAAGAGACAGCTCTTTTTGAGGGATAAAGCCACTGTCAGTTGCCAGCCAAGGGATGACAGGAGGGTGAAGGAGCAGGAGGGGTGAGGGAGCTGGGGGCAGGAGAGAGAAGATTTTCAAAGCCCTCCAGGGCAGGTACCAAGTCTCTGTGCTGATGGTCACAGCAGCTGCTGTCAGGGACACGTGGTTGCCAAAACCATGACATGTATTCCAGAGAGCCTCTGAAAAGTCCACAGGGTGAAACAACTGGACTTGTGCCACCAGCTTTAATCTGGAGTGAGGCTCTGCTTTAATCAGTGAGGCTCTGCTAAGCACTGCAACCAGGAGCAGGGCTAAGGCAGGGACTGGTGTCTGCAGTCACCTTGAAGGTTTCAGAGCAGACCACCAGTCAGGCATCCAAGCTCTTCTCAAACCAGTGAGACCTTCCATCTGTGAAGGGGAATCATGTCCTAAAAATCCAGACTTTGTGAACCACCGTTCCCTCTGGCACTGATGAAGCATTTTGATTCCTGCCTGCTCTTCAGCAATGGCTCAGGTTTTCATTAGTGCCAAGGACAAACACTGAAGCTTTGGGACTGCTGCTTAAACTCTTCACCAGAACAGAGGGAAATTCATATTTTCCCTCTTGCTCATTGAGAAAGCAGGCTGGGGTGGGGCTGGAAAGACTTACAAAGCCCTGGGCACACAAGGATAAGAAATTCCACTGTGGGGCTGCCTCCCCTGCTCCCCCAGCTCGCAGGGGGCTCTGCTGGCACCTTCACCCCAGCTGGCTGAGCACTCAGTGCCTGCTTCATGCCAACACTGCTGCCTGAGCCCTGGAGAGAGCTCTTCTAACAGCAATGTCAAGTGGGTGAACAAAGAAATATCAGAAAACAGGGCTGGAAGGACAATGCCTGAAGATATCAGTGAGCGGGACATCACTGGGCACTTAGAAGAATGACAAAGGCAATTTTCACAAATGGAGGAGTGAAATAAAGGAGAAATGAGAGCGAAGATTGAAAACAATTTCCTACTGTTTGGCATGCTCTAAAATTAGTGCTTTAATAGATCTCATCAGCCAGCATTTATTTTCCATTCTGAAGACAAGAATTCAAATAAGCAGCAAGAGAAGGGCTTGCTTAGCTGAACAGCCGACCTCGAACACAGGCAGCAGCACAAACCAGGCTGCTCAAACCCAGCTGCATCTTGCCTGGGATTTTCAGAAGTGAAAACTCAAGCTGGAGACCCACTTTCCTCGACCACATCACAACCCCACCAGTACAGAGGTGACAGAGCCTCTGGAGCAGGAGGGGACAGGCTGCTCCAGAGATTTGCTGCCTTCATACAACTGTAGGAGACAACTGAGGGAATTCCAAAGTGACGCTGCCTGGAAAGGACTTGAGGCAACAGGTTACACACCATGCCTTGGGAAACCCCTGCTGTTAATTGTCCTGATGGCTCTCAGCCCTGCTGTCCCCAAGGAACAAGCCCTGGCTCTGCCAGGTGAGTCCCAGAGCCCTGAAGGGGCTGGGGGGATTCCCTGCAGGGAGTCCCCAACAGCTCCAGCATTTTGCTGTGACTGCCCAGGGGCACAGGGCCAGCTCAAACTGTCCCCAGAACTGGCACATGGGTACCAGAGCCCGGGTGGAAATGCTGGCACACATCTGTGCCCCACTTGCTGCTGTGCTGATCTGCACATCTTGGGGAGCAGGCCCACAAAGTCTGGCACAAACAAATGCTAGGTGGTTCTGAACTCAAAAAGCAATCAGGAATCTCTACAGGCCTCATCTTGCTGCTCCCATAGCTACACTCCCTCCTTCAAGCACGCACACACGGGTAAAGGTATTTTACACACAGGGGGGCTGTGGAGCTTCAGGGACAGAGCTCTGGAAAAGCCTCCAGACTCAGCTGGGAGCAGCAAGGGAAGCACTGAGGTGATGCACCCACTGCTCTTCCAAAGTTTAAGAACAAATCCCTGATGGTAGAGGAGAACTGGCAGCATCACTCAGCTATGAGGTGTCAGAGATATTTCAGGCAGCCATTCCTGAAATATATTCCCATGCAGAAACCCAGAAAAAGTCACCCCCTCACTCCCCCAGCTGACTCTCCTTGCATTGCTGCTAACATGGATGTGACTCACTAGAGCTGGGTTTATATTAAACTCCTGAAACAGATTGTTTGGCTGTTATGTAAATCCAGTAAATGTTAAAACACCAGAATAAATCAGTCAGGCAGTTAGCACTGCCAGCTCTCTAGAGACATCCAAGGGACTGATTTTTTTCAAAGGTAGAGGTGGTAAGAGATGAGGGGGAAACAATACAACAACAACAACAATATTAATAATAATATAATCACCACAGCCTTTCAGCATAATAATAATAATAATAATTATTATTATTATCATCATCATCACCACAGCCTTTCAGCCCTTTTCAGAGGGAGCTGCAGTGCCCCCAGCACTGCTGATCCCAGTGTCCTGCCCAGCCACACACAGGTAAATCCCCCAACTCCTGCTGTGCACAGGTTATGCAGCATCACCTGCACAGGACACAAACTCTGTGGCAGCAGAAGTGCCTCCTTACCACGCCACCTGAACAGCAATGTGACCTCAGGGGAGGTCAATATGTCACTGATGCTGGGATTAGGACTTCAGCATGTCATGCTTTAGAATAAAATAAGCCCCAAATGAGGCATGAACATTGTTCTTCCCATCCTGTCACTGGGAAGGAGGTTCTTCTTTAGGAGCTGCCTCTCTCCCATGGTGCAGAGGGCATTTGCCACTCAGAGAACAGTCTCCTGCTCAAAGTGACATCAGCAAGCCAGCACAGGAACAGATTTTAAAATTTGCAAACACAAGTGTTTTTACCCGAAACCTGACTCCAGGTTTATAAACAGTCTATGGGCCAAAGGATTAGTCAGAAAAATTATCTGGCAAATAATCTGCAAGAATAAGCAAAACCAGAGCATATCACCATCTGCTCACGGGTAAAGCCTAAGGCAGAAATGAGGAGCCTTCAAATTAAAGCCTTCACTTTGTATGTAATTGTTGATAACCAGGCCATTGCACTCAAAATGCTCCCACAGCTACATCAGCACCTCAAAAAGGAAGCAGGCAGAAATGAGGACCCCAAATCTTAGTTGCAGTGTAAAGCATGTTGGCTGAGCTGCCACTTGCGTGGGCTACACAGCTCAGACCAAGCCCCTACTCAGCTTCAAAAGCAGCTGGAGCCCGTGGGTCTCTGAGATTTCCACACCCCTGGGCACATCTGGACAGGTACATCTGGGCAGGAGACAGTGACAGAGCACAAGTTCCATTTCCAGCTGCCCAGGAGATGAGGCTGCAGAGCAACATTGCCACAGCACTGAAAGGAAGAGATCTCTGAGCTGTGTTTAATTAAACATAGTCTGGGAAAGTCTCTGCTTTTGTTAAACACTGCCTCAAAAGAAAAGGGCTGAGTAATCTACCAATGGGGAAAAACACACTCTTTAGCTACAAGGTGTTATTATTATAGGCTTAATATCAAAATAGCTTGTTCAGCTTATTAGGCTAGAGCAAACACTCCCAGCCTTGGCAAGACTGATATTCCAGCTCTGTATTTCACACTTACATAAGCACTCCAGGTTTGTATGGAGAGGAGTCTCCTGTCTGCAGAGGAAGGCATTGATTTGCACCAGATTTCTGTGGCCCAGTAAAACTGGTCAGACAGACAAGAGAGGAGTTTTTCTGTACTGGGCACCAGCAGGAATGGTGCAGCAAGGACAGTGATCCAGTGGTGGGAATTGATCTCCCTGACTGGGGCCAGCAGCATCACAGGTGGGTGACTGCAGCAACTCTGCACAGGATGGCACAGCACAGGCCATCAGGGACACTCCACTGGTCCCCTGAACACTAAGGACACTGACCTCACACCTGATTAACCCAGGAGTCCTGGCTTTCCCCTTCTGCAGAACACAGGTGATCACCAACATGCAGGGAAAGGTTTTGGAGCAGAGACTTGAGCAGAGCTTAAGTTCCTGCTGCTGAGCCTGCCCTTGGGGACAGTCCCCAGCAGTAGCCAGGGGTTTCTTGTGGCTCTGCAGCATGGTGGGGTTGGTGATGCATTGCTGCCTGCACACCTGCCTGCAGGTGCAGCCAGCCCCAGGCTGACCCCCCCCCATCTCAAACACCCAAGCAAATAAAAATTGTAAGTACCTGAGACTTTCAAGACTCCATGACATTTAAGGCTCTTTTTTGAGTATTTGGTGCATTAGAAGCTTTCACTTCTCGAGTTGAAAAACAAACCCTTTCTCTGTCTTTTGTTAATAAAATGTGTTCATTGTATTCAGATCTCATTTTTTGTGCATAATGTTTTGCCCATCTGTTTGATTAAAAAAGAACCCAACCACCCAGCTTCATTAAGCTAATTGGATGCATTCAGCCTTTGGTTAATATTCTGAAGTACTTTACAATTATTCTCCCCAGTTATTAAATCTCCTCTGAATCTTATTTTCTGTACTAGATTCTTTATTAGCACTCGAGCTGGACTGTGTTTGCCCACTCCTTACCAACATGCAAACATCCCAACAACTCCTTCAATGGTCTGTGATCTAAGACATGGAGATAAATCTGTGCCTTGATCTAACACTCTTTAGCTCACCCTGACCTCCAAACATAGCATCTTCCTCCCTCTGGGCAAGAGGGCTCAACACTGCAGGAGGATGATGAAGTATTAAAGAGAGAACTACAAATTCTGTGTCCTGTGGAAGCTCCCAGGTGAAATTTTAAAGGGAAAAACAGTCTCAGAAAGGTTCAGGACCACAGCCCAAGGTGGACCATTCTAGAGGATGGAAAGTGACACCAGCTCTGTCAGTGCAGCAATGGCTTGGCCACGTGGCATCGTGTGAGTGAGCCAAGGGAGCCTTGCTGGCAGTGCAGTGAAGGGTTCTAAGCTCTCTTAGGCTCCAGGTTCCTGTATAATTTGTGGCCAGGCAATCTACCTGCATCCTGCACCTCCAAGGTGTCCCCAAGCTCTCTGCTCCACCACAGAGAACATGCAGTAGCTCTGAGGCTTGATGGTTACACACCCCACCATCACTGTCCATTGCTTCTCCAAATAACCCAAATTTTGGCCAGCAGTGCTCTCCCAGCAGCCCAGCCCTGAATCAGAGCAGTCCCTGCTGACCCTCAGAAGTGGTCACAGGACAAGGATTCTCCAGGACCAAGCATCAAGGGCAGGAAAAGGGAAAGAATGTCACCAGAATGATGGCAGGAAAGAGACTGAAGGTGAGAGAAGCAGCATAGCCACCTTGTCCTGGTATGAGCACAAGTAATGACTGCAGCTCCTCACTCTTCCCTCTACCTGGACATCCATTTCCTTGAAAACTTGTAACAAATCCTTGCAGCCCTAATCACTGCAAGACACTTGAGCCCAGGAGGAGAAAGGGTCCAGAAGCTGATGGATTGCAGAGTGAGAGACCGGACTGACAGACAGGGACTCACAGCAGGTATCCAGCTTGTCTTTCACACAGGTCTCATTTCAGAAGGAAAACAGATTAAATTAATTTATTTTTTTACAGAAAGCTCTGATTTATGTGGTTCTAGTCCTACCCAGCTCTAGCTGACACCAAGACCTTCCATGCTGAGAGGGAGGTGCAAGAGATGAAACCTTCCCCACATGTGCATTGTGGAACTGTGATGCTGCTCCTTCCTGAACTAGCACCAAGCTTGAGATGTAGGTCAAGAGCTTCTAGAAAACAAGCCAGCAGATCATTTATAGGAAAAGCCACACTGAGTCAAGCCATGTATCCACTCTACCCTGATTTCTGTCTCTAACAGTGGCCAGCAGTGGATGTTGGGAGGTGTGCTGCTGCAGAAACTAAGAGCTTAAAAATAGTTATAATAATGAGGAAAAGTTTAGAGTTTGGCCTCCTGACAGCAACTCCTGGCTTCAAGCAGTCACTCAGGGAGCCCTGACAGAACATCTATGATTCTGTCTACAACCAATTTGAAGCTATTTTTCAGTCTCCAGAGCACTGCAGGGAATTGAGCTCTGCAGCATGACAAGCCCTGCTCAGGAAATACAATTTGTGCCACACCTGCCAGACAAACAGGGCAGTTCAGGCATCCCAACAGCAATTCCACGGGGTGTCAGGGAGGATAAACCACACACACCCTCCCTGCCCCAGGGTCAGCAGGAAGCCAGCACAGGCACTCTGCACAGTGCTACAGGGCCAGGCAGAAAATGACCTCTTCTCTTTGCTCCTGAAACCCAGCCCAGCCTCTGTTGTTTGTATTTAAAGAAAACAGCCAGTTTTCATTCTCCTTATAAAAGGTGGTTACACTTGCAAGAAATCACTCGGTAGTAATTCAAGGGAAGGAGGAAGAAATTTAGAGGTTGAGGCAGCTGTGATTTGACATGGGCTGACCTGGCACCTGAGGAGAACCTTAATGACATTTCCTTCCAGCCAGCCTGCTCTCCTCGGTTCACACTGTAATTAGCTTTCCCTTTCTGACATCCAGGCAGAAAGCCTAGGCCACACTTGAAAATTTGGCCACATTATTACAACTTTTCAATAGCCTGGCAACAGCATCAGTTAATGGAGAGCTCACTGCCCCACCGTGCTTAAGGCTTTAAGAAAGGCAAGCTTTGGCTCAAAGAGCTTAGAATCAAAGCAGGCTTTAAAAATAGAGCTTAAATGTTGTAGTTTAACTTGGCAGGCAGGTAAACACCACACAGCTGCTTGCTCACAGATCCCTCTCCAGGAATGGGGGAGAGAACTGAGGGGAAAGAAAAGTAAAATTTGTGAGTTGTGATAAAAACAGTTTACTAGGATATAAAAAGAAGAGAAAATAATTAATAACAATTTAATTAGAATATACAAAACAAGTGATGCACAATGCAATTGGTCACACCTGCAGAGCTGTCAGGCAGCTCTCCCTCCAGCAGATACACAGCAAGTGAGGTAGGATGAACCCCAGCTTTTGTGGAACCTTATTCAGCTAGAGTGAACAGCTCTGCAGCTCTCCAGAGAGGGGAGGGATGTGGGATCAGGCTTCATTCCCAACAAGCTCTGCCTCCCTCCCTGAACATGTGGCCTTCCCCTGGGGACACAGTCAAAATGAAAGAGGAAGCACCAAGAGCCGGGTCTGAGGTCCTGGGAAACCTAAAACAAGCTGCTCTTCTGCATCTCCCATCACCAGCAGCATTTCTTTAACTCAGCCTTCAAGGGAAATTGCAATTTCTAATTTCAATTGCAAAGTTTCAATTGCAAAATTTCAACTGCAAGGACTAGATCAGACTGTTCCCTAAGTGCCACCAGGGAGTAGGTGAGCTCTGCTGCACATGGTCTGAACTGTGCCTGAATCAAGAAATAAGCAGGGCTGGAAAATTAATGTTGTTAGTCAAACTTGAGAGCAGTGCTGGCTCTCAGCCAGGGCTTACTCCAGATGTGCTCCATGTCCTGCATCCTGGGCTTTGGCTGCTTACTCCTCACTGTTCCCCCCACACATGAACCCAGCAGGGACAATGGCCTTGTCCATCTGTGAAAGGGTCACAGGCCCCAACAGGAAAAACAGAAGGCTGCAGATTTCCAAAGGGACAATCCCAGTGCTCCAATTCCCTGAATTCAAGGGGTTTTTTTCAAGCTGAATCCACAGACCCCAGTCACATTCCTGAATGCCTGCTCAGAGAAACAGGTCAGCAGCCATGGGAGGGGATGGCCCATCCCAGGCAGCCTTTTGGGAAGAAGGCAGCAGCCTCCCAGGGAAAGCTGGCCCCCATTAACCCAAGCAGGGCCACCCAGTGAGGTGCTGGCTGGTCCCATCTCCCTTCCACAGTGTGACCCAGGTGATCTGTGCCAAAGCTGGTAACAGCAGCAGCAGCCCCACAGCATTACATGAACTACGGATTTCCATCCTCCAATGAAGCCACCAACACCCACAAACCCCAAAATCTCTTCTTGATTTGGCTGAATGCATCCAAGTGGTTTCTTCTCAGGGTCAGCCAATGCACCAGACAGACCAGAGCCAGAAGGATGCACTTCCCTATGAGAGACCTGCAGCAGCAAACAAATGCCCTACAGAAGGGACATCTACCCTGAAATTTGCTCCTCTCACTCCCAAGCTTCCTTGTTTTCCTTAAGATTATGCCTGCAGCTAAATGAACACATTACAGCAGAAATTTTACTCTTAATTTGTCCCTGGGGTGTTTTGCTGACCCTACCAAGAACTATATTTAAATGTGCAATTTCCTGGCTAGACTCATTTGCAGTCCCTCCCCCCCAGCTGCCTGTGCAAGTCTGGCCTAGAATCCAATTAGCTACTACCACCCTTTAAATCAAAGGAATTACATTCAAAGAAGAAAAATAAAATTAAATATTTTAATTACATCATTATTATATGTCTAAATACTTACAATTCCCTTGCTTTCTGAGAGGTGGTCTCAAAAGGCTAGAAAACGACAAGTTTCCAAAGCAGACAAAATTGTAGCCAGAACAAATAATTTGACAGGAGACTCTGCCCAGCCCAATCACCAGAGCACGTTTGGTTTGACACACTGCAGAGCTGCATGTAGGACCTGCCTGGCACCCTGGAAGGAGCAGCTGCTCCCCAGCACCTGTGAGAGGTATGGGGAACCCAGCTCTCCCAGCTTCTCACACGGAGGAGCAGCTGCATTCCATCTGGTATTCACGTCAGGAATCTGCTTCCATCAGCACCAGCACCACCCTCCCCAGTGCCCAGGAGCTGTTCCCACTGCAGCTTCCAAAGTAAAGGAACTGCTTTGCTTCTCTTAGTCCTTGACTAGCTGCAGCTGGTCCCAGTGACATCCAGCAGTGCTCCCAGCTGTGCACAGGAGTAAGGCAAGGAGGATGGGGGTTCCCAAAGCCACAGAGCCCAGGGGCACAACAGAGGGGTGTTCCATTCCTTTCCCTGTCACATTCTTTAAGGCTCCAGGTTCCCAACTGTGTGGTGCTGTGGCTGTTCAGATCTAACAGTGACCTCAGAGGACCTTCAGAGTCCCTTCTGGACACACTTTCCCACTCCTCTCCAGCTCAGCAGCCTGTGCTCCAGCTCTTGGCTTCCTGCCTGCCTCCAGGAGCTGCTCAGCAGATCCCCCCAAATCCTTTGGCTCTGGTGAATCTGTCCAGCCAGGCCGTGGGGCTGTGCAGGGCAGGAAGAGCCAGGCACTGCGAGGTTGGAAGAGATCAGGAGAGCTGATGTTACTTGGCTCAAACTTTCCAACTACCAGCTCAGCTGAGCTTGGGAGACTCCAGGGCCACAGAGAGGTTCAGAGGAGGTCAAGGACTTTGGAATAGCCAAGTTGCTGCTGGAAAAGGTGTTTCTCAATGTCAGCAAATAAGGAGTGGCTGGGATGACTTTGCTTCACCTGTCAGGTCCAAACAAGCTTCAGCTCAGTCCATCCCAAACGGTGCAGCCACCTGTACCTGCTCCAGGAGCCCACAGGGCCTTCAGGAGCCACACCTGCCACCAGTCCAGCTGACTCCTGTGCGGGGAGCTCAGCCTCCTGGGCAGTGAGGCAGGAAGGGGGTCAGTGTCAGGCACAGGCTCCTGGCCATGAAAGCAGAACAACACCTGCAGAGGCACCCAGTGATCACAGGGCACAGCAGTGAAGGGACAGCTCCAGAGGGGCTCGAGTGCATGGTGGGACAGGGATCTGCTACAGGAGGGAGCACTGCCAAAATAAATGTGTTGAAACACAATGATGCCCTTCCTTCTGAGGGGAACAGATAGACCAGGATATGGACAAGGCTGTCAGACACTTCTGCAGAAAGCCATCAGCTAGATAAACCAAATTCCCCAGGAGATGGGCAACTCTGAGGCATCTTCTCCTTCTTTTGCAGACAGCTACACCGACAACCTGCAAAAATACTCTGCAGAGCTCCCTAACCAGCTTGATGGTGAAATGTCAGCACATTTCTAGGTTAATAAAAGCTGGGGCATGGGAGGAGAGAGGAAAGGAAGGAGATTTATTGTCTTAGACAAAGAGATTGGAATGGATTTCACAGCAGGAGAAGGTTTCAGGGCAAGGAAAAATTTATTCATACCTAAAGAGCATGGAATATTAAAGACTCTGGGTTTCATTTCCTCCACAAGGCCTTAGTGGAATGAGACTCTCAGCACTTTGCAGTAACCACAAAACATCCTCAATGAATCCAGGTGGTCACAGCAAAACCTCAGAAATACCTTGGCACTGCAGCCATGGCATCAGCAGGAGGCTGGTCCACCCATGCATGGAGCAAGCAAGGGAGAGCCAGGGAGCTCCCTGGGGATGAGGGAAGGGGGCTTTCATGGGATTCTGGGCAGGCACTGAACCAAAGGCAGCAACGTGCTGCTTTTGGAGTCACATTGAAGGCATCTCTTTAGGTAACAGAATGCTCTGTGCATCTCCAGAGCATCTGCCATTTTTGGACTCAGATCTGGAGGCTTATTTTCCATTACTGTGGCACTTCAGACACTGTTATCACCTGGGCACAGAGAAAATGCTGGTCCCTGCTGTGAAGTTTATGCTCTTAGCACAATAAACAATGAGGCAAGCAGGCAGATGTTTGGATGAGCACAAGGAAAGCTGTATTGGTTTTGCTCTTTCATTCCTTTGGTGGCTGAGAGGATGTGCCACAGAAGAATCAGCTCCCACAGGTGGGACAATCTCATATTGTCCTCTTGCATCTCTGATAATGATTCTGCATGGAAGACAGATCCAGTGGCATTCAGGTGGAGTACAGACACTTTTCAGCTCCTTGGAAACAGCAAATTCTGAAAATTAACCAAAAATACCAGTTCCATTCTGCATTCAGACTTAAATCAATCTCATCTGGCATTAAGGAATGGACTCCCAGCAATTGCTGTGAATAAAGCATGCCTTTTCACCATTCTTCAAAGCAAATTACAAGCACTGCTCACATCAAACTGCATGAGAAAGGACACAGCACCCTGGGAGAGATGCCTGATCCCTCTAACCTGGAAATGCACATTAATAACACAGCTGAGAACACTGAAATTCATGCCCACTACTACCACAGGACAAGCTGAGCCAGGGCATCTTGTTCTCACTGTTACAACAATTCACACCCTGCTCATGCAGTAACCCAGCCCTGAGGGGACACATTTCTGTTCCCCCTGCTCTCAGCAAGGACTGTCCTAACAACTGCACTGGGACATCTTTCACTTTTCCAGCTCCATCTTTCAGCCTGGGCATGAGGCTGACACAGAAGGGCTAAAAGACTCACCTCAGGTGTGTTTTACACTCTGCCTGCCAGCCTCAGATGTCATTAACCTTTGTCAGTCAAGCTGCCTGACAGCCACAGAAAGGCCAGTCCAGACTTCAGCATCAAAGCACCTCATCAGTGAGAGGTCAGCAGATGAATTTCCTGTCCTCATACTGCCACTTGAAGCAGGCAGACCCAAACCCTGGTTCCAGCACAAATAACATCCCAGGACAGCACTACCCAGACAGCTTTTCCAATACCAGGTGTTAGGAAGTGTCAAAATTAAGACTTGACCCATTTAAGTGGTTGGCTTCCACATGTGTACTGTAATAATTTGTCACAGAACACTGCACCAGGTCCTCCTGCCTTTCAAGTACCTTGATTTCTTTGGCATAGAAACCACCTTCTGTACATCACCAGCATCCAAACCCAGCTCTCTCTCCCTTCCCTCCCAGTTTTCCAGTGACCTGTAAGCACTGACAAAAGACAGGGGAGGTAGCTCTGAAGCAATAGAATGCACTTCTCCAAGGCAGGACTGAACTCATTGAGAGGCAAATTCATCCTTTTTCTTTCCTGCTGCCATCAATCACTTCTCACACTCTGCAGGAAGGAAATCTCCCTCCCCGGTGGAGCTGTGGCTCATCCTCAGATCACATCCTTGCCAGGCTCCTGACGAGGAGGCAGCTCACACATCTTTCAGTTCCTTGTCCACAAACAGTCAAGACCCCATGGGCTGGGCTGGAATGAGGGAGAGGGAGGGTCTGGTAGCAGATACCCAGCATGAAGCAACAGCTACAGACCCTCTTCTAGGCAGGGGTCCCTTTCAGCCTCCCAAATTCTCTCTGGGAGACCACATTAGAGCAGCAGAGCAGACTGAGGCCACCAGCAGCATGCAGCACACGGGGAGGTGCAGGGGCAGGAGGAAAGCTCTGGCAATGCCTGCGTGTTGCCAGTACCATGGTGAGTATGCACAAAGGCAGGAGGTAGTTCAGAGTAACTTTGACAGAGCTGGACTCAACAGCAGGACAGCAGGGGAGCTGTGATAATTAGAGCCAGCCTCAGGTAGGTGCACACATGCACACATTGCTCTGCAAAGCTGTGCTGGCTCCGTTTTTTTCCTACTGCTGCCCGATTCCTTCAGCTTTTCTACTGTGGATGTGACAGCCTCCAGCCGTGGGCTTCAGAGGGCTGTGCCCATGTTATTTGTGTACAGCAAATCCATCCTCAGCAGCTCTTTTGGGGGTTTAGGACTCACTTCTGTTCTGTAGAATGGAAATCTGAACTACTGCTGGGAGCGGGAGAGGGAAGAAGAGACAGGCACCCACAATAAAGTCTCATGGCAGCAGAACAGTCTTTGAGTTAATAAATACACTCTATAAAAGCAAAGCAAAACCAAGACAAGCTATGGAGTGGGTGGTCCCAGCTCTGCTGCACTCACAAGACTTCAAGACAGAAGTGTGACCAATCTCTGCAGCAGAGGCACAGCTGAGGACCAGCAGGAGGAGAACAGCAGCACCTGGCTGGGAGCAGTGCTCCAGCTCAGCACTGAACTGTCACACACAGGCACCACAGCCCGGGTCAGCAGGGCAGGATGATCTCACATCCCTTGGGACCACTGATTCACACTCTCACCTCAACCCAATCAGTCACAAATACAACACAGCCTCAGAAAGTGTTATTTAGCCTGGGTTTCCCCAGCACTCAATGCTCTGTCCTCACAAGGTCACAAAATCACAGTGTCACTTGGCTGAGAAAGACAATCAGCACACCCCAAAAATATTCATGGGATGTTGCACAGGAACTGCAGGCTTCAGGGATCTGCTCTCTTCCACCTTGGCACAGAGCTCTGTGCTAAATACAGGCCCCTCTGCTCTGTAGCAAGGACTCCCACCAACATCCCAGCTCTAAAAGGGATAGTCCTCACTCACACTGCTGTGAGTGAGTGGAAACCACTGGACACAGGGAATTGCAGGAGGCAGCAAAAAAAGTGAGGCCATGAGTTTGGCTCCACTGCCCTCAGGGAAGCAGTTGCCACTCAGCACCAGGACCAGCAGAAAGGAAAGCTGGACTTCCATGGCTTGTCTGCTTGGCCAAGGCATACGGATGGCTGCTGTGCAGAGAGCACAGCACGGGAACAGGGAAAGGAGGAGCATGCCTGCATCTCAGAAAGACACATATTGAACTGCTGCTCCAGCACATCACAGCCTTGCTGTTTACACTCACTCCAGAATAATTGGAGCAGTCACTGTTAAATAGCTAACAACTTCACCATCAATTCTCTGAACAATACTGAAGAATTCATCACAACATTTCACAGCCACCACTCTGCAGAAACACTGAAATCACCCCAGACACGAGCAGCCTAAACTAATCCCACACAGATTCTAGCAAAAAGAATATAACTATTTCAGCAGTACTCACCCAAAAGTAATGCCTTCCCAGGGCAACAACCCAAAAGAAACAAGTCCTCAACAAACCACACCTTATGCACAGAGCATGACTCAGCTCATGCACAGGGTGCCATCAAGAAATAAAATGCAAGGGTTCATTCTCGGCCAGGTCCACTCCCTAAACCAGCAGCTTTGTGGGATATGAAGCTCCCAGCTGGCATGGGACAGCCCTCCCTTTCAGCTGCCAGCCTCAGCCCACAGAGAAGCTGTGTCCTCAGGAGGGTTTGGGCTTTCAGGAGAACTTCCCCATCCAGGGACACCAGCACCTGAAAACAACAAACAAAATTTCTCCAGTGTCAGGTACTTGACATATGACATTTGTGCTTCTCCCTCTGTTTCTATCCATGTCACTCTTGCCAAAAATACAAAATAAAGTGAATATTTAATATATAAAATAGGAATGAATATATAAAATATATAATAAAACTGAAGAGTGTAATGAAACATGAAAATCTTCCTGAAAACTTAAACCAGTAGAAGTGACAACAAATCCAGGCTGCAAATTCCTAAGCCAGTTAGAACTGCAAGTTCTGCAGCCCTGGACTGCACCTCAGCATCAATGACACAGTCTATAAAATCTTTTTCTGTGGTTAAAGACTCAGTCTGTAAAGTCACCACTGCGGCCAAATACACAAGCCTGAGAAACATGCCTGTTTCTAAAGGGCTGGAACACATGTACTCACACCTCACCCACCACCACAAAGCAACAGCCACCCTCCCACTCATGGATGAAAATCACTGTGGCTCCTTCCCACCACACCAGCTTTCACATTAGTATCCTTCTCCAGTTTATCAGTTTTAAGGATCTGTTCTCTTTAGAAGGTTTCAGACACTTTTCTCCAACCATGCTAAACTTAATCACTGTCTTAATTAAATGACATTTTTTGGTATCATTCCTTTACCAGCTGTACCTGACACTTTATCCATCACAAATATCCCTAGCCAATCTTCAGACCTGCCTCGGTGACTGCATTATGTCAACAACTGCTCTGCACACTTCAATCATTCCCACAGCCAGCCACACACACTCCTTTTTCAACTACATATTTTTGGTGACTGGGTCACCTTCCTCCATGCTGGATGTTTCCTTCTTAAAGCAAGTGACATCCCAAATAAAATACTGAAAATCAGAGGAGCAGCCATGAAGATAAAGACATAAGAGGAAGAATTTTCACAAGGGTTACTGAATACCTGGTTGTCTTCAAGGGGTCTGCTTTGCTACAGTTTGAGACACAAGCCAAGAACATTTTATGTCATACCAACTCTGGCTTTTAGGCTGACAGCTCAGGCCTTGCTTTCATCCCAAAGATGAAGGGGTAACTTGCTTCCTTGCTCTTTCCCAGCAAAGGGATGGCTCAGCTTCCTGAGCCTCCCTCTCCACCTGCCAAGCTGCAGCAGTGGCAGGGCTGAGTAGCAGAAAGTATCTGCCAGAGGCTGTGCAGGAGAAGTCTCCCCTCACCCCAAGTTAGAGGTAAAAACCCACCCAAAAATCCTGCTTCCCACTCAGGAGAGCTCCAACTACAGCCTGATCCTGCCCAAAGCTGGGCTCTGCTGCTGACTTCACACAAACCATTTCACCTACTTGTGTTGCTTCACTCAGCATCCCCACAGGGCCCTGGAACCAAGGGAGATCTCTCACTAGGCAGAACCTGTCCCCCCCTACACCCAGCATTTGTCAGGGCTTTGAGCAGCTGAACAGACCCACCAAGAGTGCACCTGCCCATCGTCCACCTGTGCTTTAGGGCACTAAAGGGTATCCTCTCTCCAGGCATCTTCCCAAGGCAGACTAACTGCACATATTGATTTCACATCCTACCAAAAACTGCCTTCCACAGCTCCAGCACTGACAAAATCCTNTAGGCAGAACCTGTCCCTCCCTACACCCAGCATTTGTCAGGGCTTTGAGCAGCTGAACAGACCCACCAAGAGTGCACCTGCCCATCGTCCACCTGTGCTTTAGGGCACTAAAGGGTATCCTCTCTCCAGGCATCTTCCCAAGGCAGACTAACTGCACATATTGATTTCACATCCTACCAAAAACTGCCTTCCACAGCTCCAGCACTGACAAAATCCTCACACCAAGCTCTTCACCAACACATATCCCTTCTCCACTAGCTTGGTGTGCCTGGATTTATCCTCTCTGCCCCTTGGCCAGGCAGATATCTCCTCTGAAGACCAAAGCCAACCTGCTAGAAACCATCCAGCAACCTCAGCCTTTTCCTGAAGGCTCTTACAAATGAAGTTTCTCCTTCCCCTGTCCCTAGGTAGCAACGACCCTATAAAGGCTCTTCTCAGGTCATCATTGACATTGAAGAGAAGATCTGGCTTTCAGACAGAGCTGTTCTTTCCACAGTTCAGAAAGTGGCACAAATACAGGGTTAAAACATCCTTCAGGAACTTGAGGGAACAAATATCAGCAAAAAGAGATGCTCCACTCTGCAAGCAGAGCCTTGGCTGAAGCACAGTGACACAGCACAGTGCCACCTCTTCACGCCCAGCCAAGGTCTGAAACACAGAGGTTTTGCTGTGACCACTGCCTAAACAGTGCTTCTTGCTCCAGCAAAGAGAACACTGCAACACCATCCTTCCGGACATGCCCTCTGCTGCAGGCTGAGGACATTCCTACTGCAGCCACCCCACAAGAGCCCAGCAGGGGAAGGGAAATCCCACAACCCCTCCCCAGCAAAAGAAAAGCTGGGCCGTGAAAGTCTAGCTAGTGCAAGGATGATTAATTGTATCAGGCAAAGACATTTAGGGTTTAATGAACACATTAATTAGCACAGAGCAGCAGCACAGGCTTTGAAAGCCATGGCAGAAGTACAGCACCTTCTGGCTGTGTGGAGTGAAGGGGAAACTCACTGCTCTGAGGCAATGCCAGGACAGGTGAGGTCCCCTTGAAGCTTCCCTCCAGAAGCACCTGAATGGGCAGCTCTGCCCACCTTCTCTGAGCCAGGAGCTGTCCTGGGAGCACTCACACATACCCTACTCCAACCCACAAGAGCCATCCCAAACTCAAGGAGAAAGAGCTCCAGACAGAGGGCACTTCACACCAGTGAACACAGCTTCCCTCAAGGAGAGAAATCTGTTGGGACCTGGTGCCCTGGCACCCACTGCGACCTAAAGCCCAGCCTTCAGACCATACCAACCCATGACATGCCTGAACTCCCTGCTGGAATGATAACAGCCTGGTGCTTACGCTCCTGGTTGCTAAGATCTGACCTCCTCCAGGCCAAGGGAGCAAGAAAATTTACAGGAAAGCAAATTTATTGCTCTGCCTGGAGTCTAATCCCATTCACACCAGGCACCCCAGCCCAAGAACAGGGCTCACATAGCAAACCATGCACAGGACATGCTGGAGCACAGCCTCAGCACGCTGGCTTTGTTTTTCTCTTCAAGCAACTGAGATAGTGGCTCTCTGCTTGCCCTATCCAGTTTTGAAAGCAACACTTCAAAGCCATCCCATGTCAAACTCCAGAACAAACTGAGGCTGCCAGAGATGCCTGACAGGGAGGAAGTTAACACATGGTGGAAAGCTTAACGTGGAATTGCAGACTACTGTAAACAGAAAAGCAACAGTTTCCTACTAAACAAAACCTTTTCCATTAAGTCNGGGAGCAGGCGGTGAGAGGGCGCTGGGGTTTGGGGCAAAAAGGCCAAAAAAAGAAAATTAAAAAAAAGAGATTTTTTTTTTTCGGTGGTGTGTGGTGTCCAGCCAGAAGCGCATCTGGGGTGCGGGCTTTTGGGTGAAAACACGGGGCTTTTTGCTAATCACAGAATCAGTGAAGTTGGGAAAGACCTCTGAGATCGTCGAGTCCAGCCTGTGGCAGAACAGAACACTGAGAACACTGAGAGCCGCGTCCAGGGAAAATGACTCCCCCGTCTCCCTGGGCAGCTCGTTCCAATGCCTAATCATCCTTTCTGCGAAGAAATGCTCCCTAAATACTCCCCAATATAAATGATCAGGGGAGGTGGCACTGCCATGGTGGGAGTGGAGAGCCCGCCGGCCCCGAGCGGAGGGACCCAGCGTGACGAGCCCGGGATCGGGCACACGGGTGTCTCCTCAGCCGGGCTCTGTCCCGAGAGGAGTAACACCCAACCCTGACCATATACACTTTCTCAAGTCTTGCAGCAACGAGGAGAAATGCCACACACCAACTAATCCCACTGCTGTTCTCCAAGGAATTCCTACAAGCAGATGCTGTCTTTGGNACTGCCTTCCACAGCTCCAGCACTGACAAAATCCTCACACCAAGCTCTTCACCAACACATATCCCTTCTCCACTAGCTTGGTGTGCCTGGATTTATCCTCTCTGCCCCTTGGCCAGGCAGATATCTCCTCTGAAGACCAAAGCCAACCTGCTAGAAACCATCCAGCAACCTCAGCCTTTTCCTGAAGGCTCTTACAAATGAAGTTTCTCCTTCCCCTGTCCCTAGGTAGCAACGACCCTATAAAGGCTCTTCTCAGGTCATCATTGACATTGAAGAGAAGATCTGGCTTTCAGACAGAGCTGTTCTTTCCACAGTTCAGAAAGTGGCACAAATACAGGGTTAAAACATCCTTCAGGAACTTGAGGGAACAAATATCAGCAAAAAGAGATGCTCCACTCTGCAAGCAGAGCCTTGGCTGAAGCACAGTGACACAGCACAGTGCCACCTCTTCACGCCCAGCCAAGGTCTGAAACACAGAGGTTTTGCTGTGACCACTGCCTAAACAGTGCTTCTTGCTCCAGCAAAGAGAACACTGCGACACCATCCTTCCGGACATGCCCTCTGCTGCAGGCTGAGGACATTCCTACTGCAGCCACCCCACAAGAGCCCAGCAGGGGAAGGGAAATCCCACAACCCCTCCCCAGCAAAAGAAAAGCTGGGCCGTGAAAGTCTAGCTAGTGCAAGGATGATTAATTGTATCAGGCAAAGACATTTAGGGTTTAATGAACACATTAATTAGCACAGAGCAGCAGCACAGGCTTTGAAAGCCATGGCAGAAGTACAGCACCTTCTGGCTGTGTGGAGTGAAGGGGAAACTCACTGCTCTGAGGCAATGCCAGGACAGGTGAGGTCCCCTTGAAGCTTCCCTCCAGAAGCACCTGAATGGGCAGCTCTGCCCACCTTCTCTGAGCCAGGAGCTGTCCTGGGAGCACTCACACATACCCTACTCCAACCCACAAGAGCCATCCCAAACTCAAGGAGAAAGAGCTCCAGACAGAGGGCACTTCACACCAGTGAACACAGCTTCCCTCAAGGAGAGAAATCTGTTGGGACCTGGTGCCCTGGCACCCACTGCGACCTAAAGCCCAGCCTTCAGACCATACCAACCCATGACATGCCTGAACTCCCTGCTGGAATGATAACAGCCTGGTGCTTACGCTCCTGGTTGCTAAGATCTGACCTCCTCCAGGCCAAGGGAGCAAGAAAATTTACAGGAAAGCAAATTTATTGCTCTGCCTGGAGTCTAATCCCATTCACACCAGGCACCCCAGCCCAAGAACAGGGCTCACATAGCAAACCATGCACAGGACATGCTGGAGCACAGCCTCAGCACGCTGGCTTTGTTTTTCTCTTCAAGCAACTGAGATAGTGGCTCTCTGCTTGCCCTATCCAGTTTTGAAAGCAACACTTCAAAGCCATCCCATGTCAAACTCCAGAACAAACTGAGGCTGCCAGAGATGCCTGACAGGGAGGAAGTTAACACATGGTGGAAAGCTTAACGTGGAATTGCAGACTACTGTAAACAGAAAAGCAACAGTTTCCTACTAAACAAAACCTTTTCCATTAAGTCACAACTACAACAGAACAGTAATTTTACCTTCATCAGAGCAGCTGAAGAAAGTGGTATCAGCAGTTTTCCGTGTTCACAGCACACAGGCCATTGGGAGCTGCAGGTTATCGTCCCTCAGAGCCAAGGTAAGCACAGACGGAGATAAGCCCCCCTCAGCCGGCCAGGTGCGTGCTCCGAGACACGGCCAGGCAGGACAGCTCAGGCCAAGGCACCGACCCACGAGAAAACCCAAACTTTGAGGAGATCGGGCTGATCCCAAGGGCAGCAAGGAGGGTTAGGAAGCCGTGACGAACCTGCACGGAGCACACCGCACTTCTTACCTTCTTCTCTGCCCCCTCGAGAAAAGGGCGAGAGATGGCTGGCGCTGGTCACACTGCTCAAAACCCCAGCTTTCAGAAGGATTTTTTTTTCCTATTTATTTTTGTGCTCGGTAAAATCCTCACCTCCGGAGCCGCAGCTGCCGGGCGCATCCCCGGCCGCGCCGCGGCGGCGGCTCCCGCAGCTCGGGGGATGCGGCGGCTGCCGGTGTCCACCCGCGCCGACCACCCGGATCCCACCCGCGTCCCCTCCACCGCCGCCGGGACGCTGACTGTGGACTGTCCCCGCGGCGTGTACCCTCCGCGCGCCACTTGTCGCCGGCTGCCGAGGGGCTCGCAGCCCCGCGGAGGCAGCCAGGGGGTTCCGTTCGCGGGGGNGGAAAATGACTCCCCCGTCTCCCTGGGCAGCTCGTTCCAATGCCTAATCATCCTTTCCGCGAAGAAATGCTCCCTAAATACTCCCCAATATAAATGATCAGGGGAGGTGGCACTGCCATGGTGGGAGTGGAGAGCCCGCCGGCCCCGAGCGGAGGGACCCAGCGTGACGAGCCCGGGATCGGGCACACGGGTGTCTCCTCAGCCGGGCTCTGTCCCGAGAGGAGTAACACCCAACCCTGACCATATACACTTTCTCAAGTCTTGCAGCAACGAGGAGAAATGCCACACACCAACTAATCCCACTGCTGTTCTCCAAGGAATTCCTACAAGCAGATGCTGTCTTTGGTTAGACTCATATTTTGGTTTTATTTTTCCCTCCCGCTCTCTTCTACCTTCTTGACTCGTAGTGGACTGTACTGCTGGGTCGAGGGGTTCCCACTGCACCCAGCAGGGAAGTGTCTGCAGTGGGATTCGTGAAGATGTTGATTTTGTGACAAGTGATTCGTGGCAGAACTCACTGGGCTCTGCTGTGACTCCACTCACAGTCAGGGTCCCCGCCAGGAATCTTGGATTTAGCCAGAGAGTTAAATGGATTAAATCCACATCCTGACTCAACCCACTGCAGACTGCTGCTCCTTCCTGCTGTGACAACAAGCAGATAAAAATGCCTATGCCTGCTTCCAATGAGTCTCAAATAATCCACTGCTTTGGAAACAAATTAATTCCTTACCATGGGTTTCATAACTCGAAATAACATATAATAATGCATTTTGTGGTTTACTACCAACTTTTTAGTCTCAAAAAAGCTTTGTCTGTTGTCACTGTGTTGAGAGAAGTATCAAAATGTAATTAAGAGGCACTATGCATTAAAACAGCAAAGTCATCTTGTAAGCCTAGCAGAGAGCATGGTTTTTTCATTTACTCATTCTGTGGGTATGTTTATTATAGTCAGCCATAGCCTGCTGCTATTTGCTATGTGCATCCAAGTCTTACTTTTCCTGCACAAATGTGCTTTGTCACCCCGGCTGGTCACAGGCAGCTGAGCAACTCTCTACACATGAACAGGTTTATTCAGGGCTAATACCCTTGCACTTCCATCTAAAATATTTGTGCATTCTCTTTGCCAATTTTCAGTCAAAACCACTTGGGATTGAAATGTTACGCGGTTCAAATCTTGACTACTAAAGAGTTGCTACATTCCGTGAAATGATCCCTGTTAGAAAGCTACAAAGAGTTGTGTTTTCAGCTCATCACAGAGAAAACCCAGCAGAGATCTTCCATGAAGAGGAAGCACTGGGGCACTGGAGGGCTCTTGGGGCAGGTGAACAGCAGCATAATACAAGTGAGAGGATGGCAGAGCCTGCTGCGTTTTAGGATAACCAAAGATATGTAGATGTGGCACTTAGCGACATGGTTTAGTGGCAGTGTTTGGTTTGTGGTTGCATTTGATGATCTCAGAGGTCTTTTCCAACCAAAATGATTCTGTGATTGTAACAGCACAGCAGGGAGCCCCATCTCCTTGAATGTGTGCTTCCAAAGCTGTTGCTGTCTTCCAGCAGCTCTGGATATTAGCTAATGCCACTGATCAGACATCATCTCAGGGCAGCCAGCAGCCTGAGCTCCTGGGCTGTGTGTTTGCTTTGGTGGACTCTCGGGAAAAGTAAGACAAGCCCATGAGCAAAAGCAAAGCCTCCTCTCAGGCCTGAGGGAAAGTCCCAGCACCTCCTTGGCTGCCTGGGAGTATGTACCCAGGACTCAGGAATGTGCCTGTGCCGGGACTGTGCTCCTGTGGCTCCAGGGCATGAGAGATGCTCTGAAAGATCGTAACACATAAGCCAAAACACTGGCCTGTTTCACAGAGGCTTTCAATTCTATCAAGCAGAGCCTTGCTCATGCAGGGCCAACTCAGCCTCTCCTGAGCAAAAAGTGAACCTTTCAGCCTCCTGCTCCTCTTGCCTTAATTGTTTCTGAGGAGGTTTTGCAAGGGTTTCAGAAGTCATTTGGACTGATTGGTTTGGCTTTGAGATGTTTAAGAGATGCTGGCTGTTTAGAAAGTGCTGATACTTGTCCCCTAAAGTTTTGCCTCCTTTAGCTCCAGGCAGTTTAAATCACCAGTGATGTCTGAAGCACAGTTTAGCACTAGTATCAAGATTTGAAATTATCAGCTCTGGCAAAGACTGTGAGCACTTGACTTAATGAAATAACCCGGTTGGCTCAGCTCAGTCAGAACATGCTGTTTCTTTCAGAAAACAAAAAAACCCAAAACAAATCATGTGCCTCAGCTTCCCTTTTCACCATGCACAGGTGAGTACACTGCAGAGCAGTTGTGGCCAGTGGAAAGAGGGTCACAGACAATGTCTCTCTGATGCTTAGACCACGATGTCTTTAACAATATTTAAATAAAACTTTGATATTTCTGTTCAATAATGATTGAGTGTGGTTGGTTGGTAACTGATTTTGCATGGGTTTTGGGTGCAAGGACTGGGAATGTGTTTATTTAACCTGTCCTTCAGTTACAGTCATGAGGGGAAGAGCTTACATTTCCCCAGGCATGTCACAAGTACGTTTAGGTAAAAAAAGATTTAAAGCCATCATTTTTTTAGGAAATCTCTTAGTGGTGCCCATAAAGCTGAGCAGGATCTGTGCCTAGTACTGGTAGGCAGAGCCCTGTTAACCGGAGCAATCCTGATTCACCCATGCTGAAGAGCCCATCAGGTGACCAGGCTGTTGCTATATTCAGAGCCCATTTGGACAGTTTTGAATTTTACGCTTTCAAAAATAAGGCAATAAAGCAATTAGAAACAAATAACAGAAGGAGAGAGCACGTTACCAAAGACAGCCAAAGATTAGAGTGTGGCATAATTAATAGAGGGCTGGCAGCAGGGAAAATGGGCTGTAAGAACCACACTGTCCCCAGGAGAGTGGCTGCAGGCTGAGCTGCAGATGTCCAGTGCTCAAATGGCCAAGAAGCTCCTTTTGCCACCCAGCACAGTCTGGCCTGAGAATGCCCAGCTGTGGGACAGGAGGAAATAAAAGCATCCTTCAGAGCTGGGAGGATATGCATGTTCCTGCCAGTCCTTCACTGTGTGCCAGCCAGAGGATTGATCCAACTGAAAACATGCTCCCACAACAAAAGAGAAAGGGAAATAGTGTAACCAGAAAGGCAGGTGCTTTTTTAGGGAAAAATCCAAGGATGTCCTAAGAGAAGAACTGGATTAAAAATAACAGGGAGTCTGCTGTGCCAGAGAAAGAATGAGTGGGCTTAAAGATAGGAGAGGCTGCACAGGAAAGGAGTTATCTTCTTCTTGAGTGTTACTCATTTTAATTTGCCTTGTTACAGTGTCTGGAAGCACCAGGTGGAAATCAGGGCCTTATTGTGCTGGGAATTGAGCACAAACATAATGATTAAATGTTGCCAGCTCTGCAGAGATTGAAATATAATTCCTCATCTCTGCAGAATCACTAACCAGCATAATTATTGCCAAATAAGTTTTTCTGTAATTGCTCTTCTGGAATATCTGTGCTACTTGATTTTTTTCAAAATAACCCTGCTGGAGAGAGTGAAAAGACATATCTGTACAAGGTCCAACCCAGTAGCCTTTACAGATAATAAAAGCTGGTCAGAAGCAGAAAATTCTCATTACATTTAAATCCATGTTCAAAAATTATTTTCTTGTATCTTGGTTTCTGTTTCTATAAAATGGGAATGGTCACACTGCATTCATTGCTTGCTTTTGTTGTCTAACACCCATGATCAAGGCAAGAGTCCTCTGTTAGACATTTGGAGCACTGACATCATCACATGCAAGGGCTTGTTACTGCTGGTTGTAAGATTAGGGATTAGCTGGATAATATACATTCTTTCTTGTGTGTTTTCTGGGACAGTGCTTGAATTGCTGAAAGTTCCTTTTCTATTAGTATTTTTCTATTAGTTAATAATTGTATAAAAACCAAAATGCAATCAAACAAGGAGTTAAAAAACCCCACAAACAACCCAAACCTCACCTGGCCACGGCATGAATGGGAAGCAACACAGCACACTGTCATTGAAGGGGTCTTGACACGATGACCAAATCCCTTTGGGGTTCTGTGACACTTCATCTTGCTGCTCAGAGATCAGAGAGCAGCAGGACACGCTGGCCACATCATAACTGCTTCAAATACAGTTGTTTTCTGGCCACAATGCAAAGAAATTATTCTGTCTAAGAACAGTAAATTCTCCCCTGATCCTCCAAGCAAGATCAGGTCAAACCAAGAGGACAGGAATATGATCCTGCTGGTCACTCACACTTCCCCAGTGGGACTTGCAACACCAGGTGTCTTAACCAGTCAGCATTTCCATTTGTGAGGCTCTACTTTCGACTGTTGTGTCCTATCCTGCGCTCAGTAACTTTGTGTGAGTTCTGACAAACTGGAAGGCACTGGGAGGGGCTGGGAGCTGCGATGCCGAAGCAGTGTGCCAAGGAAGGCTCCCTGTGGGGCTGAACAGAGCAGCCCCTCCTCCTTGGTCTCCAATCCCTGAGCACCAGCTCCAGCCTCTCTGGCAAAAGAAGGCCTGAAACAAGTGCCATGGGCTTTCCCTGCCTTTTCATACGGCAGAGGGGACCAGTGAATGTTAAAATTTGACACTTGCTCAGTTTCCTCCAAACAGCCATCGCTTTGTTTGGCACCCACCTGGGAGCCACAGGGCCTGGAGCCCCTGGCTTTGAGGAGGAGCTTGTTTAGGGGAAAGAATTAAAGTTGCAATATGTCATTCTGCTGGTTACAGAAATGATGAATGAAAAGTAAAGCAAAGGATCCCCAAAGATTGTGAATTTAAAGCAAACAAGTTAAAGAGATGAAAATAAATCCTTCCACGGTTTTTAAAGCAGCCTTGGGACTTTAAAGGGATCCCAGCTCAGAAGTTTAGAATAGCAACTAGAGGGGATAATTTACAAGTTGTATTTTTCCTGATTTCATATTCTGCCTTTTAATTCTTCCTAGGAAAGAATAGGGAGTTTACATTACAAGCAGCTTGAAAGATTAAGCAGTCAGAAACATCCCGCAGCTCTACCTGCAGTCTTGCGTTTGTTATTTTAAGTTTTGACCTGAGATTGACCCGATGTAAATGGGTGCGAAAGGTTACCTAAACACTCCCGTTCACTGTCTATGGAAACTGGATTTTCCCCAGTCCCTGTGAAATGGTCTTGCAGTCCCCTCTGCTGGTGGCAGCTTGCTGGGGAGCTGCACAGTGACACCACATGGGACCTGTTTGGGCCTCGATGGACGCTGCAGGAGAGCTCTCGGGGCTTGGAGATCCCCCAGCTCGCATTGAACAGCACCTGCTCCTCCAGAGACCAGGAGGTTTTCCCTTACCCTCTCTGCATCCTTAGTATAAGCACCGGGCACCTCTGGCACAGCACGACAGCACAGGAAAGGGTGAAGAAATTAACCTTACAAAAACTCACCCTGCCTGTGAAAGCTGAGGCATCCTGCTGAGAGCAAATGATCTTCCCCTGGGGAACGTATGGCTTGAAATGTTTGTTGAGCCTATGACCAAATATCACCTGCATCTCTTTATGGCGCGCATTCTTGTGTCCCTGAGAGCCTGGAGCAGTGCTCTTGAAGGCTCTGGCAGCATTACAGCCCTACAGCTTCTCCACCAACTCTTCCACAGCCGTTGGGATCCGCTTTCAAAGCGACTAAAGCAACATTTTCCCCGGGGAGGTAAAAAAAGACATTTAGAGAGGGACTATGCAGAAAGTCAGTGTTGATGTGTCCTGGAGAATGGAACAGAGCCTGCAGCACAGGGCAGGGTCTGCTCGCAGGGATGTGGGGTTTGAGCACAGCCCATGATGTGCAGCTGCACGTGATGAGTAGTGCAAATCTTGTAGCACAGAGGGGAAGTTTAGTTCCTGGGTGCAAAGAGCTGGTTTGTGAGGCTGCTGCTGAGAAGGTCTTTCTGACCAGCTAACACTGACCCGCGTGGGCAGTGGAGGCAGAGCTGGCACAGGACAGTGGATGGCCACGGCTGGCAGTGTGCCAGCACTCCCTGCCAGCCAGGCTGTCTGAGGAGGAAACCCAAGTGACAACTCTGATAACAGCCCCTGCTGGTGGCAGGAGGCCCAGGGGCCCTGCATGGGAGGGCAGTTTCTGAAGGAATCATCACTAAAGGGATTACTTTGTATATATAAACCCTCCAGAAACCACTGCAAACACCATGCTCTGGGGCTAGCATAGGCACCGTAAAGGGATGTAGTAGAAAAACTAAAGGTTTATTTTTTTAATAAAATACATCCTTATAAAATAACCATTTTTCTCCCAGGCAGAGGGGCTGGGTATGGTTCCTGCCAGCTATCTTTCCCTCCCCTTCTTAATTTGGAACTGTCCAACGGTGCTTCTGAGGCAGAAGAGGCAGCTGTGCTCTCCCCAGGGTCTTCAGGTGCAAGTGACCTGGCACAGCCCTGGCACACCAGGCAGGGTGCAGTGTGAGCCTTCTGAAGGGCCTGCAAAGGCAGCAGATCCAGTGCCCTGCAGCAGGGCTGGCAGAGGGCCCCAAGATCCCTTAGTCTGACCCATCCACAGCATCATGGCATGTCCCACTAGAGGCTGGGTGCTGGGCTGGGCAGCCCCTGCCTGGCTGCAGGGCACCACCTTCCCATGAGCTGGTGCTGGACGCTGCTTCTGCTGGCCTTGGGGCTGGCCCAGGGACGTGACGGGATGGCGACTGAGTTTTAAGAGAAGAGGAGGAGGAAGAAGGCTGCAGGTTTGTCAGTCAGTGTGGATTCTGCTGAGAGAGAGGTGCACAGTGATTTTTGGTGTCTTGCCCCTCAGTGCTCTTCTTCAAGAGATGCTGCCATCGAAGGTGCAATGTCAGTCCCACATCCTGCATCCACTGCTGCCCCATGCAATTGCTTATGCTGGGGAGTGCTGACCCCACATTAGGCACTACAGCCCACAGCTCAGATCTCCTCCAAGCCTCCCTGGAGCCCTGCTGCCTTCCCTGAAACCCTCCAGCCTTCTCACAGACCTTGAAATAGCCCCAAGACCTATAGCCCTCATCCCTGACAGATGGATGCTGGCAGGGCTGGGGAAACACCACTCACCTCTCACTGTGTGTTGCCTGGCTCCTTTTCCTTCTTATGCGACTTCGACTGGGGGTTAAATGAGAGAAAACAAGAATTCTTTTATAGACCTGCTCCTTTCTAATGCCAGGGAAAATGTGATTGGGCAGCAGCTCCTAACCCCCAGTGTATATGCATATTTTCAGATGAATTTGAGGGGAATTGGTTTTGTGTCCTTTTAAAGGCCATGAAACATTCCATGGTCATGGAGATGTTCTCAAAGTGCAGGAAAAGAGACATTTTCTAGTTTGCTAAAGCATAGATCTGTCCCTGCTTCCCTTAAAGCAATGCAAGTGTTACCAGATATTGGAATATCTGGGGTTAAAGGCAGAGAATAAAGTTATTAACAATGAGTCACACACAACGTCTCCATAATTTTGGAGAGAAGATTCATGGATCCCAGTCTCCAACACTCCCAAGGGCTCAGGAAGGCGCCTGGTTGCCCCTCAGCGTGGATGTTTGTGTTACAGCATCATTACTCATGCACACATCCACACACACCCCCGCAAGAGCCTCTGCAGGGCAGGCACTCGCTGTTACTTACAGGCTCCTGCTCTGCATATTTGAATTTCTTCTGCTTGTAATAGTCTCGTCCGTGGAGAAAATGCAGCAGGAGCAGGTCACAGAGGACAGAGGCCTTAAATCAAAGTGCAGTTAGGTTTGGAGTTGCCCTCCAAGCTCACCTGGACCACTGTGTACTTCCTGTTTTTCCCAGTTTGCCCCACAATTAGGATCACTTCTGCTTCATCCCACAACATGGCAGTTGCTGGAGTCTCCAAATGCGCATTTAGCACAGAAGCGTGCTGTGTTCAATAGTGGGTGATTTAAGTCAGCAGAAATGAAGTGTTTCCACTTTGGCTGAGTGCAGAGCACAACACCCTTTGAGCTGTGCCCAAGTCTTTAACGACCATAACCAAATTGGGCACTGGGTTTCTCTCCTGCATGAAATACTGCCAGTCACCTGCAGACCCTCCCTCAATGCCAACTCTAACTTGAAACTGTCAGGATACCAAGACCTGCCAAGAGAGCCAGCCTTCCCTTCATCAGCAGGGCAGAATTCACATCAGCCAGGGACCAGCAGAAATCTATTTTCTTGAGCGGGCAAGGCAGAAGAGCACCCCCTTTCCCCCTTTTGCCCATCCTCTGATTCCCTGAAATACTGGCAGTAGCCAGTATTTCACTGCAGCTCAAGGACACTTCCCACGGATGTCACAGGCAAGAAGAATAATTTGAGAGTCTCCATATAGAGACTGGAAATATCTGAACTTACCACTCCAAAAATACCAATTCCAGAGCCAATTGTGGTCATGGTTGGGATGATGTCAAATTTGCCTGCCTGGATAAAGTCAGAGAAAATAGGTGATAAGTTACAGTCAGCCCAGGGGAAAATAAAAAAGGGTGCTCTAGCTGTAGGTGGGGCTCAGCAAAAGTGCCTCGCAGCAACCCAACCATAACCACAGCACACAGAGAAACAGGAGCTAGGAAAGAGCTGGTCAAACAGAAAAATATTGTAGGTTGGTTTTAGGCTGAAATAAATTGAACTTACATTTCTTCCTGTATTTTTAATATAAAAAACCCAACCAAAACCAAGCAACCAAACAAAAGTATACACTTTAAATATTCTCCATGGGAACGCAACAAGGAAAGCCTTCTCTCCCAGTGGGAAGAAAAAGACAATAATGAAAAATGCCAAATGTTCAGCTTTTGGAAATATCAGTAAAAGGTTTTGAGTTTCCACAGGTCCCCCCCAGCTCCCACCACGAAGATTTTTAGATAAAACCACTGATCAAGCCTCAGCCGAAAAATGTGCCTATAAAACATGTTTTCGTTCTCTCTTCCCTTCCCCAGTATTTCCCAAGGATTTCTGTGAGCAGGCCAGCACCCAAGAAAAGCATTCCCTCTAGTTCTCCTGATCCCACAGGACCTGGTGCTGCGCTACAGAGTTGGTCCCTTCCCAAGGATATGGCACTGCTGTCCCAGGGATCCAGAGGATCCACCCTTACCTTGCCATTCACCAGAATGTCGAGCCGGATCCCAAACACCTTGTAGAGTGTCCTCTTTTCCATCCCATCCTCTTTGTAGTATTTGGCATATCTGTGCAGTTGGATGGTGAGTGTTAATGTTCTGCCAGGGTGTCTAACAGCCCGTGCAACCCTACAGCATCGGGATCTTGGACAAAGATCTGGGAATGTGCTATCACAGACCTGCTCCTGACCTTCTCCTTAAACCCCCTGAAGGAGCTGGGCTGATGGCACCTTTCCTCTCTGTGCCTCAGTTTTCCTGCCTGCAGGCTGGAGTTGCAGCTCCTGCTCACGCTGTTTGAACTGATGTCCCCAAGTTCTGCGTGCAGCAGGTGTTGGTGAAGCACTAGTGACAGTGCCACACAGAGCTGAGGGCAGAGACTATGAGAACACGTGAGATGATCCTACACCATCTCCAGTCTTTCAAGGGGCTTCCCAAAAGCTCAGCCAAGCAGGAGAGCCTGCAAGGGGGAGGAGATTGAAAGGAAATGGGGCAATTTTGAAGCCAAGGGGTGTATTATCACTTTTCTCACGTTTAAAAGAGCACTGATACTGCTGTCTGGCCCTGCAAAGGTAGTAAATATTTTGAAGGACAGTCTCTGGCCTTCTACCATCCCTTGAGTGGGAACCTGCAAGCTGTCACCTCTGAATTACGCTTGGAGAATTAACAGCTATTTCCTTACCTGAAGTTGAACCCTGGTGAAACATTGCTGTCATCGTTGTAAAGGCCGTGGAACTGGTAAATGGGTTTGCAGTGCCGCAGGGGCCAGTCGAGGTCACAGTTCCAGTCTATGGTGATGCCCACCACTCCACCCTGCAGCCAAGAGGGGAGTCATGAGGTTGCCCCTCCTTGGACCTGGCCCACACAGAGAAATGCTTTCCCTCCTCATACGTCTCCTGTCTCGATGCTGTGAGGTGTCCTGGCTCTCCAGATGCATGGACCCCACTGCTGCCTCAGCCTTCCTGAGCAGCCTTGGCATTGTGGCCTGTATATAACCCCTTGCAGAGGCTCTTGTTTCTGCCCTGAGTGCTGGATACACAAATAAATTCATGTCCTCTTGCTCCTGATCAGAATCCTGTGCCCAAGACATTGTCCTTAGAAACAATGCTCAGCACAGATCCCTTCTGATCCTCATGGGACAGCCTTCCCTTGCCTGATTATGCCCAAGAGATTGCTCAGGAAATGCAGGAATCCCTCCCTCCTGAGCTCACTCTAGGTTGTAAATAGCTGTGCCCCAGAGGCTTGTATTTTTGCACCTTTAATATATAAATTCTTAGAATAGTTTGGGTTGGAAGGGACCATAAAGACCATCTTGTTCCAAACCCTGCATGGGCAGGGACACCTTCCACCAGACCAGTTTTCTCCAGGTCCTGTCCAACCTGGCCAGGAACGGGGCAGCCATAGCTTCTCTGGGCCATCTGATCCAATCCATGCAATACATTTAATATATGCAAGCCTCTGATTTTATTCAATGTCTGGCAAAGTTGTCACAAGGTTTTGCAGCACAGAGAGAGCTGGTACTCCCACACATCAGCCTGAGGAGTGTTAGGCAAAGCTGCATTTTGGAGCCAGGGGAAAGGCTGCAGCTAGCACTGTGCAATGACCAATATTTGACCATCCAGCTGGGATTTTCAAGCTCAATCAGATGGGATTTGGCCACACAGATCTAGTTATTCACTGCTCAAATTAAAGCAAGCTGAACCCTGGGATTTACTGCCAGTGGGTCAAATCTTTTCAAGAGTTTCTAAGAAAAACATAAATATTAGGCCATGTCCAAGGAGATTCATAATCTTTATGAGATAATTCAGACACTCTTGTTTTCTCAAGAATTCTTGAGAAAACTGAAAATCATCTCAACAGCTGGGGATGATTGCACTGCCAGTGTCTCTCTCCCATCAACAGCAAGGAACATAATTTGAAATTGAAGTACCTTAACAGCCAGGAAGGTAAAATTCTGACCCGATTCCTTCACTATGTATCCCAGTTCAAACACAGGACATAAGGAATCAGTGACTTTGTGATAGGTGCATTTCTTCAGGTACTGCTTGGTAACACTCTCAACCAAGTTGCGCCTGTGAACGAAAACAGAGTGAGAAAGATTCTCAGCAGCACAATAATTTGGGTGGGAAATGACCTCTGTAAGTCCCTTGCCCAGTCCATGTCAGACATGCCAGCTTGTCCATGAGCTCTGCTAGGCAATGCTCTGAGCTCCAACAATTCTTATCTGGGACAGCTCCTGGATAGTGAGTGTATCCCACACCTTTTACATTTAGCTGGAGTTTGCCATCTCCTACAGCAAGGGTTAAAAGGAAAGGGCAACTTCTTGCCTTCCATCCCACTCTGCTCTTTTGCCCAAAAACATCCTGCCTGTGAAGCCTATGGTTTTGTAAGACTTGTGCCTTGCTCAAACTGATCCCATCACTGATGTGCAGCAGTTAATTGTCAGCAGTGATTAAAGGCAGGAAGTTTCCCCACAGCCCAGCTGGGTTTGGCACAGCCCTTGCCACATCAGCCAGCCTGGCCACCCTCTCTGCCAGGACCTGCTCCCTCTCTGTGTCCTCTTAGCATGTCCTTGCTCAGTCCATCTCTCCTTGCAGCTGGGGGGGATCCCCTCTCCCAGCCACCTCTCGGGAGGTGTGAGGTCAGCCCAGCACTTTGCCAAGCGTGCTGGCTGCCAGGACTTTTAACCTTGGCTGCACGGGGACAAGATCAGCTTAGACAGAACAATCCGCTGTCTTCAGCACAAATAGCTTCTGTTAATTTGTTCCAAATCAGATATATGGTCAGTGCCATCACAAATCCTCTTACAAGTGTGCCTTCAGCCAGCAGCATTTCCCCCAGTGGTGCCAGGAAGGGGCCAAGCCCACCCTTTGCTGAAACAGGTGGAATCTGTGATGTTAAGGAGGACTGTGGGGCACCAAGCTTATCCTGGCCATGTGATATTTTAGTTTTGTCTTCAGAGAAGAAAAATGAAAAATCAGAGTAACTGATTTGGCAACTCAGGAGAGGTTAATTCCAGAAATCTTTCCAGTAACTCCAGATTTGGGAGGGAAATGTCTCAGTTCCTGTGTGCTAATATGGAGTTCAGTGCAGCAGTTAGAGTAGTCCTGGGATCACTGATGGGGCAGGCAATCCTCTACACCAAGCATCCAGTTACACCCACCCAGCTAAACCCATGGTTTCCTCTGAGGGACACAGCTGGAGGAACAGACTGGGAGCCATCCCCTCAAGCCTCTCCTTACCTGGACACCTTGAACTTGGGGAAGGTGATACTGTTCTTGATGAACAAGGTGAACTTCTCTGCTTCTGACAGCAGGGCAGGGCTGAAAAACACAAGTGTGTCCACTTGGTTCTCCAGGCTCTACAGAAAGCCCTATTTGGTGGAAATTCACCCAAACTGAGACAAGCAGACCCGGAAAACTGGCGGTCTCATCCCTTCCCTTTCAGCTCTTTCACAATGCAGGTGTTCTGGCCACATCCCCTAGAGCCCCAACTTGGTCTGCCCCACACCGAGTGCAACTGGGCTGGGAAAGAGGGCAACACCTTCATTCCTTACCTGGGAACATGGTAATCAACTTCAACAGGGCACCAGCCAAAGATCTCGCAGGTGTTCACAGTGCTGTTGAAGCGGACACACTTGCCAGTCATGAGCCCTGTGGGGGAGACAGCTGCTCACACCCCTGGATCCTGTGAAATCTCAGCTTCACGCTGGGATGGATGGGATCTGGTTGGGGCTTCAGCTCAGCCAAGGGCATTCAAGACACAAAATGCCCAGGGCTTTGGCACCTTTCTAAAACAGGAAATTAACTGTGGCCTCTCAAGCTCAGGGCAGTGGTTTATCTTACAATGCTGTACAGGCGAGCAGCTGGGGATTCTTCTTGTTAAAACACACCTAAGGAAATGCTGAGCTGATAAGAGGACAACAGTCTGGGGGAAATGGCTTAGTCCTGATTAACCTTTTGTTGGCTGAGCTGTTGGCTGATATCTTTCAAAAGAGCAGAGCTGGACCAGCCCATGTGGGAACTTCAACCAGCATGTCAGAGGCTTTTCCTAAACCCTGTCCAAAGCAGGTCCCCCAGCCAGGTGACACCCCAGCCAGGCAGCTTTTCTCGGTGTTGTCTCACCAGAAACACCAGGACCATGTGCCATACCTTGTCCCTGACGGCTGTATTTCCCCTTGCTGCAGTCGCTGTCCTGTGTGCACAGCCCAGCATCTGGCAGCTGTTTGGAGAAAGCAACCACCTCTTAGCATCTGCAGCTTCAATCCCCCTGTCCCTCCAGCCTCACCACACAGCATTTTTCTTGACGGATACACTGCTCAACTGCAGCCAGAGCCTTGTCCATACACTGCTTCCCAACCAAGGCTGTCCAGGTAAAGCAGGAAAAATGGGGCAATTTATTCACTCCAGGCAGATGCTTTCATTTAAGCCTCAAGTCTGCTTTGCTTGGTCATCTCCAAGAGAAGAAAACTTACATGGATGCTTCCTGTTTTTCAGCAGAATAAAAGTCAGGAACAATAATTTGGAGCCAGGCTCTGGCTTTTACTAAACGTCCTAATGTCAGAAAAAGTCTTTCCCCAGTGACACCACCACAATCCCCCTGAATTACAGAAGCTTAGCCCACTGAAGGGAGCCGGTGCGTTTACCTCTGGGCAGGTTCCTTGTTTCTGTCCAGGAGTGACAATGAAGTTGGTCATCACCACGAATGAGTTGTCCCCCTGTGGAGACACAGCCAACGAGCTCACAGCCAGCACAGGGTCTCCTCTGTGAGGAGCTTCTCCCTGGGTGGGGACCTGCAGTGCCACCAGCCCCAGGGACACTGGAGGACCCTGCTTGCTGCCTGAGATATTGCTCCAGAGGCACCCAAGGAACCTTGATCCTTTTGGAGGCAGCCTCAAATGTGCCTCCTCAGCCATGGTGGGTCCCAAGTACAAAATGCTCCCCAGGGAGAACCTGGGCAGAGGTTTGTGGCAGGAACAACCTCCTTTCCACCACAGGGACACCGTGTCATGGGTGGCCCCATGGAAAGCCTATGCTGACGACCCATCTGCACCCCAGCACATGAGGAAAAGCAGCCACTGGGACAAAAGCAAATCCCTAACCTCCCACCCTGACTCCTTACCTGGGGTGGGAAAACATAGTCCACCACATCCCAGATGTGAGGACCCAGGACACTCTCGTTGGTCAGCGTCAGCCCTTTCAACTTCACTGAGACCGAGCTGACGATGCTGTCCTGAGACTGGTAGCCCTTCTCGTAGAGGAACACCCACCTGGACAGGGAAAGGTGGCAGGGTGAGCATGGCCACCAGCACTCCTCATTGGCCCAATTCTCAGCACAGACCTGTGGACTGGGGCTTTTTCTACCAAGTCTCACCTAGGGAATCATTTGCCGAGTTTCTTCCCGCTGGGCAAGGGAGATGCTGCTGAAATTTCCTACCCTTTGCCTGAGGCATGTGATAGCTGCAGGACCTGACTTTCATGCCAGGATGGTGTGTTTTGGGAACTGGGATACCTTTTGTGACTGAGGGTGTGTTGAGGCAGGTGGAGCACAGTAGCAATCATTTAGGGTTAAAGCCTATGGCAGGTTTGCAGCTTACTGGTCTCAATGACCTACCCCAACACTCTTGATCTCCTGATCCACTGCAGAGGAACTCTCCAAAACTCAATGGCTCTGAAGCCAGCACAGAGCTAAGTCTGGACATGGTTCACATCCAGAGCCACTGTTCCCCAGTCAGCAAAGGGAACGTGGAGCCCTGTGTGCAAGAGGGCTGCAGGAGCAGAGTTAGGGACACTGCTGTGGCCAGAACAGGGCTCTGCCTGCCTTTCCCAGCCCATCACACAGCCATTAGGGCAGGCTCCTGACACTATTTAACCTACAGCATAAACAAGCTGCCGCTGGATTAACTCTGACTCAGGGAGTCTATAAACACGGGCAAGAACCATTCCGGGTAGTGCTCCCGGCGGCGCGGAGCGTTCTCGGCACTAAAAAAGGAGCGATCTGGATTTTGTCCCCACTGCCGCAGGCACCGGTCCCGCTGGCTGTGACAGAGGCAGCAGGCTGCCCGTGGGACAGCCCATGACGCCAGCCTGGTGTGTCAGCCTCGCCTCTGACACCTGGCTGATGGGCAGAGGGGAAAATGGGGAACCCCAGGTGTTGTCTGGAGGTTTCTCTTTGGTGCTGGACCTTGTGGGGACTTCTCAGAGAGGAAGGTTTTTAGCAGCCACATCAGCATCCCAGGACTGAGGGCAAGAGGACCTCAGGGATGGCATCTGCTCCAGAGCCTGGGGATGGGAGCAGAATTTCAGCACTGCCACCCCAGCTGGGACACCCAGCTCCAACATCCCCCTCCAAGCCAGAAGACTACACTGAATTACACTGGTTACAGTGGGCATCTTCCCCAATGCCCTCGGGGCTGCAGGAGGTTGTGAACTGGGCAGCAGCAGGGACAGAACGTTTCCCTAGATCACCCTCCAGCACAGAGTCTGCTGCTAACCTTATCCCCCTCTGGCAGAGCTGACTAAGGGCACACAGGGCTGGGCAACCCCACTTCCCCTGCGGCAAAGCCAAGGTCACGACAAACAAAATCATTTTCTGTGAGGCTGTAAATGCTACAGCAAATCCTGCCCAGGTTGTAAAAGTTCCCTGGTGTCACACTGTGATGTGGCAGAGCCACCAAGCCCTCTTCCTTTGCTGGCCTCATCCTGTGGCTCAGCCTGCAGCTCCTTGCATGCAAGATTTCAGGAAGCAAAACCCAAAAAGCACCCGGCATCTTGTGGGCAGCTGCGATACCACCTTATCACAGTCATCACAGGAAACAAGAACTGCTCCCCAGGGGTGACATGGGGTCTCACAGGGGGGTTGGCCCCACTCGTGTGCACTGATGGCACTACCAGTGTCCTTCTAGCAGAGTCATGCATTGGTGCACATTTCCATGAGCATCCCATGCCTGCTGCAAAGGGAGAACAAAAGCTGGGAGAATGGTAAATAAATACACATTTGGCTGCCAAATTTGCTTTCAAAGGACAGAAAATCTCAGGCATTGTGGCTTGGTGAGGGCAGCAAACTGGGGGTAGGGTTGTGGGCAGGGAACTGGGAGTAGTGCTGTGCAAAGGGAACTGGGGGCAGTGTCACAGCAGGATTCGGACTCCTGGCTGGCTCACCATGTGTCACAGCATACTCCACAACACAGGTCGTTTGAGACAGCCACAACACATAATAATCTGGAACAACAGCATACCTTGTTGGAAGGCTTCAGCCTATCTTCCCAGACAGAGCAACAGCATGAGCCTCCAACGGCTGCAGACATCTGCTGCTCCTGCTTCTCAAGCCCAGCCCTCTTCTACTCCTCGTGGTTTATGCATCACACCTGTGTCCTTCATTACATTCTATGCTGGTCACCTGTTTTCCACAGCTGAGGCCCATTGGGGATGAGGCTGGATCACAGCCCCATTCCCAAGTACCACAAACCAGATACCTACAGGGGCAGTGTTGTGGGCAGGGAATTGGCAGTAATGCTGTGGGTAGGGAGCTAAGGGCAGTACTGTCAGCAGCGAGGGGAAGCCAGGGGTTGGTAGGGCTGTGGGTAGCTGCAAGTCACAGGCAGCCCCTTGCTAGAGGAGCTTGATCTCAACAAACCAGGAAAAACTTGGGAATTACAGCAACTTTGTGCCAGATTCCTCTCCTCTGCCACTGGCTGTCAGCCCCTGGCTGGTTCTCTTCCTGCTCCCTCCTGGTTGCCTGTCTCAGTTTAGCCAAGTTGCTTAAGCCACGTTTCCTTAGTTGCTCTGCACAACCATCTGTGCCAGTTCCCCTTCCACAGGAGCAGCTGCCCCCAGCCACATTTGGGACTGGAGCCCTGGGACTTCACAGGCTCAGTCCTTAGGGGGAAAAAAAAGCTGCTCCCAGTAACACCAGTGCAGAACTCTTTGCAACAGAGCATCCTTGAGACCTCGGTTGCAGTTTTGCATGAGGATTACCCTTAGGAGCCAAAGTGCTGGTGAGCAGGGTGGGACCAACGTGGGGGTCCCACACTGATCCCCTGGGAAGGTTTTTACTCTTTCCAGGGAGTCTGTGCTAAAAGGAGGAATGGGCACCTCTGCTCCCCACAGCGACTTGCTTGCACTGGGGCCTGGGAGCCACTGCCTTTCCTTTGCATGAGACACTCTGCACCCCAAAAATTCCCAGGTTTTCCAATTCACGGCCAGACAGCCTCTTTCCTTTCAAACATCCTGCCCTGGGGCCCTTCCCTGTGAAAGGGTGCTGGTCTCCTGCTAGGGCTGAGCCCACAGCAGCCATGGGGCCACAGCAAAAGCCTACCAACCATCACATCCCATAGTATCTGTCCCACATTGAGGGGACAGGCACCGAGTAACTGTAGCAGGAGCAGCAGCCCTGGGGCACCTGAGGACACACACCCTCACCAGTTCTGATCCTGCCTGCTCCACTCACTGCCTTTTTTTAAGCAGTTGCCCTTGCTTTTGGAGCTGCCTCCCAGAAGCAAATAAGACCAGGAATTTTGGAGCCAAGCTGCGTCTCGGCCGCAGCGTCAGAGCGGTGAACAGGGAGATTTATGGCCCTGTCTTGAGCCACTTGGGTCTCACAAATCACTGCACTGGCCCCAGATGCCTCTTATTTAATATAAATGAAAATAAAAATAACAGCAGATTCTCAGGCCACCGTCCAGCAGCTGGAGCAGGATTTGGATTCTCTTCAGTGAGAAGACGGGGCCCCGGTGTGCGGAGCAGGGCTGGGCAGGGATGAGCCTCCAGCCCGGACGTACAGTAGCTTCTGGGGAGGATATGGGGACTAAGCAGCCGTCTAAGAGAGCCACAGTGAGCCACTGGACTGCACGAGAGCAACCACAACCAAAGGGATGTGAAGCCATTAGCAATAACCCCCTCGCACTGGGATAGAGGGGATATAGAAGCACCTCTCTCTTCATCGCTTTTTAACCCAGTGGCACAGCATTGATTTCAGGGAAAGCAGGTGCTGGAGAGCCTTACCCGATGATGTACGCCAGGACGATGAGCTGGATCAGCCGGAAGGTCAGTCCCACCTTCTTGTTCCTCACCAGCACCATCCGAGGGGTGTCATACTCGAAGAGGAAGGAGGACACCTTGTCCATGCACTTCTGCCCCATGGCTGTGCCAGGGCTGTGCCGCAGCCTCCCGGCTCTTCACTGCGCCGTGGGTTGGGCCGTGCCCGCCGCCGCTCCGGCAGCTCCTCTGTTTGCAGAGAAAAAAAACAAAATAAGAATGCTATCGGCGTGGCTCTGTGCACATCTGGGCTGTCGGGTTTCCTCCTCTGCGCAGGGATGAGGCTTCCTCTTCCTATAAGCTCTGGGCTGGGAACAGCGGGTGCCCTACATGGCCTGGGGGTGGGACAGGGTGTGGGAGGGTACAGGGCCACCCTGCTGCCAAGCCCTCATGCCACCAGGACGAAGCCATCTCCCTGTGAGCGATGCTCCCTCGCCCGGCAGGAGCCTTCCCTGGGGACAGAGGGGCTGCAGGCAGGGCTTGGGATGAGCAGAGACCACGAGGCATCGCTGGGGGCAACAGTGGGATGGAAGAGATTGTGGGGGTCTCAGGAGAAACTTTAGGAATTAGGATTGGGGTATCATCTTTCCTACCACAACAGCCACTTCAGGCTGTGTGTCCTGAGCCCATGTCCTACTCTGTCTCCCAAAAGCTCCCTCAGAAAAAGGGTCGGGAAAGAGAAGGGGGAGCACCAGAAAGCCCAGCTCAGCAATTCGGAGCTGATCCATGGAGCAGAAGGGCACCCAGCTTGGCCCCCTCCCATGCTGAGGGCAGACAGCTGGGGCTTGGCTCGTTCCCAGCACTTGCACTGGGCTGGGCTGGGTGCATTTGGAAGCATTTCCAGCATTTCCTGAATGGCCCGGACGCGAGCAGGGCCAGGCGAGCCAGGGTCACGGCGAGCGATGCTCTGCAGGGTGGTGCAGACACCACTTTAAACAAATATCACTGAGAAAGGGACTGGATTTGAAAGTGCCAGACTGAAATTTGGGGGGCAACAGCTCAATGGCAAGCTCTGAAGGGGGTTGGCTCATTGCTGGGGAAAGCAGAGAGGCTGTGGATGGGGGACCCTGTGCCCTCAGGGCATCCCACTGGACAGCTCCAGGGCACAGCCCTGCAGGGGTGAGCTCTGTGCTGGGGAGCACTGAGGCTGAGGAGGGAGCACTGGGTTTGTGTTTCTGGGGGAAAGAGAGGATGTTTTCCCCGGAAATCCCAGTGCCCAGCTGCTTCAGCACTCCAGGCAGGGACAGGCTCCCTGAGCCCCAGCTCATCTGCTGCCTCCCTTGGCCTCAAAGGAGACACTGGCACTCTGCAGCCACTGAGCCTGGCATAAAGGCCCTCTCTGCAGGAAGAAATAATTTTGGAAGTATGGAAAATCTTAACCTGCTGGGATAAAACTTTTCTTTCAGGAATATTTCTTTTAGCATCACCTCCTCTCAAGTTCACTTGCCGACTGCTCACTGTCACGTTTACCTTTTAACTCAATATATTACAGACCTGACAACTGTGAAATAAGTGGAACAAATCAATTATCTTTGCTGGGCAGTAAGGAAAACTGGGCAAAAAGCAACGGAATCATTTATCTGAATCTTTTGGGTGTACCATGAGGCCTGGGAATCAAAATCAGATGATTCCACGTTGCAAGTGACGTGATGCGATCCCAATGCCCCAGTCCTCAGCAACATGGAAAGCTGTCAGACAAGGAGCCAAAAGCAAACACAAAATGCTGATGTTAATCATACAGATTGAAGGCTGATACTGCTATTGAGTGGAGCAGACAAACCTTATAAGCTTAGATATCTGTCATGAGAGAAGCAAATAACTTACTGTATGAAACGAGGCCTTTTAGGGAAGGCTGCTCACCCTTGCCAAGGCCATGGGGATAATGAAAATAGGACAGCTAAATTTAACAGCAAAATGACTTGTAAAAGAGCCACTTCTAACCTCCTCTCTGGTACTTGGAGTCAATAAAATGGTTATAGCATGGATTTAGCTAAAATACTTTCCATTGGGAGATAATGGGCATCTGCCATTTTATAATCTCTTGGAGCCGTGTTGCAGCTGGTGAGTGGGGCTGGACCCCGTCTGGAGTGATGTGGAGAGCAGAAGAGCCCAGCCTGGGGTACCAACAGAACCTGAATCTTTTCCTGGGCTGATACCAGCACCCAGCATGGGCACCCACTTGGCCACAGCATCCAAATGTTTGAAAAAACCACAGCCTAAACACTTGTGGGCTCACACCTCTCCCACACCCATGCCATCCCTGGGATTGCCGCTCCCTAAATTACTTTATCACAGGGAATTTAGTAAGTTTGCACAGGGATTGCTCACCTATGTGGCCTTGCAATGGTGCCATGGTGGTGCCAGGTGGCTGCCAACACACCTCCCTGCCTCTGCCAGGTGGTTATCGAGGGACAGTGCCCTGCTTGGGCTGTTCAGATGTTGATTGACCTGCCCAGACAGGGCAGTCACTGGCCAGAGATGCTGAGATCATGGGGCTGTGATGCTTCCAGCTGTGGTGCAGGCACTGGGCTGTCCTGAGGCCAGGCTGGGATGCCTGTTTGCCGTGATAATAAATGCATTACTCTAACACCCAAATGAAACATAAAAATAGAATGAAGAGGAAGAGGTTTTTATCAGCCTACTGTGTAAGGTGCAGCCTGGGGGGTGTCCCAAGACCCTCCGCACCAATTCCCACACATAACTGGGACCTTGGGGATGGTTTTCTCAGGTTCTCACAGATACCAACTGGTGTGGTGCTGTCAATACACTCACAGCCATCTCCTCTGAATCACTTTTGTGTCTCTTGGCTGCTTCCAAGCAGAGCAGGCAGGAGGCACTGGGGGTGCTCTGCCTGGAGTGACAAGGTGCCGGTGCTGCTGGAGGAGCAGTGGCAGCTTGAGTTCATCTGCAGCAGGTCCTGGGCACTGAGGATGGGTTTGCCCAGGGCACAGAAAGTGCTGAACTGGACTTGACCTGAGCAGCATGAAAACAAAGGACCAAGTGGGACAACACAAGGACACAGAGAGTGGAACTGGAAATGTTTAAGGACAAGTTGGATGAGACCTTGAGCAACCTGGGCTAGTGGAAGATGTCCCTGACCATGGGACGGGGTTTGAACCAGATGATCTTTAAGGCCCCCTCCAACCCAAACAATTCTGTGATTCTATGACTCTAAAACCAGGTAGAAATAAGGAAAATGAGCCCATCTAGCTTCACTGCCCACGGGAGGGGAAAATGGAAGCAGAAACAGCAAATGAGGCTCTAAAGCCCCTGTGTTAGTGTCTGAGATTGCAAACACCTGGGGCCAGATTTCCCAAACACTCTCCTGGGTGACATGGCATTGACTGGTCCCCAGTGCCAGGCTTTGGCCTCATCCAGCATCTCCAGCTCCAGCTGGGCCAGATGCCAATGGCACTGAGGGCTGGTGACCCTCCAAGGGTATCCCTGGCAGTGTTGTTCAGGGCTAGCCCAGGAGTCCATCCATGGCTGTGAAAGGAACTCCTTCCCCCTGCCCATGAGACACACTCAGCCTGTGCTTGGGGCTGAGAGAAAACTGAAAAATCTAGTATTTTTAAGGGAGACATTTGGAAATGCACGTGCATCCTTGCTTTGAGCTGGGACAGGAACTGCTGGAGCACAAAGAGGGTTCTGAAAACTTCTGCGTGGGGCTCAAGCCCACCCACACCAAGGGAAGCACTGCTGTGGAAGGCATAAAAGCTACCAGGTATTTCCAGGCTCTCAGACATTGATAGGGGGAAAAGAAAATATAAAAATAATAGATGAAGCTCATTACACAACCCAGACTCATGCTTGGCAGCATCCAGCTCTGAATTTCAGCACAAAAATGTGCGGCACGCTGCAGATCCGTGCATGGGGAGGAGTGACGTGGAGGCAAGATTTAAAATGTCATGGTGGGTGCAGAGGGGACCTGCTGTGGTCGAGGCTGCCAAGAAGAACCCCTGAGAGCTGGTGGCTTTCCCCAGTAATTTTGGCTGCCACCACCCCCTTGCCCTCACCAGTTGCAGGAGGTGCTTGCGCTGCACCACTGGCAATGGGAAGGGGAGGGTGGAAAAAAATTGGCAGATGAGAGTGAGCAAGGTCCTACAAAACAGCATGTTCAGTTTTCTTTCCAATTTTAACTTGTCCTTGACCTCTCTTCCCTCCTTCCCAGCAGGGCTGGCTCAGCTCTGTGCTTGTCCCATGCTGCAACGCCCCGGCACAAGTTGTTTTTGGTGGTACTCACCCCTCAGAAGTGGCATTTCCATCCCCAGTTGCTGTGACAACATATCTCCCTAGAAATGCTTCAGTTTAGCTGGTGCCAAAGCAAACATGAACCCAAGGTGCTGGGGTTACCAGAAGGTGTCAGTGGCCCTGTGGCCATTGTGGCCTCCAGAAGTGTGGCTGCACATCCAGTGTGCAGGCTGGACCTGTGCCATGGCAGACAGGGACCCTGGGGATCTTTTTGGTAGGGTAACACCTGTTTTCTGAATCATGCCTTCAAAAGACAAGCACAGCTCCAGGTGATGGCACCCAGGGGTCCAGGGACTGACACAACATCAGGTGGGGAATTTGGGGTGGTTTTGCCTTCACCACTGTGTCCTGAGACAGCGTTTCTGGTATGGGGGACTGGCTTGAGGGTCACCACCAGACAAGGCAGTGGTGCTCCTCTTGCTCTGACATCAGTCTGCACCAGCCAAGAGGAGGCCAAACAGTGGCCCTGTCCCAAAACCAGCATGTGCCAGGGTATCCCACGTCCCTCTTTGTAACTCCCTGAGGGTCACAAAGCTTTTGGCTTACCTTGTGCACCACCTTTGTCCTGCTCACAGCATTGGGAAGGAATATATGGGGCCACATCCCAGCAAAAAAACACCAAGGGTAGATGTTGCCATGAACACAGATTTGCTCCAAAACAGGACCTGCAGCTGGATCAGGATTTTCTGCTTCAAACATCACCATGGGCAGAGCTCCGGGTGATGCAGGGATGGAAGTGCATGGCCCCAAGCCCTATGCCATCCCCCTCAGAGGGGGCCAAGTTATTTAATTATTATTTATTTCACAATTATTTCTTGTAGAGGTTATTGCAGGGCTTATTTAAACCTCTCCTCCCAGCTGGGGGAGATAAGGTGATGACTATTCTGGATAGAGTCAAAATTAGCACTGTTATTTGTATTCTTGTGCCCCAAGAGTGAATTTAAAAATTCCCAACAGTCGTATTATGCCACTCCGCTCATTTTGCCTTTGTCATCCCATGCCAGGCACAAGCTCAGCTCCATTTCTAGTTTGGCTCCTCTGAAAACCCACAAGAAATCCTGATCTGGTGAGCACAACTCCTTTTACGGCTGAAGAATGCCCTCAGGCACTCTCGTATGGCTCCATGGGCTCCCAAATGTCCCCCAAATCAGCCACAAACGGGACAAGAAAAGCAAAAAAAAGGTAAAACAACAACAACAAAATAGACAAAAAAAAACCCCACTCAGTAATCCAGTAAAATTGCTTTTATTTCTGTAATTTTCTAAGTATAAAACAAATCAGCCCAATATTGTGTGAACAGAGTGGATTGTATGGATGTGACCACAAGGAGCCTTCCCACGTCTTCCCGGCACACCTGGCTATTTACAGTCAGACAAAGGACACGGTTTAGGAAGCAGTAATTTAGTGGAAAAATATCTCTCATATAATAAAATAGGAAACCTCATTTCTTTCAGTTCTATCCCTCAGATAACACCCTCCCACCCCCCAAGATATAACAATTTACCTTTTACTATGAAGCACAATCTCAGAGATTTCTACATTTGGCTGTTCAGGCATCTCATATAAAAAAAATCAGCATATTCCCAGACTGAAGCCACTGAGGGCACCCACTGGCAGTTCAGTGGTTGCCCTCCTCTTGGTCCCAAGTGCCCATCACTCCAGGCACACACAGATTTTGGCTCATTTAATGCCCCACTCACACCAAAAGCTGAATGGCATCACAAGAACAGGTCCAGGGAGCACAATTTACCCTGTGTCTCCTCACTGCAGCCCTGCAAATCCTAACCCTAACTGTGCCACACAAGACCTGCATGGATAAAGCCCTCTCCTTGGTTGGTACTCCCAGGCTGTCTCCCCTGACAGAAAATGCCACTGCAGAAGTGGGAGGAAAAAGAGCCCAGATGGGACTGAATCTCTGGCATCATTTATACAGTGATGGCCATGCCAGGTATGGTCCAAAAATCACAGCAAGTCTTAGGAGTTGGTAGTGGGGACTTGGGTGTGTTTGAGTTTCAGGAGTGATGTAATGCCAAGGTCACTGAACCTCAAGAACATCTCCCAGCCAGGGCCCCTGCACAGCTCAAATCAGTATTTGATGAGTTTTGGTGCAGCAGGATGCTGACTGGGAAGCAGTATTATCAACCTGATGTACAAAAGAAGGACCAAAACTTAATGCTGAGTTTTCCTATCGCTCCTCCTTCTGCCATCCACACTGTGAGCAGAAACTCTGACTCAAGCCCAGATTTGATGCTCTTACAGGAACGAAGTCCCCCAGCCCCTGCACAGAGCCTGTCCCTGCCACTGCCCTCGCCAGGGCCTGCTGGTGCCATCCAGCCTTGGCTGAGCAGAGCATCACCAGAAACACACACACACAGAATGTTCACAGTGCCAAAACCCCAAACACACAAACACAAACCTCATCCAGACCTGGCCACACCACACAAATAAAATGCAGGATGCAGCACCTTGCTCTTTTTCCTTTTCCAGTGTGCCTCTCCACGGGATCACACACCACAGGGGGAAGAGCTCATCCAGAACTGGTCACAGTGACACAATATCCCAAAACAGTACAAAAGACTTTCCACAGCTGATCCCCCTGGTGCTCGCCCAGGAACACAGGACCTTTCCCTCCCACCTTGGCTGTACCCCAGCACGGTGCTTGGCCCCTGAGGAAGGAGTATAAAGTGCTCATGGATAATCATAATCCCATGCTGCCATCCAGCATGTCCTACACCCTGCATCTTGTGGAGGATCTGTCACAGCAGCCCACCAATGCTAAAGGTCTTGCTGGAAAGACCTGAGTTTTATTTATAGACTTAGACTATGCCAGGCAGCACCATCAAAATAAAACTAAAAAGGAAATAATTTCTAACCTCTGTTGCCAAGAAAAGCAAGGATCCCAGAGGTTTTCCCCTAAGCTGCTTTTTAAAAAAAGCTTCAGGGCAAAACAGCCACCCAGTGTCCATCTCCTTTGTATTGCACAGTCAGATGCCTTGGAAAGACACAAGAGCCTACCCCAAAGTGATGGTCTTGGCTCTGGGATCTCTGAATTTACATAAGAACATGTTCCAGCCTGTAGAAGCTCCCAGCATGCTGCTGCTGGCACACATGCAATAAATAACTACTCTGTGATCTACTCCTGACCTTTCACTGAAGAATAAAGGAAAAAATACTTACATCTACAGATATTTTTCTACTTCATTAAGATGTTTGAAGTATAAGCCTCTGTAATCAAAATTATGGAGTAAAACCTGAACTCCAAGTAATTAAAGGATGGAGGGAGAGACAAGAGATGTGGCCAACCATTCAGAAGGGGAAATGAGGACGTGTCAAAAAGGTCCCTCCTAGCAAGGGGGCCACCTGCTCCAGGCAGCTCTGGTGCAGATTACCTGGGCTATTTTCTAGATGGATCTGAAGGCTCACAATAGAAATAAAATGCAATTTGCTGCTGCTGGAAAGAACAAGCTGGGACACAGCTCTGGTTTCTTGCCCATGATGACTCAGGCTTTGGTAACTCACAATTGTGACCCAATGATTGCATGAACAGACTGACACTGCCTGGGCTTTTACACAAGAAACTTCTCCACACCACACACATTTGGGTTAAATTAATAATCCTCCACCAGACATTACGTCCAGGGAAAACAGTTTTAATCAGGTGGTGGATGGACCAAGCAGGTTCCTGTAGGCACAAGGGACCAGGGAGAAGCCATTGGGCAGCTGCAGGCCCTGCTGGATCCTCCAAACAGGGCTGGGATGCTCTGAATCCAGCCCAGCCTCTCCCAAAATGGTTGCTAGCCTCAGAGACACAGAGAAGCTGCTTCCTCTGATGACACTAAGCTGGAACTGGACTAAATTCCCACTGGTTGTTTTTCTGCACAGAGTGATGGAGATGGACTCATTCATCTTGGATGTCTTTCCCAACTTAAACAATTCTTTAGTTCTGTGACCTGTACTAAAGTAAGGTGAAATCCACACTTTTGAGGAAGGGCAAATCACATGTCTACAGCATTAGTCTTACTGAAGCCTTATTTTGAAGGCCTATACAGTACCTGGGTCATGTCCTGGTCCTCTACACCAGGGTGGGTCTCATCCATGGTGAAAATCTTTGAAGAGGAATTGGTTATTCCATGGGATCAACTGATTAAATTATTTAGACAGAACACATTTGAAAAATAAAACTTCTTCAAGACAAAGTATAATAAGATTTAAAAAAATCAGCAACAATCTTCTAACCACAGAGTATCTATAAAGATCTTTTTAAAGAGCTCCATATTAAAATTCCTTGAATACATTATATATTAAATACAGTAACAACATTTCATGCAAGGTTTTCTGTACAATAAATCAGCTCAGTAGTATAACAATTCTGTACATTCCCATTGGTCTGGGGGCTCTGCTCATCTTCAATGCTGGTGATGGAGAAAAGAAAGGAGGGATGATATTTGGCACCTACTGTATGGAAGGAGAGATGCTCTTGCCCAGATGACACAGAAAAACATTGGAAGCTTTTAAGAGACAAAAAGTAGAAGAGAAAACCCAACAGCAAAGGAGCAAATGCTATCCCAGACCCTGGCTCTAGTGCTGTTGCTGGAATGTAAGAGAAAGGAAAGATACAGGCTCTGGCTAACTAAATATCATCAGGATGGATCCTAGGGGACCGTGAGGAAAACAGGAGGGAGGATTTGGAGAGCTGGGGAAGAGACCAACCACTATCAGCTTCTCAGCTGACACAGCTCAATGGAGAAAGATAAATTTAATGGATCCCAAAATCCACTCCTGATCTACAAATCCACACTGAAGCCTGTCTCACTCCTGCTGCGGAAAAATCCCCAGAGGGCAAGATAAAGTTGGTGCCTTACAAAAAGGGATGCCACAACAAACACCACTCAGGGAGAAAGACCACGTTATGTACAAGCATACATTCATTCCATCGTGATCCCTTGGCAAGGATGCCCTGTGCAAGTCAGTGATGTTCCCCAAAGCAGAGCACATGAAGTCATGGATGTGCTCCTGAACACTTAAGCTCTACTGCTGCTAGGGAAATAGTTAAAAATTCACCGAGGAAAGAAAGTGTGACCAGGAAGGAGTGGTGGACATGAGGAATGCAAGGTGGGCATCCCCTTGCTTTTCTTTACACGGCTGCCCCTACAAGGAGAAGGACTGCCTTATATAGTGCAGATGGGATCTAGCAAGATGCCAGATGGAGAACAGACAAGACTTCATCATGCTTTGGTGATGGATGAGCCTGAGAAGGTGCTGGGCTTTCCATAATGCAGGGATCAAACAGGGAGAACTTCGTCTTCCACCACATGCACCTGACCTCGACGTATAAACACACGTCCAGGAGATTCACACCAATGTTGGACACACTCTGAAGCTATGCCCAGCTGCTGCAGTCACAGCAGCAGCAACACTGTGGACATCATCAAACCTTAACAACCCCAACACACAGCCCCCTCTCCTCTCTCCCTGCCCTCACTCACTGCCAAGCCCTTCCCAGCCACCGAAGCTGCCTTGTGCATCCCATCCCACTGGGGGATGTGGCCTCAAATCCCGACTTCCTGCCTTATTCTCTCGTGAAGGCCACCTTGCCCGTGCTCACTCAGTCAGGGCGAAAACTGCAAAGAGGGTCTCAAATTTGGCAAGAACAAATCCCAAGGAACCACGTTACAACGATTCAGATCCACACAGCTCCATCCCCAAACTCTACGCCAGCTGTCCAGTAATTGCACTCATATGTACAGGAAAAAGAAAGCTACAGAACAAAACAAAATCAGTATTTTTTCTTTTGGACGATTCACCCGCATTTGTCTGATAGTCGGACACATGCATGTCCTGCTGGCTTTAGCGATGGTCACGCATGCAAGACTCCAGTCCCAGTTACAAGTTAGGGATCCTCTAGTTCAGAGTCGCCCTTGTCTCGTTCATTTCTTGTCCTCTTCCCCTGAAAAAAAGGGCAAAAAAGAGAAGGAGAAGTATTGGTGAGGGTTGAAAAGCAAACCAGCTCCATGTTTTTGTTACCAAGAGCAAACCAGCTCCGTGTTTTTGTTACCAGGAACAAACCAGCTCCGTGTTTTTGTTACCAGGAACAAACCAGCTCCGTGTTTTTGTTATCAAGAGTGGCTGCTCCTGGGTTGATCCCAGAAGGAACCTGGGGTCCTGTCTGCACAGAGCTGGCCTGACTGCAGCTGTGGCAGCTCAGGCTGTGTGAGGAGGAGGAGGGTGCTGGTCCCTGGGCGAGGAAGGTCTCTGCAAGAGTTAGGAAAAGGGATGAGGTGGAGCCATGTGGGAAGGTGAGTAGGCAGGATCCCTCCTTAGTGCTCCTAATGAGGCATTATGCAGGGAAAAGCAGTGGCACAGAGAGGAGGAAGCTCACTGCATCCTCCCACCCACTCCAGAGCCCCAGCCCTGCTGCAGCCAGAGACACGGGCACTGCTCCACGGGCTGACACCACTTACACACACTATCCATGTTCCTGCACCCAGAAATACCTCCAAAACAATGAGCAAGGACCAACCTACTCATCACAGCCACTGTCCCAGGGCTGCCCTCCTGCCTTCTCCCTCCCTCCAGATGGATGGGGTTGGACAAGGAAGGTAACAGGCAACACATGGCCTGTAGGAAAGTGATGGAATCCAGCTCAAACTCCATGTGAGCAGCCTCCAAATCCCTGCCAGAGTTGACTTACAGCAACTAGATCCCCAATTTTCAAGCAGTTGACAGGAGTGTCTCTGATCCTTGAGGCAGCAGCTGCCCTCCAGCCCAGGGTAGTTTGGTTTGCCCAGAACATATTTTTTTCGTTAAAAAAAACCCACCGAGAAGCAGCACTTGCTAAGAAGAGTTAGAAAAATCCCTTATCATGAATCTTTCGACTGTATTTCTATCTTTCATCACTGCACACATCACGAAATACATCTCACTGGGGACTGCTGTTCCTGTGCTCTTGATAAATAAGGGTCCTGCCCGGGGTTACCCGCAAGGCTCCGCGCCTGCTGCCAGCCCTGGTGCCGACAGCTTTCAGGGGAATTAATAAATAACAGGCAAGAGAGAGGGAAAAGGCTTTTTTGCAACTTCTGCCAATTTTTTTTTCCAGTGCTGGCTGCAGAGCCCAGCCCTTGTGTCCTGGGATAAAATGGTTTGCTGTGATGGCAGCACCCTTCAGGATGACACTGCAGGCTTTGGTGTAAAGCAGGGATGCTGGCAACTGCACTCTGCTAAATATCATTGCCATAATAAAAATTAATCTCATGCCCATTGCAGCAGAATCTCTTCCCTCTCCTCCAGCAGCTGAACAGTCCCCACTGGGTGACACACCAGTGGTAATTTGCCAGCCATGGCACTTCCCCTAAACACATCACCCCGTGGTTGTGCAAACAGGGAGGAGGATGCCATGGCATGTGGCCAGCAAGGACAGGAAGGGGACATGGCTGCAGTGCCTAACCACAGTGGATGCTCTTCACAAAGTTGCTCTCAGGTCCCTAAAGTAATACAATCCTGGCATGGAGTGAGTCAGGGGTTTCCATGAGCCCTGCAACCAGCCAAGTGTCCATCTGTCCTTCCCTCACACAGGTGACAGGAGCAGGGGGGATGCAGGACCTGGTTGCAGGGATGATGGGATGGTCATGGTCCCTCTGGATGCTGCCTCACACCAGGGGTATCACAGCCCTTCAGCACTTGCACACCAGCAACTGAGCAATGTGAGCTCAGCTCCTCCAAGGACTGCTCCTCCTGGACAGCTGAGACTTTTGGGGATGATTTTCCTTGCTGCTTTTGACTTTCCTCAACAGGTTCCTGTAAAAGGTGCTGCTGGAGAGATGCAGGCTCCCACTGCCAGCCCAGATCACTTCCTTCACCAAGGGAAACGCTGCAGCCCTTGAAGCTCTGAAAACTGCACAGTTTCCATCTCCTCCATCACACCAGGGCACCCTGAGCTTCAGCCGAGACCCCAGACCCCAGGAGAAAACCAAAAGGGAAATTGCAACACCAGGGCAGCAACACTGGCAGCTTCCCTCTGCTCTTCCATTTCTAAAACATGACACATGGACACATATGAAAAAACAGGAGAGAGGGGGAAATAAAAAGAAAAAGCAAGGCACAGAGCTGTAAAATCCCGTGTGGAGATTCCAGCACTGGAAGGTGCAACAGTGCTCTCCTGCAGAGCATCCCACAGCTCAAGGGAATACTTGGCCCATGGGGACACATTCCTCTGGCAGCACCCAGCCAAGGTAGCTCCAGCACAGATTTCCCTACAAGGGCAGCCACGGCCGCAGGCGCTCGCTCCCGGCTCTGCCGTGCCAGGGAGAGGGATGCCTGCCTCCTCTGCAGGGAACACGGGCAGCTGCAGCAGCTCCTGTGCTCCCAGGGCACTTCTGGGAGGTTCCCTCACACCCAGCTGCAGGTGCAGGGAGGAAAATGAAGGTGAGCAGCTCCTTTTTGCTATATGCTGGAGGGTTTTTTGTGATGGAACACGGAGATTCTGGTCCCTGCAAATTTTGGGCCATCTCAGATGCAGAGCTCCATCTGCCCCTGGCAGGGAGTGTGATGCACTTGTCACTGCACTGCCACCTCTGCCAGCCACTCTCCTCTGGGAGCATGCTGAAGCCTAAAGCTGATGCCAGCTTTGCAGAGAAGTGGCCAAAGCTCCCTTGGTGGTGGAGATGTTCACTCCAGGGAGCAGCCTCACCTTCACAACAGCTGCAGTGCAGGAGATGCAGGGCACTGTGCTGCCCGTGGGAGAGGGAACAGGGACCCACTGGGGACAGGAACAGGGTGGGGTGGCCACCATCCTGCACCTCCTGCAAAATGACCCCAGGGGCTGCTGTCCTCACCAGGCACAAGGACAAACAGCTGCCTAAATGCTAACCTGCCACAAAAGGCACAAAGTCAATTCCTGTGCATCCAAACTCCTGATTTTCTGCTGCTGCCAGGGTAGGCATGTAGCTGTGCTGCAGAAAACACCTGCTTTGTGATTTTGCCCTGCTTTTATCAGAGCACAGGTGAGAAATGGTGATGCTCAGCACCCAGACAGGGCCTGCTGCTGAACGTGCTGAGAACAACCACAGCAGCAACTCCAACACCTGTGAGGGCTTTGCTTTGAGAGGGTGAACATGAGGAGGCCCAGGAACAGTGCAGGACGGGAGCAGGGTGGCCTCAGCAGTGGGCTGATGGTGCACAGAGGAACATGAGCACTGGGGTTATCTCAGTGTCCTCCCTATATTTGGTACTTCTTGAGAACCACTCAGAAAAGAGACAAAGAGACTTCTGCAAGGCCTTGGCACAGATGCCTGGAAACCTTCTTCCTGCATGCCACAGGATTCAGAGAGAACAAACACTTGAATGCATAGAGCATGGAAAATATTAAAGATACTACAGCAAGAGATCCCTGAGCCCTTGTGAACCTGTCAGAGTGTGATAGACCCCTGAGAGCATCTCCATGTTCCTGACCAGAACATCTGCAGCTCATACAAAGCCAAACTCAGCCATGCACGTTCTCCTGCTCTCACATTCACATCACCTCCCAAAACTGAGACAGCAGACACCCCAGAGTGGCCAGAGAGGAATGAAGGCAGCCAGATATGCAGAGGATGTGAGATGAAAGTCTGGACGTGAGCAGAGTGATGGGGAGAGGAATGTAAAGCACTGAGACCACAGTGAGAACTGAAGAGTCTCAGCTTTCTGCCACTGCAAGGACAAGGGAAATCCAGCATAAAGGAAACACAACTTATCTAGATCTCATCGAAGGAGAAACTTTTCCATGCAAAACCTGAATCAGCAGAACTTGCAGCTATACATTTGCATTCCTCAGCTGAACACCCTTGGCCAACCCTTGAAAGGTCCCATGCTGCAGACCATCCCCAAGCACTGTCATGGCTAGTACTGAATGCTAGCCTGGCCCCTGGCCAAAGCTGCTATCAAACAGCCACTTCACAGGCTTGTTAGGCCTTATTTTGAAGCAAAACACAGAGACCACTGTGAGAAAGGAGATCCTGTCTGGGTCAAGTCCCTTGGCTCTATTATTGTATCTCTGTTCCGTATCTAAGCCATGTTCACCCAGACACACTCTAAGCAGGTGGCCACCACACACAAGCGAGACTCTTCAGGAAGCACAGGGACACAGCATTCAGGGATGAGACATGTAAGGAAGCCAACCCTTGCTCTGGAGTCTTGCAGGTATTCAACTGGTGCTCCCCGCTCCACTTGGGTCCTACTGTCCTGAGAATGCCTGGTAAAGAAATCACAAGACCACAAATAAAAGTGGCTTTTGGGGGTTTTTTTCCTTTGCTTTTCAAAGGCCAGAGGAATCAGGAAGATGAGGAGTTTCAATTACTTCTTTCAAGTCTGATGATTTAAGCGTGGTGATTTTGCCACACAGCCATGACAGAAGAGATGCATGGGAAACCCTGGATCCATGAGACAGAGCAACCAACAGAAGCATCATGGCTGTGGGGATGAGGGAAGATCAGAGGACCTGAAACATTGTGAGTGTGCCATTGGGAGGAGAAAACTGAGCTGCTGTGCTGCTGTGATGGCACTTGAGAGGATCGTGTGCCTACCAGAAACCTTGCTGTGCTTGGAGCTGCGCAGGCAGAGCCAAAGAAAAGCCTTTCCTCTAACAGTGCTGAGATTTTATAGAGAAATAAAAAGTGTGGGAGAAAGACAGACTCAGCCCCAGACCACAGATGGTGAAGTGAAGCCCGAGGGCATGCATGGGATGCAACATTAACCAGCTCTCCTACACCCCAGCCTGGTGCCGTGCTGTAGAATTGTTGCTACAGGCTCGTAATTGTGGGATAAAGCAGACCTGGGTGTCTGATGAGAGATTAAACAATTCAATAAAAACATGCTAGAAACAATTTCTATCTGCTTTGTCAAAACAGGAGCCCTGCAGCTCTGTTTCTCTGAGCAATTGCTGAGTTTCTGCATCAGCTCAACACAGGAAGAAAGGTTGACATGAGCACCATCTGCACACCAGGACACACTGATGGGGAGAGAGACCTGCTTGCGATCATTTCCTGCCTGCAATACTTTCCCATCCCTTATTTCCAGGAACTTGCAAAGCTCTGCTCCATGAGAAACCAAACACAGTTGTTACAATGCCCCAAAGCCCTCCTCGACAGGGCTGGCCAGACCTGCCTCAGCCCGGAAAGGCGAGAGTGGCTTTGCACAGATTTTCTGGGCTGTTACTACAGGGGGAAGGGAAAAAGAGGGGTTTGCTATGACACAGATTTCCTAAGGGGTGAAAAGACGGTTTGAGCAAGGTGAAGGTGTGGAAGGAAATCCAGACCTCACGCTCAGATTGTTCATCTGCCCCCAGAGCTTCCCTGAGCAAGGACAGAGCCTTTCCTGCCCTTCTTCTCCCTGCTATCACTGTCAGAGCAAGCTCACCCCCAAAAAATGAATAAATCCTGTTTTCTGGAGAGGGCCAGGCACATCCTATCCCCACAATCCTGTTTTCTGTGCCCGTGGCAGGCACAGCACTGCTTGGAAGCCCTGGACCCGCAGCCACCACTGGGAAAACCCGTGGGCTTAACTCAGTGCTGAGCTATCCCCCACAGCAACATCTCTTGCAAGAAATGAAAGCGAAGATGATATCATCTCTTTGGAGGGCTGCCCAAAGACATGCTGTGATTTATAGCATGGAGCCCGGGAGCACACGGGAACTGCTGCTCCAGTGTCACAGGAGCTGCTTCTCCTCCGGTTGTGCCAAGGCTGCATCCTGAGAGGTGCTGGCCAAGGGCAACCCCATTAAAACACTAAGGTGTTCAGCTCTCAGTTGATCCCAGCATAGAGGCTGCCAACACAAAATAAGGATGGACAGAGAAGGGTGGAAATTTGAGAGGAAAAAAGAAAGGGTTCCTGTTACAAATCAGTGTTTGATTTGTTTCGCTTTATAAGCAAAGGAATCCAGTCCTTGGAGGTTCGAGAGGAGTTGAATTAATAACCTGTGGCAGATTTATCTAATGCTCCAGCTCCAAAGGGAGCATTTCAAGCAGATGTAATTACCAAGTGCTCTGCCAGGCGTGGCACCAGGAAGGAAGGGAGCAGGAGAAAAAGCCCCTTGGCACAGCAAAGGTGGGTGAACATGCAGGTGCAGACATCACACGGACAGAGGAGGTGAGAGAGGGGTCCACAAAGCCACCAGGAACCCCAAGCAAAGTGCCACGGAGCCCCCCTAACCCAGAGTGCTGCAGACCATGCTCACCATCCAGGTGGTTGCGGGAAAGGTACTTGAGTCCTTCGTCCAGCAGGATCACAGGCAGGGAGATCTTCATCACAACCACCCACTGCGGCCAGCTCAGGGGGGTCACCTGGAAGATGAGCTGCAGGGTGGAAAGGATTGGACATGTCAATAGGGAAGCAGTGGGGTATTTTGTTATTTTAAGGATCATGTTGTATGGCAAAGGTTGAGAAAGGGTCATCACAGAGAGGTATAAAGAGGGAGGATCCAGACAGCCCAAACAGGAGGATTTCGTCAAGGTCTGTCATGATCCAAGGTGGGTCTTGGCCAAGATGAGTAAAAAAAGTGTTTTTCACCTCTCCTGCACATGGGGAAAGTGAGGCACAAGGTAGGACTGTGTGTTTATGTGCTCACAGGTGCTTAGAAGGTGACAAGGGACAATGCAACCTCCTGGGTACAGAAACACACTTCATCTTAAGCAGCTTTGGGCATCAACCAAGGCATCCCCAACCTTGCAAACGAAGGAGATGACTCCTAAAGGGCTGAACCACCTTCTGGAGATATCTAGAGCCTTTGCATTGCCCATAGGGAGAGCTTCTGACTCCTGGCTCATGGGGCAGGATGACTCCTATTTTCCATGCTGGGTTGAGCCATGGGACCTGGCCCTGAGGGCACCTGCTGGGAACAACCATCCCAGAAGTTTCCAGACCCAAAGATTGCTCCAGGGATGTCCTTGTCCACAGAAGGCACAGGGAGGTGACAGAGGGCACTCACAGGCATGGGCTTGACATAGAGGATGAGGAAGTGCAGAGCCATGGACATGATGATGGCCCCCAGCAGCCAGATGTTGAGCCACGGTGGCATCCGCAGCAGCGACTGGTTCTCAGAGACACTGTGAAAGTGAGAGGACAACGTTAGCCCCAGAAACCTCCCTGCATCTGCCCATGCTGGGAATTCCATTTCCCTCTAACGTGCAAGGCCATATGCTATATCTTTTCTTTTCCAGGATGTTCATCTTCAGGCTTTGCTGCAAACCGGATGTGGATGCCCAATACAACCAGTGGATTAGGGCTGATCATTAATGACCAAATCACTAACGAATGCAGATCCAGTCCTTCCTTCACTGCTCTCAGCCACAGCACACTGCCTTGGAGGAGTTTCTCTGTGGAAAACCCAGTGGTCGCCTGTGAGGATGCTCTGAACGGCTCTGCTGAGCCAAAGCAAAGACCTCACCCCACCCACAGACACTCAAAGAGCCCCTGCACCAAATCAGTCACACACAGAGCAAAGAGAGCAGCCCTGTGGCCAGCACACCTGTTCAGAGCATTGCACATTTCGATTGTCACCAGCACAGACAGAGCCATCGTCGTCGGGTATCGCGACTCGAAGATCTCACAGTCAATTCCTTCAAAGATGGGGTTGTCCTCAGTGCACCTCATGAAGTTCCTCTGTCAGCACAGGAAACTGCTGGTAAGTACATGGCAGAGCAGCAGGAAAGGCAGGAGACAGGAGGAAGAGTTGACTGGTTGGGGGGGCACGTGATGAACTGGGTTGCTGTTAAGTATCCCACAGTTCAGAGCAACCAATAAACTGCCTACAGTGACCCAGCTTCTTTGGATTTGGGCCTGAGCTATGGCTGGACAGTGGCTTTGAGGCTCTCAGGTGCAGTTAGGAAGGAGTTTGAGCACACACATGTCTCCATCAGAAATCCACCTTGCATTGCACATGCCATTGGTATGTGATAGCACCTGCCTTCCCCCTACCCTGCAATTTTCACATTAGCTACAGTAATGTAATGTGAGAACAGATCCCTTCCAATATGGGACGAGGCACAGAAGCTGCTTCCACCTTCTCTGAATCTTTCTGACTCTGAAACTTTCACTACCATGCTGGTGGCTGGCAGAAGCAGGGCTGGAAACAGCCTGAGGGAGAGAATTTGCTTCTGTTTTAAATTACTGTCTTCTCCACTAGGAATTTGGGAATGCTACAACCAGCACAGAGGAAAGGTAGATGAAAGACCCCAACATGTGAATGCATGCCCTCCAGCTGCCAGCCTGCTCCCCTCCTGACTCACCAGCTGATGGAAGGAGACCTGCGGTCCCTCGGCGTCGTACAGGAACCACCAGGTCGCCGCGCCCACGGTGGCCAGGCCCACGTACACTGTGGCCAAGAGAGACAGCCTTACCCCAGCTCCCAGACAGGGACCTGCCGCAGGACACCCCAGGCACACCCTAGGAGTGCCCACCCACACGGGCAGCACTCACCCCCAACGGCCAGGTAGCGGAAGAAGAGCCAGCCGCTGATGAGCGGCTCCTTGGGGTTGCGGGGCTGCTTGTCCATGATGTCCAGGTCAGGGGGGTTGAAGCCCAGCGCGGTGGCCGGCAGCCCATCTGTCACCAGGTTCACCCACAGCAGCTGCACGGGGATCAGGGCCTCAGGCAAGCCCAGGATGGCTGTCAGGAAGATACTGCAGGGAAAAAACAAGAGATATGAAATTAGGCAAGCTCTGGGCAGCCAAGGTTCTGTTGCATGCAAGGGGGAGAGAGCATCTGGAACCAAAGCCCCAAACTGAATATTCACCCAAAGTCTTCCAGATGAATCCACAGCCCCTGATAAGGAACCCGAAGCCCCGCACTGAATTTTGCAGCTAAAATTAGTTTCTGTTGCTATTAAAATTTGTTTTGCAGTTGTAACCCAGCTATTGACGTCCCCATGCCACAAAGGTTCCCATTCCCAGCACAAACACCTATGCTGAAATGCATGGGCAAAGGATGCCCAAGTGATCCCAAGGTTGTGCTGATGCTGCTGAGGACTGGGACAGGGCAGGGGCAGGGACAGCTGTAACTGGGTGACAACAGCCTGTGCACAAATATCTGCACCCAGATCAGGCACTCACGTGGCCTTAAATAGGCAATACTTTGACAGAACAGGTCCTGCAGGGTGGCTGGATTGTAAAACTACAAAAAAAACCAACTCTGTGCTCTTGCCCTTGGGGAATGAGACATGGTGGCTGGGATTACCAGCCTAGGCACTGCGTGCTGCTGACTGCAGGTCACCTGTCCCAGGGGATGTGTCCCCCCACTGCAGCATGGTGCCCGGTGTGGGAGGCTCTCACCAAACGACCTCCCCGACGTTGGAGGAGATGAGATAGCGGATGAACTGCTTCATGTTGCTGTAGATGGCTCTGCCCTCCTCCACGGCCGACACGATGGTGGAGAAGTTGTCATCAGAGAGCACCATCTCCGCGGCTGACTTGGCGACGGCCGTGCCTGACCCCATGGCGATGCCGATCTCCGCCTTCTTCAGGGCCGGAGCGTCATTGACGCCGTCACCCGTCTGCACAAAGCCGTGGTTAACCGTGCACGGGACTGAGCAGGGTGGGGAGGAGCGGACAGGGGGTGGCAGGGTGTCCCCGAGGGCTCACCATGGCCGTGATCTCATTGAAGGACTGGAGGTACTCGACGATGCGGGACTTGTGCGCCGGCTCCACGCGCGCGAAGCACCGGGCCTCGCGGCAGGCCTGGCGCTGCGCCTCAGGGGACAGCTCATCGAACTCCCGGCCCGTGTAGGCCTTGCCAGCCACGTCCTCGGTCTCTGAGAAGATGCCGATCCGGCGGCAGATGGCCACTGCCGTGCCCTTGTTGTCACCAGTGATCATGATGACGCGGATGCCGGCCTTGCGGCACATCTCGATGGAGGAGGTGACCTCTTTGCGGGGAGGGTCCAGCATCCCCACACAGCCCACAAAGGTCAGGTTGTTCTGGGTGGGAGAACACACCCCAGACCCACATTAACCCCTTGGGATGCATCCTCTTCCCCCCTGCTGTGATTACTCTGGGCTTCACAGGGATTTCCCCTGGGAAGAAACTTTCAAGAGATTTGCTACCAACTGCCCCAAGGATGCACTCTACAGCCCCAATCCAACGGGATGCTCCCATCCCCTCAGCTCCTCCTCACGCGTTTTCTCTTTGCTCCCCTCCTCCCCCTTCCCCACAATGGTCTCCAAGGCCCTCTCAGCAGTCACTCCACAGCAAAATAAGCTCAGTGAGATGGGGCCTGTTATCCTTCAGATCGGCCCCTGCGCTTTGCAGAGGAGAAGAGCCATTACACTGCCCACAGAGAAACCAGAGGCAAAACACTGCTGGGACAGCTGGGAGCATATGGGGACACTCTGGGAACAAGGAGGAAAGCTGCAGCTCTGTACCTCGTAGTGGACGAAGGCGGCGGAGTCGTGCAGCTGCATGCTCTCCCTGCGGACGGGCGCGTCGTGGGTGGCCAGGGCCAGGCAGCGCAGGGTGTCGATGCCCATGCCCCAGTCCCGGATCCTGCCCAGGATCTTGTCCCGCACCGGGGCCGTCAGCGGCACCTTGGCAGCGCCCACGCGGACGTGGGTGCAGCGCTCGATGACGCTTTCCGGGGCACCCTGCGGAGGAGAGGAGGGCTCAGGGCTGGAGCGAAGCTGGAACATCGCAGGAAGCGCCAGAGCGAGGGAAGGCGCCAAGTTTGGGCAAAGGCAGAGGAAATCTCCCCGAGATTCCAGCACACATCCCGGCCCTGCGGCTCAGGGCACTAGATGGCAGCCTCCAACCGAGCACACCGGGATCATACCCCGGAGCACGAACCGCACCAGGTCGCCAACAGCAGGATCTGCTGGAGAGCAAAACCTACATATCCTCCCAAAATACCCCCGCCCCACAGATCCCTGCTCCGATCTGCAGGGGATGAGGGCTGTAAATCTGGGTGGAAAAAAATGTGGGATACTCAGCGGATGCTTGTGATGCTTTTGCAATTCAGGAAAACATGTCCTTTAGCATCCCAGCCTCTCACCCCAGCCCTTCTGACCTTACAAAGGACCCTGACATTACCCTTTAATATAAAACTTCAAATCCTTCTATTGCACCTCTTAAAAAGCTCACCCAGGGCCACCGATGGAGAGGCTTCAGAGGGTCCCAGCCTGACCTGGAGGGCAGAGTTCACCCACCCAGACAATCTCCCAGTGGGAACAACAATATCCAAATCTTCTCAGAGTCAGCGGGGAGAAATTCCACCGCATCTCTTCTCTTGGGAAGAAAATGCCCTATGAAACACTATTTTATTTCTGGTTACAGTGGAAAACTGGACATCATCCTTTGGACATTACTGGCATCCTAAGGGTCCAAGCCTTTAATAAAGGCAAGTGCCCAAATTCTGCACGAGGGCAGCTCTCCCTTGCCCCTGCACCAGCACACTCAGCACCTTTTCCTCCCTCTAAATCATCTCACCCCTATTTTTCCCTAATCAATATGGCAAAGACTCACCTCCTCCCTGACCTCACCAGCCTACCTGCTGGATCCTGGATCCCCAGGCAGCTCAGAGTTTCCTCCAGAACTGCAGGAAATGCTCTGCAGTTCCTCTCACGTGCCCCAGAGTGTGAGAAGAGCTGCAGAGCATCACCACAGCCCTGATGCTGCTGGGTGTGAGGGGCAGGGGGACCCTGCAGGTGCTTTGCCCCTACCTTGACAAACATCTTGCTGCCAGCAGAGTTGTTGCCAGGCCCGCTGGGAGTGCAGTACACGGACATGGACTTGCGGTCCCGGGAGAACTCCAGGGTGCATTCCTTCCTCATCAGCTGCTTGATCACCTGCAGGAACAGCACTGGGCTGAGCCAGGACATGCCAGGGACACTGGTGCTCTCTGTCTGGGGTGACAGCCCTGCTGACCCCCGGGATGGGAGGAGAAAGACAGCCACAGGAGCCAGGAAGGATGGGACAGGGCTAAAAGCTGACAAGCTTTCCATATCAGAAAAGAGTCAGTAGATTTATTACAACCTGCACAGATCTATCTGGGGTAAAAATGCTGGAACAGAAAACTCTTTGAGCAAGTGAAGACATTATAAGATCTAAAGCAGAGGAAATACAGACCCAAAATAAAGTGTATTTTCACCCAGGAGGACAAGGAGACACTGGAGTAGGAGAATAGCCAGCACAAGATATTTTCATGTTAAAAATAGATGTTTCCAAGGAGCAAATGTCACTGGGGCAGGCAAGGCTCAGGGGAATAGGGTTTGGTTCATGCTGGAGGGCTCAGTGCAAACTGGGCACCTAAAGATAACTCCAAACTTCCTCATCTGCAGCCAGAGCTCGGGCTATCACTCACAGGGTCTCTCCTGCCTGAGCAAGGACTGGACTGAGTTGGAGCTCCTGCTCCAAAGCTCCATGTAGGTTGGTCCTCAAGGCCCTGGCATCAGCCCCCCAGGGCCATTGTTCCAAAACCAGCTCACCACGAGAGCCTGGAAATCACATCCTTGTGCCAAATCAGTCCCTTAGATCATTGCAAGTGTTTATTTGCCCAAATATCAGACATCCTAAATCCCTCCTCTCCCAGAGCTGTGGCTCACAGGGGCTTTTCCCACTCACTGAGTTGCAGGCATTGGCTCTCTCCACCTTGGAGAGTTTGCTGAGGTCCGTGTTGAAGACATTCATCTTCTCCACCAGGCACGTCAGGGCTGTTTCAGTGGCTTCCCCCACCTTCTCATAGACTTTTTTGGACTAGAGGGCAGAAAAAAAAGGGCTTAAGCTGTAGAGCACATCCTCTACATGCTGCTGCTGCCCCCAAGGGTGCTGTCACCCCCCACTCCAGAGCATCCCCTTGGGATGAGCTGAAGCCAGGGAAGGGGATCCCAGGAGACAAACTCTACTGGCTTTGCCCTGAAGCACAGCATGAGCATCCCCCCACCCTGCCCTGGCCCTGGTGGCCCCAGACCTCATTGTAGTCCAGCGAGGAGTCATTGCAGAGGGCACAGATGGTGGCCAGCTCCACCAGCCCGTCGTACTGCCCGCACTGCACCGGCTGCTCGTCCTTCAGGCTGCGGGCAGAAAACAACCCCACAGCCTCACACCAGATCACACCTTCAAAGGCAGCTAGCTCACCCTAAAGATCCCTTCTAGGGGGATATGCAGCCTACATATCACTCTTGTAAAAGTGGAAGCAAAAGCCCTGTTAAAGCACCAGTGCTGGAATAAATCCTTGGGTTCACATTTTCTACTTTATTAAATGAGGCAGGACTAAATTGCAAATAAAATACCACAAGAGGCAAATAAATTCTGGAAGTGGCTCAGAATAAGGGGGACTGCAAAGGAGCAAGCAGAGACTGCTCACAGGCTGATGATGAAGGTGATGGACCAGAAAAGGGGCAAAGAAATTCATGTTAACATCGACCCCCTCAGGGTTTCCATTTGCTTTGAATCCAGAGGAGCTGGGGAACCAACAGCAGGTCCCTTCTCCTCCCTGTGATGCTGTTTCACGCTCCACGGGGACCCAAGGGAGCATTTAGGAGCAGCAGAGAGCTTTAACAGCTGCACTGCTGTGACTGCTTCCAAGTGAGTGGTGAACTGTGATCTTTGCTTCCTAAATAGCAGCTCTTTGCTACGGAAAGGAGCAGCCCTGAACACTCCAGGCAAGCCAGATGCTTCTTCTCGCCTGCTGGTAGGAATGGTAGCAGTGGTTTTGAAGGAAATAAAGAATTATCCTGGTTCCAGCAGAGGTAACTGCAGGTTAGAGCTGTGTAAACCCAGCCGGTCATCTGCTGGCTGGAAAAATAATTTGTCAGGCATTTACTAGGATCAGCTTATTCCACTGTTGGTTCCCAATGGAAAGAACATTTTGGAGCCCTTGTTACAGCTCGAGAGCGGAAAACACGGAGCAGCCAAGAAAATCTGAAAAATCTGTTTGCTAAGGGAGATGAAGCCACACTGGGCTGTGGGTGGGAAGCGAGATCCACTGCTCCTGCCCAGAGATGCTGCCCAGCCCCAGGCTCACAGGAAGGGACAGTGGGTGGAGGAGGGAGCTGCAGACACGCCAAGCATGGCTTTTGCAGCCTGTGATCCCCTGGATATTGCTGGGAAGGGATGGGAGGTTACAGCCCCATCATCAGCAGTCCCTGCATGGGGCCAGGTGAGATCCATGTGCTGGGAAAAACATCAGCAAAGGTGCTGCTGGCTGGGTGCTGTGTGAGCAAACCCAAGGTCCAGTGTGGAACATCCCCCTGCCAAGGCCAGGTGAAAGCAAACAAGCCTTTCAGTGCCACCAGCCCTGGGGGAAGGGGGGTTCTCTCTGTGACACCTCAGCAAGCCCACACATCCCTCTCCATACACAGTACAGGGACAGGGCTAAAGCAAAACTCAGGAGCAACACAAATTGTTGCAGACCAACAGAGTGGCCCTGAATGCAGTCCCCAGAGGATAGGGGACACTGAGCTTCAGAGGTTGGCAGGCACAAGTTCAGTCCCCCAGTCCTCCTCAGTTTTAATTGAAATGCACTGATTGACATGAGCTTATGATTTGGCTCAGTTTTTAATGGAGATTCCTAGCCAAGGATCAAATTGGCTCTATAAATATTCATGAAATTAAGTCTGTGGCTGAGATGAACTACAGCTGCTCCACGGATGAGCAGAAGGGACCACTGTGACAAATGTGTCTGGGATCACTGAGCAAAGCAAAGGGGAGCAGAGAGTGCTCCCACCACCAGCTGAGCTTCTCATCTGCCTTCTTCCCAGACTTTGCCACACCGGGGGCCACCACCTCCTTCCAAAGGAACAGGAATAGATAAATATAACAGCAGAAAACCCCATGTGTGAGATAACACTTCAGAGAAAAGCCCCCAGCTTCCACTCCCTGCCCTCAGCTAGAGCCCATGTCTGCCCTGAGACACTCCCTGCCATCAGCAGGATTGTGCCCTGGGCACACCAGCCATGGGAGCCATCCCTGCTGTGGACACAGGGCTCAGGGAGCACTTTCCTTGTGGGGTTTCAGCTGTTTGCAAGTCCCCTTCAGCATTGCTGGTGGCTCCTAGACAAGCTGCCCACCCTGCATCCTGCTCAGGGCAGGGGCAGCAGTCAACAGCCAAACTGTGCAGGCTCCAGAAATATGGAGAGTCATCTTCTGCTGCAGAAAGCCTCCTTCATCACCATTCCTACATTTGACAAGGTGGGCTTGTTCTATTGGGATTGCTAACCAGGGGAGAGCCAAGTGAGTGGGAGCCCCTGTGCTGAGTAGTGGGAAGGCAGAGCCAGGGTGAGCACCACCAATTGCTCAAAATTTCACACCAAAACCAAGTGGGGCAGGAGCTGGGTGTGAGGGACAGTGAGACAACTGCCCTGTCCCCATGAACAGCAGGGTACAACCACCCAACACCTGCAAGCCCAGCAGCTGTCCCATGGACAGGACTGCAAACCCCCACAAAAACCCCTCCTTTCTCCCCAGCTCCTGGGCACCCCCAGCCATGGCCATGAACCTGACCCTCCCATCTCCCCCAGCTCTGCTGCCAGCCCAGGGCCACCCTGTGTCCCTGTGTCCCTGTGAAGGGGAGGGGACCCTCACTCACATCTGTCCCTCGGGGGCGTAGGTGGAGCCGGTGATGCTGAACTCGTGCAGGCTGCACTGGGTGCCCTCCACCTTCTCCATGATGAACATCTGCCAGGAGGAGAGGTGCAAACAGAGCATTAGGCAGCACACTTCTGGTACCACCCTCGTGCCCAGCCTGGAAACCCACCAGCTGCTACTGCCCCAGTTCCAGCCCCGCTGGCACCAGGCTCAGGCCCATCCCTGGTCACCCACTACTCCAGGCTGTCCCCACACCCTTCCAGTCTCCTCTGCCTTTTTCATGTTCACCTCCTCCAGCTCTTTCTTTCCCTAGGAGACGAGGGACGCTGAGCCTGTTCCTAAGAAGGTGCCTGTGTTTTTCTTGGAGCAGAGAAGGAGCTGGGTCAAGGTTCCCACTCCTGCCCTGGAAAGCCTCTGCAGGGCAGGGTCCCAGTAGCTGCCCCTGCCACCCCTTCCCAGCCAGCTGTCAGCCACCAGCCTTGTGCCTTACTGGGATCACAGCTCAGCTCAGTAACAAAACTCCAGTGAGCCATAAAAGTCCCCCACACTCTATTTTTAGTGATTTTTGCCTTTCAAAATCCTTCCGGTTTCTCTTTTGCTGCTATAATGAGACAAATCCCTCAAACTCTAAAATAAAATTAAAATTCTCCTCTCTCCAAGCTCTCCCAGTCCCCCCTTGTCCCCTCCCAGCACAGCCCATTTGAGGGCAGGGAATAGGAGCAGGGCCTGACCCCAGCCAAGGAGACAGTTCAGAGATGCTCATTTCTGCTTCTCATTATTTATGACCCACACTGAAGCCAAAAAGCAACATAATAAATAAGTAAATAAATAAATAAAACTCATTTGGCAAATGCATTTCCCTGGCTGCAGGGAGAAGCCAGGATTTAATTTGGCTGCAGAGAAGTGCTGCTCCCCTCAGCTCCATGAACTTGCTGAGTGCCTCCAGAAAGCAGGTACGGGGAAAACTGTCCCACTCCAACCTGTCTCAAAATAATTGTTTTTTTCTCTATTTATTTCCCTCTGGTCATTTGAGCTGTTCCCCAGGAGAGGGAAGCAGCAGATGCTGGAGAAATCAGCAGGCAGCACTCAGCACCAGAGATGCAACAGCTCCAGTCACCATCCACTTCTCTGCCTTCCACGTTTCCTCTGGCAACAACCAGAGGTTAATTTGCTATTATTATTAATTATTGTTAATAATACCAGGACACCTCGTCAGTGCAGCCACGTTGGCAGGTGTGAGCCTTGCCCAGGTGTGAGCTTAGGGCCAAGCCAAGCAATAAAGGGCACGTTCAGGGCAGCACTCCCAGCATGGCAGCACCAGGACACCCCAGTGGGTTTTCTCACCTCCCTATCTTACAGGTTTAGGCAAATCAAAGGAGCAGGTTCAAAGCATGCATCTCCTGTGTGAGTAATTCTGAGCCAAAACAACCTCACCATGGCTTCCCAGCTCTTTGCAGATATCCATTAGCCCTGTCCTGGGCTAGTGCTGATGCCTCAGGTTTTAGGTTTTATATTTTTCACATTCTGTGCTGCTTTAGTGTGTGGGTCTGAGCTTCATGTCAGGGCATGGTGAGCTCTCTGCACAGAGCAGGGAGACAAAACAATTCCTGTTCTAGCTGGGGACCAAGGACAAATGATCCAAATCTCAGCCCAAGAGCACAAACAACGTGACCTGAAGAGAGAAAAACAAGGATGGGACTGCATAACCTAAAGCTGGAATTGGACAATGAACTCCAATATGCAAATGGAGCAGAACTGATAAAAGTGACAGACCCCGTGACCTGTCATCCATTTTTGTCACCATTTTGGGTTCACCTTGGTAGCCCTGGCTGGGCTCTTGTGCTGCCCAAGGTGGATCCATTGAGGAAATCCTTTTAATAAATCCCTGCTTTACTCTCTAGCTCTGTCCAGTCTCTGTTCTAGGTCAGCCTGCACAAGGCACCAATGCCCTCAGCTCCTTTCCCAGGGTCCATCATGAAGGCCCATCAGCATCCCTGAAAGCTTCTGAAGAAATTAATGAGCTCAAGTGCTGCAGAAGAGGAGTCCCAGGTCCTCTGGAGACACTGGGCTCCTCTGGCACTGGGTGTAAACCCAATAAAGAAAGCAAACTCTATTTCCTTTGGCAACAACCCCCCAGAGGTGACAGACCCAGAAGCTGAGGAAAGGCACCAGTCTGAGACAACATCAAAAGGAACCTTCCAAAGGTAAGCACCCATCATCTTTTTTTTTGAGACATCCAATGCCATCAGCCTTCCAGAGAGCCAAAATCTCCTGGCCTCTTCAGAAAATGGACTCTTGAATCACCAACCAGACTCATTTACTAAAAAAGCTGAAAGCACCCACCCCAGCCACTGATGGCTTTGCCTGATATGGGCCTGTTTGTTTTCAAATGCTCATGGCTACAAAACAATTATTACTTTCACAATAGCGTCTTTCTTATTAAAAAAGGGAAATAAAAAAAAAAACATTCCAAGCTCTTTATTTTTCCATGCCTCTTAAAAAAAGGTGCTACATAACCCACAGCAACCAGAGGTTATATCAAATTTCCTGCTGCTCCCAGCTTGTGTGACTGGCCAAGCACGGGGGCAGCCAGGGCACTGCAGAGGTGTCTGCAGGGTTCTGGTGTGACCAGAGGATCACAGGATGATTTGGGTTGGAAAGGACATTAAAGCTCATCTCATTCCATCTCCCTGCCATGGGCAGGACACCTTCCACTAGCCCAAGTGGCTCCAAGCTCCATCCAGCCTGGCCTTGGGCACTGCCAGGGATCCAGGGGCAGCCACAGCTTCCCTGGGCACCCTGTGCCAGAGCCTGCCCACCCTGCCAGGGAACAATTCCTTCCTCAAATCTAATCTAAATCTCCCCTCCTTCAGCTTAAAGCCATTGCCCCTTGTCCTGTTGCTCCAGGCCCTTGTCCAAAGTCCCTCTCCAGCTCTCTTGGAGCCCCTTTAGGCACTGGACAGGGCTCTAGGGTCTTCCTGCAGCCTGCTCTTCTCCAGGCTGAGCAGCCCGGCTCTCTCAGGCTGTGGATGTTCTGTCAGATTTCCAGGCTGAGAAGTGGGCAGGTTTGTGGGCAGTGGAAACAGTCCAGAGGAAATAGCTGTGTCTTAAGCAGTTAAGAGCAGAACTAAAGTTTCCATCACAAAACTAATACAAATAATATTAGGAGCAATAGAAGGAGGTGGGAATTCTGCAGCTCAGCTGGGGGCTGCTGACAGCTCAGGCTCACAGAGGGGCTGCCCAGCCTCTTGTACTGCCCAGTGAACAGCAGCTCCAGCATCCAGCCAGGGGAACACAGCCAGCAGCACCCCAGGGCTTCCCCCTGCTCTGAATCTTTCAAAGCCAAGCCAGTGATTTGGGGTTTTAATGCAACAGAGAGGCTGGAAGGAAAACGGAACCAAGGAGTGCACCCTTCTCCCAAAGGGTTCCAGCATCCCTCTCCCTCTCCTGTCCCATGGATCCTGCCCAGCCCTGGTGCTGTGTCACACACTGGATGTGCTGGTGGCTATTTCTAGGAAGCAAAGGGCACTTGTGGATGCACCATCCCTGGAGCAGCACAAGCTGTGGGCAGGAGTGAAGGATTTATCTGCACTGCTCTGTATTTTCTGGAGTGTCATTAAAAGAACTACCCACTGAGACAAGGCAGGATTGCTGTCTGGAATTTTAAGAGCTGGAATCATCACTCACTATTCCATCAACCAACCCACAGTCCAACATAATTTTCCTCCTGCACTGGAGGCACTCCCAGCCAACAGGCACCCACTGGCAAGTGACACAGCCCCTGGGGACCCCCAGCCAGGCTCCCCAGTAATTAGTGACAGGTTTTGACAGACCACAGTGCTGGGCAAGGCACAGTGCCCTGGAGCTTGCAAAGCAAACAGTGCCCACACAGCTCCTGGGCAGCTGCACCAGGGACGGGAGTTTGCACCTCCAGGCTCTGCTAGAAGCTTTGTGGAAAATAAATTCCTTTCTGCTCCTGTTCCCCAAAACACCAGCAGCCATCTCAGAGACAGGCAAACATCACTAATCATCTCCTCCCAGACATGGGGCGCCAGCATCTTTCACCCCACCCCCAAGCCCACATCTCCACTTTGGGTCCTGATTTTCAAATGCCACCTTCCTGGAAAAGTAAGGTAGGATGCATAAAAGGGTGCTGCAAGTTTTAGGAGAGTGATTTAAACATGTGGGAGCAGAGAGAGCTGTGATGCTTCTATATCCCTTCTCCTCCTGGCAGGCTCCCACTGCTCCCAGCTAATGGCTATTCCATGGCTGGGGGAGGCTGTTCCTGGCTCCTCATGCCCTGGCCTGGGGGGGATGGTGACCCCAGAGACCCCCAGCTGACCACACAGTGACACAAACCATGGATTCACCCTGATTTACTGACTGGGTTTGTGGCTTTGCTACTGTAACCTTGGCTGGACTTGAGGTCAGAGCAAAAGCACCAAAGTCTTGGCCATCCACAAAGTCCCCAGGAAGTCCCCAGCACAAAACCTCTCATTTTGGGTGGCTTTGGGGGACACAGATTCACCCCTACTGCCCACTGGGTGTGTCCTGTCTCAGACAGCACTGGGAGGGACCCAGAGACATGGCACAGCTCTTGACACCCAGCTGAGGTTTGAAACCAGACCTGAAGCCTTCCAAGAGTCACTTCACAGCTCCCAGAGCTGATGCCAGCAGTGAGACAGCGAGCAGGCCCCGCTCAGCAGCACGCCCTGCAGCCCAGCAGCTGCCCTCACCCACTTCATGGGCAAGTTAATGAAATCACACTCAATTAATACATTTCCCAGGTTATTGATAGGCTTTTCTGGCTGCTCACCCCGTGGCTGAGCTGGCTGTTTGGCACTGGAGCGTGTCCCGGACGCGCCAACGGCCGCCCAGCACAAATATTTACAATATTGACCCACCTGCCACTCACAGGGCCCGGCAGGCAGCCCCAGCCTGCCCACGTCAGCACGGGAATCCCTGTCCCTTAAACATTAACAGCCTGGCTGTGTGTCCTGGGGCCAGCCCTTCTGCCAGCAGTGTGCCTTGGGAGCCAGGATGCAGCCAAGTGAATAAACAAATATTGGAACAGGGTCATGGGGAGATGGGCTGGAGCATACTCTGACTTTTTAATTGCCCCTTTTTTTGTTTTCTTTTGCAAAGCTGCTGAGTTCATTCTACAAACAATGACAATTGATGCCAAAACCCTTGTATGCCACTGCCCCACTCTGTCCCTCTCCCTGCCCCAGTGTCACCATCCTGGCTCTCCTGACTGTGCCACACTGCAGGGGGTGGTGGCACTTCCTCCCAGGTTCAAAGAGCAGACCCTCCAGTGGCAGTGGTTTGGGAAGGCATGGTCACTCCTCCTTCTCCTCCTGCAGTGGGCAGAGCTCAGGAGACCCCAAGCACCAGGGTCACCCTGTCCTTGCTTCACTGCATCACTGGCTCTGAGAGTGGGGCTGGAGGGAACCTCCTCCTCATGCCAGACATGGGCAGTTTGGGCCCTACTTTGTTCCAGCCCTGTCTTGTTCTGTGTCATTCACAGGGCAGAAATACCAGACATTTCCATTCATCTGCAGTTTGTTCTGAGCTAACCAGTGGCCAAAGCCTGTGGCTGGTTTGCAGCACTATCACAGCTTCCCAACACTCTCTCTGCGTGTCAAGAGAGGAGAGACGTTGGCCAGGTCTTTTTTTTTCCCACAGCAACACATTTTCCAAGGTTCTCTTATAAAAATGACATGCCAAAGCCATGTAAAAAGCTTTCCTGACACTCATGGATTAATGGGAAAACTGAGAAGTACTCAGAAGGTCCAGGCTTTCCTAACAAGTCACCTCTCCACACAGCCAGTTATGTGGGAGCAAAACTTTCTGGTAGATGAGGAGCCTTCAACCTCTTCACCAAACCACCTCAGGGCTCCCTCCATCAGAAATGCTTTTCATGGGTCCAGGCTTTGTCATTTTGCATGGTCCAGGATTTCTCATTGGTTAGGTTAAAAACAGGGGGAAAAGAGCAGGAGAGCAGAGGAGGCTGCTTGCATCAGCATCTCCAGGAGCTCTGTCCCAGCATCACATCCCGGCAGGAAGAAACATTCCCTGGAAAGTGACCCCTGAAATGAGACTGCAGCACAGCCTGCACCTCCACAATGCTGTGCTGATAAAAGCGAGTTTTCTAATTACACCCAAGCCAAGAGAAGCCCTGATCCTCACTGACCCTGGCTAGAGGAACCTCAGGGCCTCCTACAAACCCTCCTCCCTGCTCACCCCCGCATTCCCACCAGGACACAGCTCTGGTGAGGACACAGAGCCCACCCCCAGAGGATGGGATGCCCTCAGCCCCTCCAGAGCCCGAGCCAGCGGCTCTCACCCGGCACACGGACATCTGGTTGGTGGTGAGGGTGCCGGTCTTGTCGGAGCAGATGACGGAGGTGCAGCCCAGGGTCTCCACCGAGGGCAGGCTGCGCACGATGGCGTTCTTCTTGGCCATCCTGCGCGTCCCCAGCGCCAGGCACGTGGTGATGACGGCCGGGAGCCCCTCGGGAATGGCGGCCACCGCCAGCGCCACCGAAGTCTTGAAGTAGTAAATGGCCCCGCGGAACCAGGAGCCGCCGTGCACGGGGTCGCTGAAGTGGCTGATGTTGATGACCCAGACGGCGATGCACACCAGGAAGATCACTTTGGAGAGCTGCTGGCTGAACTCGTCCAGCTTCTGCTGCAAGGGCGTCTTCTCCGGCTCCGTCTCCACCATCTGGTTCCGGATCTTCCCGATCTCGGTGTACACCCCCGTGGCAATAACGATCCCCACGGCCTTCCCCGCTGCGATGTTGGTGCCCTGGGAGGGGAGCAAAGGAGCAGAGTGGGTATGTGCTGTTCTTTCTCATACAGTGAGGAGAAGGACTCTGAGATTACAAAGAATCAGAAGGCGTTTATTCTAACAATCCATTCCTTTTTATAGGGTCTTTGGCTAACAGCTCCTTGATTGGTTAAACGACACAACACCTCCATTGGATGAGATAGAGAGAGCATGTTTTGAAAACACATACAAGAAAATAACAAACGAAAGTGAAAAACGGCACCTGTTATTTTGAGAACATGAGATGCTTACAAAACTTCTATCAATCTTTTCCTGAGAACATGAAATTCTTCACAGAGCTGTTCTCTAGGAAGGCAAACTGTTTACCCTTGGGAAAACTCAGGCTTGGTGCTGAACCTCTCTAAGATCCACTGAATGTCAGCCCCACAGATATGTGGGCATGAAACCTCTTGGTTTGAGTAGGGAAATGGGTTTCTCATTGTGGAAGGAGAACGTAAGATCTTGGTCAAGAAAAAAATGGGACATTTTGGGTTTTTATATAAACCCACCCCAAGGAGCAGGAGAGCCCTTCCTGACAGTTGTAACCCCTTGAGGACTTGACTTCTGCCTGAGAAGAACATGAGAAGGGAGGAAACCCAAATTTGCAATAGCTCCAGGCTCAATCACAAACCTTTTCCCCATCCATAATGTATCCTACTTGATGGAAAAAAGTGCTCTGAGATGGCCCAAGGTATTTAAAGGCCTTATGTGCCACAGCCCAAATGAAATCCAAATGAAGCAGGTTCTTATTTTCATGGATTTGGGGCTCTTTTTATGGATTCGGGTCTTATGCATGCACTCCCTTTCTCTGCTCAGAGATCTCCCACATCCACCAGCCTCTGTACTTTGGAAAACCACAGGAGTAAGGGACTTACAGAGAAAAGCATGTTCTTCTTGTCCTGGTTGACAGCCCGGGGGTCAGGGATGGGGTCAGCATGTTTGATCACCGACACAGACTCCCCTGCCAAGACAAGAGGGGAGAGATGGACCACCCGTGTTCCCTCTCCTGCCTCAGCTCATCCTGTTCCAAGCCTGCATCACACACCCCACAGCTCTCTAGAGCAACACTTTGCCACCAGACTATCCAAACACCCACCACAGGGATGGCAAACCCCACATGCCACACAGGAAAGCCCCAGGCTTTGTGCTCTGCAGGAGGAAAGCCAAGCACCAGACACAACTCACCTATGCCGTGACTTTGAGAACCTGGCAAGGTCCAAGCATCATCAAAATCTTGCTCTCCCACCCTTTCCCGCCCCAGCAAAGCACGGATCCCAGCATCAGCTGCAGAACTGGCTCCAGGCAGGCAGCAGAAGGAAGCTGCCTCTGCTCCCCAGCCCCACACACACCTGTGAGGATGGACTGGTCGACGCGCAGGGTGGTGGAGCGGATCTCGATGATCCGGATGTCTGCTGGCACCTTGTCACCCACTGCAAGGACAAGAGCAGAGCAGCTCTGTCAGGTGGCACTGGCAGCACCCAACACCCCGGGAATGGGGATAGCAAACCCCCAACTGAGACCAGCCATGTGCAGGTGCACAGCAGCACCCAGCCTGCTGCAGCCCCAGGCAGAGGGTCTTGCACTGGGATATCTCAATTCTGCATTTACAGCTTTGTTAAAGCTTAATTTTGTCTATAATTTACAAGTCTGCCCCCAGCCAAACCTTGTGGTGCCCTGCCTGCCGTGCTGCATCCTCTCCCCACTGTGTCCCTGTCCCTCCTCTTCCCTGCAAACTCCCCCTGCACCCCATCTTGCCTCTTTCCTGCAAAAAAAACCCAGAACACCCCCATGTTGAAGCAATCTCAGCTTCCTAATGCCAGTTCTAACCCCGCTTCAGGTTTCTCTGGGCCGACTGGAAGCTGTTAACAGTGGAAAATCTCCTGTGTCCAAGACAAATCACCACCCCTGGCTCTCCTGGCATGGCACAGTGGGCACAGGTGAAAGCTGCCCCATCCACTGCCACCCAACACCACCCTCCAAGGCACTAGTGAAAAAACCCCAACATTTTAAACGGCTTTTCCCACTGGGTTTCTAACTCTTCCTCCTGCTCCTTTATCGGCAGGACACAACCACGCTCCGACGTTTTGGAAATACTGAGGCCGAGGGAGCCCCGGCTCCCAGCCCCTCCCATCCCTTACACAACACCGCCGGCTTGGCTGCTAACGATGCTCCCAAATCCCAGATTTTAACGAGTGCTTCCTCCCGGGGCTCGTAAACCGCCCCAGCGCAGCGGGAGGCGCTGGCCCCGCTCCACCACCCAGCCAGTTATTCCAGCTGCAGATCCCAAGGCTCCAGGATGCAGCAGCACCATCAGCCAGACCCCACTGCTCCCTGTCACACCTGCCTGGGGGACACCGAGCTGGGGGTGCCAGCACACACCTCCCCAAAACATCAGGCACAGACTGCATCTGTTCAAGGGGCTGGAGCATTTTAGAGGGAGCAAAGAGCTCCTGTTCCCCTGGGAAAGGCAGGAGAATTTGCAAACATGAGCTAAACCTGCAGAGGAAGGCTCTTGCAACATCCAGGGACAGAGAGAGCCCTGGTGCCATTTGCTCCAGGGTGCACAGTGCCTTCTTATCCCACGGCACAGAACTGACCTGTCATGGCCATTAGCCAGGTACTGAAGATGTGCTGATCCCCCCAGCACCACAAATCTCCCAGGAGAAAGAGAGGAGACCAGGAGGGCACTGCCTGGCCGTGGCCACTGGCCCTGCCCGAGCTCTGCAGGCTCACAGCACCCCAGAGATGTTCTGACTGCACTGCTTGGGAAAGGGAAAAGCTGCCTGCACCAGGACTCACCTCCACGGCTTGTCACAAAAGGGCAAAACTCAGCTGGGTTTAAGCAGCCTGCCAACTTCCAGCCACCCCCTCTTTGTCTCAGTGTAACAGGCTTCCTGCTCCCTGCTGCCAAATTCGTTGCATTTGCACATGCAAACAGCAGCCAGTCCCTCCTGCCGGTGTTGCCACACATCCAGGGCATCACCCGGATCTCCACTGTAGGTTCAAAGCTTTTCCTCCTGGTGTGCTTTCTATCAGGCACCTGACAGCACCCTCACCACTTTCCATAACCTCCTAAACCTACATTGGCTAATAATTTGCAAAACCCCTCTGGAGAGCTCAGCTCTTTCCGTTCCAGTTGCAACGCTGATTGTGCCATTAAAAAGTAATATTGGGCTGCTGATGGGCAGGCAGCATGCGCTTGATTTGGGGAAAGATGGCAGAATTTTATTAATAATTCATTAATTTAATTAAAGGCCAGGTCAGCAGTCGGACTGCATTGTCAGAGCTGAGGATCTGGCTGGCTTGATCCTCCCTCCGTTATTTTTGTATTCATCTTCCAGCTGAAGCCCAACTAGAAGACATAAATAACAGCAAGCTGGCTGGGCACGGGAGGGATTGCAGCATGTTTCCACCAGCAGGGCCACGAGGAGGAAAGGAGAGGATTAGTTTTGTGGCTCTGGAGGTTTACGGCATCATTTTAGGAACAAACAAAATGGAATAATTGGAATGCATCCTCCTCAGCTCTGCTGGGGCAGGCAACAGACCCCCAGGCAAGCTCTGCTGAATGCACAGCTCCAACAGAAGGGCTGGGGGGTACAACCCACCCAGCACCCTGCAGCTTGTCCCCTCTGCCTGGATAAGCAGCCCCAGGACCCAAGGAAGCCTCCCCACCCAGGTGCCTGCAGCAGCACCCAGCACTGGCCCTTCACCCACGCCTTGTCTGGGGATGTGCGTGGGAGAGCCACTCCCAGAAAGAGGGAATCTTGGTGGAAAATTGAAAGTTCTCCTAGTTCTTCCAGAAAAAGGGGAAACCCTCCCAAGACACAAAACCTGCGTCAGAAGTTGATACTTTTTTCTCTTTTCTGCTGTTCCCTGCTGCCTGATGCTCAGGCAAAGCCTTGGCAGGCTGAAGAGGCTCAGCTTTGGGGGACCCCCCTGGCCAGTACCACCTCCCCACCCGACCCCACGCCCTGGGGTGGTGGTGCCCCACCTGCCACCTCCACGATGTCCCCGGGGACGATGTCGCGGGCGCGGACGCGCTGCACGCCGCTGCGGTCGGCGCGGATCACCTTCCCCATCTCGGGCTCGTACTCCTTCAGCGCCTCGATGGCACTCTCAGCATTCCTCTCCTGCAAGCAGAGAGCGGCAGAGCTGCTGGTGCCAGCAGGCTCCTTCCCACCCGCTGCAAAGACAGAAAACCCAAACCCCAGCCCTGGCTCTGGGATCCATTTACAGCACGGATGGGACAAGCACCTTCAGCCTCTGCAAAATGATTCCTGCTGGTTTAAACCACCCCAGATCCTGGACATGGCCTGGACCTTTGGGGCTGATCCCCCAGCCATTCTTGGTTTGAGAAGCAGTGTATCCCAACCAACTGTGCTTTTCCCCATCCAGCAAGCTCACCCCAGATCAAACTGCAGATAAATAAATGGCCTTATAATGAATAGGGAGACAAGAGGAACATCACTGCTGAAGCATTTGCTCATCCCCCAGGAGGGACACAGTGAGGTGAGGGGCAGCAGCCACTGTGGCTTTTGGGTGGACAGAGCAAAGGCCTTCCCTTGGAAAATGCATTTGGCCCTGGCCAGCAGACAAGCAGTTTTTGCCTGGATAACTGCAAGACAATCTCCAACCTGCAAGAACTGCCAAAGAAAGGCTGAAAGAAGGAGCCAAGAGGCAGCCAGCCACTGAGCATATGTGCAGGGGCATGGGGAAGCACGGCCAACATGCAAATTGAACCTTTGGAAAATGAGTTTCCAAGGGCATGAAGCAACCAGATCGTCAGATGAAGGATGTGAGCCCATGGAGCAGAGGCCCCGAGGGCAGACAGGGGCTGTGCCTTACCTGGGCTGTGCCTTACCTGCCACACACCCACCACAGCGTTGGCAATCAGGATCATGATGATGACAATGGGCTCCACAAACGCCGTCGTGGTCTCCTCTCCTTCCTCAAACCAGGCCAGGATCTGGTGGCAAGAGAAAAGAAGGAGCACAATGTGGTTCAAACAACAGCAGCAACATTTTAAGAAGGATGATGGAAACAAGAGCCAAACAACAGGAGAAGAAACAACGTGGAGGTGGCCAGAACCACATGGCTTGGTCAAAGAGTGGAATTGCCATGTCCCACTGCTGAGCCTCCACTCCTCTGCTGGGATGAGCTGATGCATTGAACAAGTGGGGCTGGAGCAAACAGCCATGCAAAGCCTGAATGAGTGTTTGCAGCAGGAAAGGCTCTCTTTGTGCTCAGTGCTCCCATGGGGAGACCACAGCCATGAGCTGATGAATGGAGAGGCCAGGCAGCACTGCAGCCCCTCCTGGCAGCAGGTCAGTGATGCAACACAAACAATCAGTGCAGTAAGAGCAGCTCTGCAGAGCAGGGACTGACCTCAGGCTTCCACCACCCTGAGCCCCCCTCTCCATGCCACAAAGGGCTCATACCATAGTACAGATGAAGCTCACACACGAATGTTTCCACTCCATTTAACTGCTCATCCATCTGCACTGTGTCAACACAGCAACAGCTCTCTGCTCTGTCACAGAGGCACTGGCACAAGGACCTGACCTGGCAAAGGGCTTCACACCTGCTTTACCTGCACTCACTTCATTGCATGTTGCTCTGGGAATGTGTTAAACCCCAGCAGGGACCAGCCTTCCCCTTATCTCCCCATGAGTCACATCCAAAAGGGCGAGACAGGAGTCTCAGCTTTGCCATCCTGCTGCCAAACACACTGACTTACACTCAAAAAAACCAATTGTTCTCCAGCACCTTGGTGGGAAACATTCCCTCAGGCAGGAATGCTCTCAAGGTAGATTGTGGGCAAAACTGAACTGACAGTTCAGTACTGGGGCACAGCAAACCAGGCTCAAACCATCAGCCTGGAACAGCCCAGGGAGCTGTTTGATGTCACTTTTGGATGGATCAGCAGCACTGAAACATCCCCCAGCCCCATCTTTAAGCAGATGCAGTGACATTGCCACTGTGCCCTGGAAACCACTGCTCTGCATCTCCTTCATCCCAGAGACCCCTCCTTTCCCCTCTGGATGTCACCTGAGGCCGTGTGTGCCCCAGAAGGTGCCACCCCAAGCCCTGGGTACTCACAAAGGACAGAAAAGCTGCCATCAAAAGGATGCGGACAAGGAGGTCTTCAAACTGCTCCAGCACCAGCTCCCAGAGGGACTTCCCTGGTGGGAAAACACGAAACCAAGCACAATCAGTGCTCAAAAAATCCCCAGAAGACAGGCAGACCACTGAGACCCCCAGACCCACAGAACCACATCCCTGCTTGCTTCAGGGCTGCTCCAGTGCCCCTCGGCATTGGTGAGGACACGTGGTGGGAACTGCTCTCTGCAATGAAGTGCTTCCATTTCTGGCACTGCCCTGCTTCTACTGGGTCTGTAAAAACCAATTCCTCTGTGTTTCTATTCACAGAGGTGGCCTCACCATCACAGGAAGGTCTGCTGTCAGCCCAGCTTTCTCTGGGGTTAAAACCAAGATTAAAAGACCCCAAAGGTTCCCTCTCCCTTGTCCCCAGCACACTTGACCCAGATTCAAGGCATGCACTGCCACCTCCAGCCCATGGCTTACCTTCTTCTGCAGGGAGCTCTGGGGGTTTTCATCAACAGCCCAAGGAGCACAACACAGCAAAAAATGATAAAAGTAAAAAGATAATTAGTGATTTGGACCCAGACTAGCAATCCCTTCCCTTATGCCCAGCAGTTCACTTAGTACCCCAAAATGCAAATTTTTCTGCACAAATTCCCACATCAAGGCAGCTTGTTCTCAAACTTCTCAGTCCAACACCAAGCAAGCAGCCCTGGAAACATTTCCCTGCTGCAAGTGGCTCCAGCAGCATTTATTCCTACACTCAGCCTGCCTAAAAAAATATTCCTCTGGAGCTGCCCTCTCCAAATCCCAGACACAGAAGTCTAACCATGCCATAAAATGCCCTGCCAGAAACCCAGTACAGCCCCACTGGGGACTGTAACTTTCAGACCATATTTCCTATTAGTCCGTGGTACTTCACAGCCTCAACGCTCTAGGAAACAAACCCAAAGCTGGTGCTCAGCTGCTCCAAGCTGTCCTCCTGAACCCCCGGGGGTGCAGAGCCCCCAGCCACACTGCTCCCAGCCAGACCCAAGCCCAGTCACCTGCAGAACCTGAGAGAAACCCAGGGGCTCCCAAGCACCCACCACAGTTTGCCCAAGATTCCACATCCCAGGAGGTGACCGTGGCCACTGGACAATGTGATGCCTTAAGATTTCAGCTTTTATATTTTCCATCTATTTGTAACCCTCCAACTCTTTAGTGCATAGCTCTAAACTCCATACACAGTGTGAGCTGCTGCTGTCCCAGTTTGGGCAGACACAACAATTCCTCTCCAGGCATGGGAATCAAGGACACCTCACTGCCTCAGGCCCTGAGAAATGTAAACAAAAGTGAGTTGGGGGGAAGCAAACTGGAGGTAAATTACTTCATTACCTGAAGCTGTAATTGGAAGATTAACCCCTAATGTGCAAACGAACCAAACTTATAAAAATACGAAAATCTGTGATCCTCTGTCCATTTTGGGTGTAGCCCCTGGGGGGCTTTGTCTGCCCTAAATGTACTTGAAGGCCCTTCAATAAATATAAATAAACTGCTTTTTATTATCTTAATTGTCTGGCCTCTGCTTTTAGGTAGTCCCAAAAAGGCATCAGTGCTCAAACCCTGGTATGCTCCAGGGGAATCCTCCTGCTCCTGGGAGCAAGGGGTGTGCAGGCCCTGCTGTGGGCAGGGCTGGGCCCAGGACTGTGAGGTCCTGGCCCAGGGAGGGCTCAGGGGTGACCCCTTGTCCCCATTTGCAGCCATTAGAACCCCAGAGTGGTTTGGGTCAGAAGGGACCCACGGCACCTTGTTCCACTCCCTGCCATGGGCTGAACACCTTCCACTGTCCCAGGTGCTCCAAGCCCTGTCCAGCCTGGCCTTGGGCACTGCCAGGGATGGGGCAGCCACAGCTTCTCTGGGACACCAGTGCCAGGCCCTCCTCATCCTCACAGGGAAGAATTCCTTCCCAATGTCCCACCCAGCTGTACTCTCTGGCAGTGGGAAGCCATCCCCTGTGTCCTGTCACTCCATCCCTTTTCCAAAGTCCCTCTCCAGCTCTCCTGCAGCCCTTTCAGGCACTGGAAGGGGCTCCAAGGTCTCCCCAGAGCTTTCTCCTCTCCCCAGATCTCTCAGTGTACCTCTGCAGCCCACGGGGTGACAAGGAGGTGGCAGCTCTGGGTTGATGTTGGACTCAATGAACTCAGAGCTCTCTTCCACCCTTAGCAAGTCTATGATCAAACAAGATGTTTCTCCAGCTCCTTGTGTTTCTTGAGGGAATAAGGGACCAGAGGAGTCCAAGAGGAATCAGCCCAAGGCAGACACTGATGCCCCACCACTGTGGCTGCCTCCAAACACCCCCAATGTGGAGCCCTAAGTGAAAGCAGGAAGTGAAACCTGCTCATCTGTTTTCCATCACCTATTTTCATTCAGAGGAACGAAAAAAACCCACCCAAACCAAACCTACCTTCACTAAACCAACCAGAGAAAACAAGAAGCCTGAATGTGCTCACGCTTCAAACTGTACCAGGTCCTCAGTGCTCACAGCCACAGCCACTAGGAGCTGTTCTAACCCACCTTCCTCCTGGTCAGGCTGCTCTGCTCCCCTGTGAGACACAGACCAGTACACAATGCCTATAATTATCTTTATAGCCAAAAAAAAAATTAATCTTGGAGCACCTTCAGTGTTTCAGCTCACTCTACAGAGCATGTCAGAGCAAAGTGGCTCCTGTCCTCTCACAGCCAGCTCCTCTCCACCCCCAGCTTCCTCTCCCCAGCCCAGAGAGCCTCCAAAATTAAACGTAGAAGAGACCTGCTGCTGCTATTTCCATCCAGACTGCACTTGAAGGGGTGCAGGCCTGCAAGGTGAGAGGCCAAGGGCAGGCAGGTGCCCTGGGCAGGCAGCTGGGGTCCCACAGCTCTTGGCTCAGGGGTGACTTTCCAGCCACCCAAAACAGCACAGTCCCCTCAGTGCTTGTCCCACACGGTGCTTGCAGGAAGGCTGGCAGCAGCCAGCTCACAGAGCCAGGACTTTGCAGGGGATCCTGATGAAAGCAGAAGAAGGAGCTCTGTGAGCTCAGGAAACACCGGGGCAGGAGCTGCAGCGCTGCGGTGGCACGGTGACACTTTGCATCACTGTCACCAAACTTCAAACGCAGCAGGGCTGCTGCAGGCACCTCCTAACCCCCAGTTTTGAGTACAGTGACACGCAGCAGCTCCCTGCTGCCAGTGACTCCTTCCACCACTCCTCATGGGGCAGCTCAGCACCAAACACCCAGAGAAAAAGGGCAGAAAGTCACAATAAACCCACATTTCTGGGTGTGAACTGATAAAAACACTAGAAAACAGGAAGGTTTGGGGCTGGAGCTTCTTCCTGACACATCCAAAGCCTCACTAGAAATCGGGGGGGTTGCTGCTCCCCAAACCCCAAGCTCTGTGTGAGCCAGCCCCACAGCACCAGCAGTGCTGCCATGTCCCACGTGCCTGGGAAACCCAAATCTGTCATTCCCGTGGGACAACACGGTGAGTGCAAACAGCTGACATGGGAACTCCTGGCTGGCACCTGGACAGCCCTTTCTTTGAATGGTGGCTCAGCCCAGAAATCCAACTCTGGGCACGAGCTCCCCGGCACAGCCAAACACAAATGCAGTGGTGACACCATCCAGAGTGGAAAGTGCCAGTGGTGGCTCAGGGAATCCCAAAATGGGTCACCCACGTGCACCATAAACACCCAGCCTCCCCAGCTGAGCAGTCCCAGCACAGCACCTGCAGCTTGGGGACACCTCTGCGTTCCTCTGCCCCTGCTCTTCTGCACGGCAGCTTTGGGGAGCAGAGCCAAGGAAGTGGAGATATCCCGAGGGGTGCTGGCAGCCTGGATGTCACAGGGCCATTCCCACTGTCCCCTCTGGGTTAAGGCAGCCCCAGTACCTCAGGGGGCTTTGCCTTGCAGGGACACATCCACAGCTCCAGGGACTGCTGAGCGTTTGCAGCTCTGAGCTTGTCACATCACGACACTCTCCTCGCCGTGCCATCGCATCCTGTGGTGACATCCGGCCCCTGCCAGGCTGCAGAACATCCACACGAGGTGCTCAGAGGGCTCGCCAGGAGCCCGGCCACGCTGGCAGGCGCGGGGCTGGCGTCGGGCACTTTCAGCAGGAGGAGCAGGAGCTTCATCCCCAGCTGCTGCCAACGCAAACAGGGCTGGCAGCCCAGGGCTGGCGCCTGCAGCAGGCAGGGCACGGCCGTCAGGTGATGAAAAGGTAAATAAACACCGGTGCCACCCACGAGCACCAGCACAGGCGCTGCCCCGGGCTCTGCGACAGCCCCGTGTCCCCGGGGGAACCCAGCCCCGGCCGAAGCAAACACAAACTGGGACAGTGGCACTGGGGGCGCTTCAAAGAAATGTTTGAGTTTCTCCTGCTGTAACAGGAGCAAAAATCTCCAGAGCACATCCCTACAGCAGCTGGTGTTCCTCCATCCCGCACCGAGTGCTGCATCCCACTCTGCTTTGGGGGAAAAGGAGGAACAAGGTGACACTCTCAGAGGGCAGCACACGGGAAAGCAGCCCCTGGTGCACATTCCAGTCCAGGGTGCAATCCACAACAGCAAGCATCCTGCAGGGTGAACACTGAAATTCCATTTTCCCCCACCGTTTCAGGAGCTTCCCTGGGATAAAATCAGATTTCCCTCATGGGAAACACTTCTGCCTCCAAATGATGTGGGAAGAGCATGATACACTCTGGGAGAATAATGATCAGCATCACATCCAGGCCCAGCTTTCTGCTCTAAATAACTTAATTCAAGATATATTTCCATGTTGTAATCACTTTTTATTTTCCTGCCTTTAATATCTTTTCCCATATGCAGGGAAGGGGAAATGGATGTGCAAAATAAGGGATGTATCCAATTCCTTTGGACTTTGCTGACAGGCAGTAAAATAGTAGTGGAAAGGGTAAGAAAACCCTAAAACAACCCCAGGAGAGGGAGAGCAGCTGCTGTGACACAAAGCAGGAACCCAGGCAGGGCTGCTCTGGGATCCTTCCACCATCCCCCCCGACAGCAGGCAGGATAAACTGTTATTTTAGCTGGCTGCCTTTGCCAGGGCCGGCTGCAGGCAAGGATCCCATCCTGCAGGGATGCCTGCTGTGCCTCACCCCGCTGACAGCCAGCACCCTCACCAGCACCCCCAGAGCTGCACGGCCAGGGGTGTTTAACACACACTGAGCCCGACAATCCCAGCCGAGATGGAGCGTGGGGCTGCTCCTCACCCTGGGGTGAGGAGTGTGAAAGCAGCGCTCGGGAGCTGTGCCCGGGTGTTCCAGCGCTGTCTGGGATGCAAACACTCCGAGCCTACTGCTGCTAATGCTCCCTGATGCTCCCAGGGGACAAAGGCAGCGATCCAAGTGCCTGGCTGTGGATGACTTCAGCTCACCCGCACGATTTCCCTCCTGCACAGCACTCCCGGACCGGCCCTGCACCTCCCGGTGTGCCCATGAGCCAGGGCAGGGGGTGGCTCTGTCGGGCACTGGCACCCTCAGGCTGCAGCTAAAGGGACCGTGCCTGCTTCAGCTTCAGCTCCTTCCCTTCCTGCCTCGCCCTGTGCACCCACATCCCCACCTGCCACTGCCCCGAGATGGGGGCAAACACCCCCAGAGCTCGCTTAGCCTCTCACCAGAAAAGCCCCAAAGGCCAAAGCCCATCAGCCAAGCAGCCAGCCGAGACCCAGCAGGGCCAGGGGCTGTCCCGGGGCACCCCCTTGGCACGGGGGCCACTGAGCCCAACCACCCACGCAGGGAAATCACAGCCCTGGGCGGGCACAGCTGCAGGGACAGCCCCAGGCCTGCAGCCAGCAGCAGCTCCAGCTGTGCCCAGCCTCTGCCCCCCAAGTGTGAGCAACAGAGAGATCCCCAGGCACGGTCCTGGGAAAAGCTGTGAGAAGCTCAGAGAGAAGAGTGATAAAAAATGGTTGTCTTGACTTGCTGCACCTGGTGTTGTGAACATGTGCAATGTGTTATGGAGATTTGTTTACCGGGGGTGGTTTCTTAATTAGCCAGTGGTGATGGTGTTTTAATTAGAGGACCAATTAGGTCTCCCTGTATTGTAACTGTCTATAAAAGCAATGGGTTTCTCAATAAAGATGGATTGAATTAGCCTTCTGTGAATCATGGAGTCAATGCTAATTATTACCTGGCTGGGGGCAGCTACAACAACACCCAAGGAACACAGGAGATAAATAAATAAGTAAATAAATAAATAAATAACCCTGCATTGCAAAGCACCTCGTGGGGGTGGGCACAGAATCACAGAATGGTTTGGGTTGGAAGAGACCTTAACAATGATCCTGTTCCACCCCCCTGCTTGGGGCAGGCACACCTTTCACTATCCCAGGTCGCTCCAAGCCCTGTCCAAGCTGGCCTTGAACACTTCCAGGGATGGAGCACTCATCCCCATCCTTGTGCCATGTGGCCACAGCCACGCTCTGCTTTGTGCCACAACCCAGTCCCAGAGGGTTCAGCCCTCCCTGTCCTCCACCACCCCAAGGAGCGGGTCCCAAAGCCACGGGTGGTTTCCTCCTGTGCCTCCCCCTGCAGAGCAAAGGCAGGGGTGGCTCTGGGTGTGCCCTGGGTGGGGAGCCCTCCAGCCCCAGCACCTTATTTGCCTATCGCCTCACAGCTGCTTTTTCCTGTGTGCCAGGCGAGGTTTGCTTACAGCGACAGCCACTCATCAAAGGCTGCTTCAAAAGGCATCAGAAAGAGAAAATAAACAAGATACAACCCTCCTCCCATGGCAAACACTGCTGGTTTGCTGTTCCTGTCGTTCCCCAACGTTCATCCCTGCTCCAGTTGTGCCCTGCACTTCACAAAAACCCAGAACCCTTCTGGCCGGGGGGTCCACTGCCCCAAAAATAAGCAAATTCAGGCCAGCTGGGGATGGCAGCAGCTGGGGGTGGGTGAGTAGCACATGAGAAGGGATAGCAGAGGTTTAAGGGCCAGAAACATCCTTGCTGTTTTCCAGGCAGTGCTTTAGGGTAAAATGATCCAACCGCTTTCCTCAGTGGCACCTGGACGCTGTCAATGGCTGGCAAAAAATTCAGCCCCAAAAATTTCTGGTTTGAGTCACAAGGCTTCCAGGGGCAGACAGAGCTCCAGACCAGCTGCTCATCCCACCCCCACACTGTTCCTCCAAACTCACAGGTTCTGAACCCAGCCCAGACCATCGACCCCCCTGGACAGTGGTGGGGTCCCAGTGGAGAGCTGGGGGCACCAGGCACCCACTGCCCAGTCAGTCACATCTGAAAGGCTCATTTCTTCCTTTCTTGGCCAGCTGAGCTGATCTCAGCAGGTCAGGGACTAGGAAATGCAGTTCTCCTGGATATGCCCCCAACAGCAGCAAAGTACCAGCAAACCCAGCCCAGTGCTATCTTGTTCTCCCCAAAAAATCAGACATGAGATCCCTGTGCTGAAGGATGAGCCACCACCACCATGCCCCACTGTCCAGGGAGAGGGAAACAGCAGTGAAGGAGGGAGTGTGGCACCAGACCAATGGTCCAAGCAGCAGTATGAGATAAATAAGCAAAGCTTCATCCATCACAATTTACATTTCCCTTCCTTTATTCTTGGAAATGGCTGATCCCCAAAATGTTGGGCAGCACAAGGTTCAGGGGGTCCTGGCACACGGCCATAAACCCTGCCCAGCCCTGAGCATCCTCCTCCCATGCCACAGTGAAAAACAAATTGGTTCCCTGCCAGCATCCCACCTCCTTTCCTTAGTGCCAGGAGAACAAGGACAGAAGATTTTGCCCATTTTGCTCTGAAAAACGAAGCTGCCGCTTGGGCTCGCTGCTCCAGCGCCCATGTGGCGTTTGCAAGAACAAAGCCTTGGAGACATTTAGAGGAAAAACCTCAGGGAAATGGGACTTCAAGGCATGTCCCCTCAGCCCTGTCCCCATCAGCACCCGCAGCAGATCCTGGGATTGCTCTGGGAGTGGGAGGGAGTGGGAAGGAGGAAGCCCGTGGCTCCAGCCAGGGATGGATTATTTGAGCAAACTAAAAGCAGCGGTTTGTTCCCTCCTGCACCAACGCAGTGGAAAGAATTTCCAGCTCCGGCTCCCGGGTGGAAAAGCTCAAAATCTGCATTTAAATAGTAACGGTTTTGGAAAAAGAAGAAAACAAACCCAAAACCCCACAACCACTACAGGAGCTTGGAGAAAATAAAGCTAAAGGTTCCGTGGATTTTTTTTAGTTTTGGGGTCACGTTGGGTATTTTTTGCTTCTTCCTGCCTCTTCTCCAAGCAGACCCTTCCCATAACTGCAGGGAAAGGCAAGGGAGTGACTCTGCCTCACCTGGGAACCTTCTGCCAAAATTACCACAACCCCAACCAAGGGACATGCTGCAACTTCAATATATTCTCTTTTTCCACCATAGAAAGAGCATTTTGTTTCCTCCTTTATCACTCTAAAGCTAATTCTTCAGCTAAGTGTTAAGTAAATTGTGAATTTTTGTCCAGTAACGTTGTCTCATTGTTCTGGGCTCTGCTGCAGCCCTTGGCTGCTCCCCACATCCCTGAGATCAGACCCAGCAGTGATGAAAAAGCCCCAGCCAGGCCAGGGGACAGTGCAGTGGGGCATTTGTTCCCCCTCCAGGCACACTGGACAAAGTGGCCACCTGCAGCGACTCCAACACCAGAGAGAAATCTCAATACCATTTTCCTGGCAGTGCTGGGAAGCAGTTTGGGGCACCAAGCCCAGGGAGCTGCAGAGGTGGCAGTGCCAGGAGCCCCAGCAATGCCCCTGCTGCCAGGTCAGCTCAGAGAGTGCCCAGCCCCAGGAAGGTTCAAACACCCCAGGGCAGGAACCAAAATTGGGCTGAGCTCTTCAGATGAATTCTGCAAGAATTGGGAAAGAACAAGGTGGGACCACATTTGGGATTTTTTTTTTCTAAATATCCCAAAGGATTTAAGAAAAATCCTATTTTTCCAAATGATATTTGAGCTGAAAAGACTCCAGGTAAGAAAATGAGACTAGGATGCATTTTTCCAAAGGGATGTATTTGATTCTGGAGGAGGGCTGCTGCTCAGAACACAGCACATGCTGCTGTGCTCAGTGGGGGAACAGCAAAACTGCCTCCCCAAGGCCAGCTCCAATGCCCTTTACACTGAGACAAGCAACTTCCACTGTTGCTGTAAGCAACCATTAGGGGTGATCACCAGTAGGTGATAACCAAGGGTTATCACATTTGTTTGTCTCAGAAAATAAACCAATAAATAATAAAAATAAGTAAGAAACAGAAATAACAAATTACATTACAAATGTAACCAAAGTTGCTGAAACAAAGCCCCAAACCTGCAGCATCCATTTTAAAAAGGAAAAAAAAACCCCAAACTCAAGAAGAATTACAGAATATTGCTTTTAAATCCAAACCACATCTTTTCCCCTTCCCTGCTGAGATGAGGAACCTGCTCACCCTGACCCCTCCAAAAGCTGATGTTTGTTTTAATTGCTATATTTTAATCCATATGTTGTAATCAATCCTGCCTGCAGCCAAGCCCCAGGGCACAAACTGCATTTAGGGATCAGGAACACCCAGACTGGGAACTCTGGGGTGGGAACATTCCCTGCCCCAAGCTGGGGCTGGATGGATTCACTCCATCCTCAGTGTGCTGTGCTCTGGAGGGAGCTGGGTTGGAGTCTTTTTCCCATTTGTTTGTTTTCTGGAGGAAATGCTTCTGTCATGGCAAACCTGTGGGGAATATCAAAGTTTGAACATGGCATCCCATCCCAACCCATCTCCCACGATAAATAAATTCAGGATGATAAAATCCATCCAGGGTATCTGCAGGGTGCTGATGAGCTGCTTTTAACTCAAACTGAGATTATCAATCATTCATTTATTTTGCAGATCTCCTTGCCCCAGATGACCTGCCTCCACCCCTCCCTTTGCTTTTTCTGGTATCTGTTCTCAGAGAACAGTCTATTTTCAGCAATCCTCTTGGATGGGTTTTCATGGAAAACGAAGTCTACACGGCCCTTAGTCTGGATTATTTCACAAGAAAAAAATTCCTGTAAGATAGAAAAGATCTGTTTTTCTGGATGGGAAAAAGGAGCAGGTTGGACAATTAATGCTTTTCATGGATGAACTCTCTGAGGATCACACATTTCTGTGTAGTTGAAGGAGCTCCTTTCCTGGAATGTGATCCCTGGAAATATGAGTCCCTTCTAGGGTTTTTTCATAAATGCCTTCCAAATATACATAATATCTGTGTGCATGGCTATAAAGATGAAATATTATACATATATGTATACATACATGATACCAACATGTATTTGTGCATAAGGATAAAACCATATATATATATATACAGAGGAAAATATAGATATAGAAAATATAATATAATATAATATAATATAATATAATATAATATAATATAATACAAATATATTTGTGTGAAAAAGGGAAGAATAATTTGAATTAGGCTTTATAAACAGAAAAGAAACAGCCCCTTCTCCTGGGTCACTGCAAGAGTCCCCTCCGCAGGGGAGCAGAGAAGATCCCTGGCTCTCAAAGCGTGGAAAAGCCCAGAAAAACTGCCAAAAGCCCCTAAGGACACGCAAAGACGAGGCGAGGGGAACCCTCTGTGCCGGACAGGAACGGAGCTCCATCCCTTCCCCTCTCCCGCCCTGCAATGCTGAGCCAGCCTTTTTCATTTTTACTTTTCCACTCGCTCCCCGCAGATTCCTTAATTTAGCCCTTCTGTTGACTTGGGAGGTTGCGAAATGGAAAAGGGAAAGTGCAAACGGGCAGGTGAGGGAGGGTTATCCCGACCTGGCTGTCTCCCGGGAACAGGCGGGTCCTGCTGGGCGAGCCCCAGCGGAGCTGGACCCGCGGGGATGCGGGCACTGCCGGAGCCGGGCTCAGCTCAGCTCGGCTCGGCTCGGCTCGGCTCGGCTCGGCTCAGCTCAGCTCAGCTCGGCTCGGCTCGGCTCAGCTCGGCTCAGCTCGGCTCGGCTCAGCTCAGCTCAGCTCGGCTCGGCTCGGCTTGGCCCAGCTCAGCTCAGCTCAACCCAGCTCAGCTCGGCTCAGCTCAACCTAGCTCAGCTCAGCTCAACCCAGCTCAGCTCAGCCCGGCTCAGTTCAGCCCAGCCCAGCTCAGCTCAGCTCAGCCCGGCTCAGCCCGGCTCAGCACATCCCAGCCCAGCCCAGCCCAGCCCAGCCACCTCTGGCCCCACAGCCCTGCTCAGGCCAGGCTGCTCTGGCCAGTGGCCCCACTGTCCTGGATTGAAAGATAAG
>VWZV01010449.1:167135-266402 GCA_013397155.1 Irena cyanogastra
TATTATTATTATTATTATTATTATTATTATTAAATAATTTAAAACCCCACCCTGTATAATAAAGCATGTATCTAACACAAATACCCGGAGCCTTGCATTTGCTCTCTGAGGACAGCTCTGCAAGCGCTCCAGGGGGTTTCTCCAGAAAGACAAGGGGAAAAAACAAAGCAAAACAAAACAAAACAACAACAAAAAAAAACCCCAACACGACCCAAAAAAAAATAATAAAAAAAAACCAAAAAAAAAAACCCCAAAAAACAACACCACAAAACAAAACAACCCCCACAAACAAACAAACCAAGAAAAAAACAAAGGAAAAAAGGAATTTTGGCTGTTCATCACCCAAGGAGGACACGGAGCAGCTGCGGGGACTGGTCCCAGCACAGGGACAGGGGTGGCTTTGGGGACCCTCGGGGTCCGCAGCGCTCCCAGGCACGGACAGAAGCCGCCAAGCCAAGCCCAGCCAAGCCAAGCCCAGCCAAGCCCAGCCCAGCCCAGCCCGGCCCGGCCCTTGGCCCGGACTAACTCACATCCCTTCCCCGCCTCCCCGCGCCGCTTCAAAACACACGGCGTGGTTAAATAGCAGGAAACACCCGAGGCAAAAATACCGCGGGCAGGAACCCGGGGGCACAGGGGACACGGCAGAGCACGGAGCGGATTTCCTCCCCAAAACATCGCACCTCCGACGGGACCGACCCCGCCGCGGCCGGCCTGCCACTCGTCCCCGAGTGCCTTCACCCTTCTGCAGGGATCGAGGGGGAAAACCAGCTTTTTATTGCCTCCGGTTTGTTTTCCCTCCATAAAGGGGTCTTTTGTTCAAAGGTGTCCCATAGTTAATTGCAAGTGTTAGTGTGGAGGGGAAATTGTTATATATATATACATACATATATACATATAAGTTATCACTGGGTTAAGAAGTTATATTAGTTGGTTATCAAATAAGATATATAAAATCTCAAATGGGATATATATACATATATAAAATCTCAAATGGGATATATATACATATATAAAATCTCAAATGGGATATATGTATGTGTGTATATATATATATATAAATCTCAGACTGGACATGTGTTACTCTCAAATGGAGCACATATGTGGAATCTCAAATGGGACATACATATGCAATCTCTAATGAAAATAATGTATATAAAACCTCAAATGGGATATATATAAGTGTATATATAATCTCAATTGGGTTCTATAGGACCAGAGGGTACAAAGCTAGGAGCTAAACCAGCACATCCAGCAGATTCCTGAGCATTTAAATTTCAGGAGGATTTTGATGATCAGAGCAGTGACACTTAGGTTTAGGGCTGCTATAGATCTAGACTTCAACAAGAGGTACAACATTCCAGCTTTCAGCCATCACAGGTCACAAACTGGTGTCACCACCTGTCCTGAATGTCCAGGGATGTGCTGGACCAGGCAGCACACGGGCAGCTGGGATCACCAGCAAACCACAGCCCGACCCAGACCCGCCACCTCCGCGGGTGAGACAGAGAAAAGGATTTTACAGAGTGATAACGAGCAGCCAAACCTCAAAAACCGGGAGGTTCCCACAGGTTCTCACAGACACGAGGTTAACATCTGGCAAGGATTAATTCAGCATCTCTCTGGGCTCAGATGTGACCCCTCTTTCAGGAGATGAGTGGCTCCACCAAGATCAGTCACCCACGGAGCCCCAGCGTGGAGAGGAGCCCCAGCATTAACCCTGCTGGGAATGAGGAGCTCCTGTGCAGCTCTGTGCCCGGGGATGGGGGAGCAGGCAGCCCTGCAGCCCTGCAGCCCTGCAGCCCCGCCCTGCAGGGGTTAACCGCCCACGGAGCAGCCTCCGGGGCACGCTCACGTCATGGAAACACTGGAGTAACCACAATTTTCTCTGCTGCTGTTTGGCTCCGGTTTTTTTTTCAACATTTCTACACTTCCAGCCCAGATCTCTGCTACCTGTTTTCCAGCGAGGTAACTGGTACCAACAGCAGCTCCACTGAGCACTGGGGATTTTTTATAAAACGTAGGTTATTGCTATACTTTCTAATTGCAGTGCTACCAACACGGAAATACAAAAAAGAAAGTTCATGTGTAACAATACCACAAAAAAAAAAAATTCTCAGATGCAGAATAATAAATGGGCTGTGGGGTTGGTGCTTTCTGAGTTTTCTGTGTATTAATATTGCACTGGGTTGGACTGAACCCCTAGACAGCCCTGTCTGCTGCCACCCACCCACCCAGAGTGGCCACAGGCCCCTTCTCCTCCATCCATCCATCCCTTCCACCCATCCCAGTCCCTCAGCATGTGCTGTTTCTCCTGCCCAAGGTGCTCCAGCTGAGCAGGAGGGGCTCCCTGCATTGCCTCCACCCCATCTGAGATGCCATGGGAGGTCATCCATGTGTGCTATGTGAGAACCAGGGGAAGAGGAAGGGAAAAAAGGAAAGAAAATACAAAAAAGCAAGCAGAAAAACCCAACACTCTTCTGATAATTAAGTATTTTTACCTTGTGACTGAGACCATGAGTGCCAGCAGAGTCAGAAAACATCACCCTGCTCAGCTCCTGGTCCACATCTCACCCCCAGTGCCTCCCCTCTGGAACTCTTTTCCAGCCCATTACTACACTGACCCCCAGCCCAGGAGAACACAGCCCCATCTCTGCAGCCCCACTGCTCCTGATCAGCAGGGAGAAGCAGGGACTGGGCAGGGGGCACTGCCTAAGTGCCCTGATGGGCCTCTCCCACCACAAATAGTAAATAGGAACTCTAGAGCATCCTTGTGCAATGTCAGCACCCACATGTCTGGCATTACCTGCCCAAAGAGGATTGTTATTCTGCTTTTCGTGCCCTAATCCCCCATGGAATACAGCCCAGGTGTTGCTCTTTACTTCTCAGTCCTTCTTTCAACAGCCCTGGAAACATTAACGGGGATGGAGCATCCACTGGCCCCCAGGTGAGCTGGATGGACCAAGAGAAGGGTTTGGAGGCTGGTCCAGCCTCAGCAGGGCCTCACAGGGAGCAGCCCCTGCCCCAGGAGTGGGGCAGCACCAGCTGAGAAAAAGGCACAGGATGCAAACAGTCAACATCTGTCTCACAGCTTATAGAAAACAACCACAACAAAACCCCCCAACGATATTTTGGAGGGGTATCAGCATCCCAACTGGCTCTGCAAGCACTGTGTGTGGGAGAAAAATCAAAGCTGGCTCCTCCAGAGGTTTGAGCATATAAAAAAGCATCAAAGCTCCTCATTTTCCAGGACTGTGAAAATAGAAGCACCTGGGGGCTGCCAGCAGCCCTGTGAGGCTCCTGGTGCCCTTTGATGGCCAGCTCAGATCCCTGGTGCAAATGACAGGACAGCCCTGGGAATGCTGCTCTCCAGGGAAGTTCTGTGCACAGGGGATCAGCCATGCTCCTGAGTGCTGCACAGGGCAGCTGCCACCACCAGAAACAACAACCACCTGCCCTAAGGCACTTCCAGTCTCCCTTGCCCAGCCCTGAGCCTTGCTCGGCCCTGCTTTGTGCCAGCATTTCCAACCCTGGCCCCTCGTCCGTGCCAGCGGCATCACCTGGGCTGTGGCAGTGCCAGGACAGACCCAACCCACAGCCAGGAGCCTCCTGTTCTCACCCCATCCCCTTGGCAGGAGCAGATCAAACGCAGAGTGAAAAGGCAGCAGCTTGGATGCTTCTCAAAAATTAAAATTCTCCTTGGGAGGAAGAAAGCAACAGCAACACCAGGCACGGAGTGATGCTTTTTACTCAAGGAAAAATGGGTTTGAGGGAAGCTTTAGAAAGGAAAACTAACTTGAAACATAAATATCAATAGGATTTTTCAGGGATTTACCCTGGGGGGAGATGACCATAGAAATGGAACACTTCAAATCAGATCTGGAGACAAGAAAAGACTTAAAACATGCAGAAAGACCAACGGTGCTGAAATGGCAAAGAGCAGAGGTGTGACTTTGTGGCGATGGCAAGCATGGCTCTAGGATGGCCATAAACTTCTGGCTGGAGTAGAGACTTCAAAAGAGACACCTGAATTTCTGGGGAAAAGGATTTCCCTGGGAGAAGGGGGGTGTTTTGTTGCTAATGGTGTTTTTGGAGGTCACGTTCCAGCCCCTTACTGGAAGCAGCACATCCCAGGCCAGCATCTGGGCATCCACAGTGCATCCAGCTCCCCTTAGATCAGTGTTTTGTAGCACCAGCTCTACCACCCCCAGCTTTAAAACCAGCAATGAAATAAAAATATTCATGAAATAACACTTGTGCCACAAGGCAGACCAACCCCAGGGGTAAACACAAGACCTGCAGGCACAATTCCTTCTCCCACAGCAGAATTTCTGCGTCTCCTTGCCCTGCAAATCTTCCTTCCCTGGTTCCTGCAGCATTTAGACAGCAGATGTCAGTTTTTCTGAACATTGCTCTTGATTCACAGTGTTTTTTAAAGGTAGGTGTGAATGCAGGTAACCTCAGAGGATGGCACAGAGATGAAAATCCCAAGTTTCCTTGTCAATTACGAGAACTTTGTGTAGTCTCTCCCCAAATTTGAAGGCGCTCGCAAGGTTTGAATGCCTCAGCATGTCTCCTCAGGGAAAGGATTTGGAGGAGGAGAAAAAAAAACCCCACAACCCGTAGCATGTTTATGAATCAGACTGTTCAGCGTGTGTTTCGGGGGTGGAAAAAGTGGGCGATGCACAGAGGAACAGAGAGCAGAGTTTGATGAGTCAGAAAATGCTGCTTTTCCTCTTCTTGCTGCCACCTCAGATATTTCGGCGTGAAATAGAAATTTTATTTCTTTTTTTTTTTATTATTATTATTGTTGTCAAGAGGGAGCTGGAGCATAACCTTGGCTCGTTAGCAACCGCCAGCAGCTAATTCAGCGTCAAGCGCCGCTCCGCAGGCGGAGTACGCGCAGGCACACGCGTGTGCCCACGGATGCACACACACATCCTGGGAAAAGGATGCAAATAAATCATAGCTCAGTGGTGTTCCTAGCAAAACAGGGGCTCGAGTGTGTGCTCACGCCAGCTCACAGAGAATGAGCCTTGGTGGGCTTGAGGAGAAGAGCAGCACAGCCCAGGCTGGATTTGGGCTTGGGAATGTCTCCTGCTGCACATGGGAAAAGATGCTCAAAGATTTGGGGATGCTGAGTGAGGCTTACAGAGACACAGGGAGGTGTGGTGAAAAAACAAGCAAATTTGCTGGTGGGCTTTGAGCTGAATTGGTGCTGAAGCTGGTTTGAGTAACACTTAGACACAGCTATATTGCACCTCCAGCAAGGCAGGGGAGCTGCAGAGCTCAGGGTACCACGGTGGGGTCACCCCCGGCGCAGGGCGGGTAAAGGAGAGGATGGGTGAGCCCCCAAGGAGGGCAGATAGGCAGGATGGTCCTGCCCAGCTGAGTTTCCAACCACAGCAGGGCTTCTGCTTCAGAGTCAGAGGAGAGGAAAGACAAGATGAGATAAACACCCCTATGCTGAAGCCGGAGTTTGACTCTGCTGACATTCACAGCCCATTTAGGTTACCGATGGAGCAAATAAAATTATGCATACGCATTAATGCCAGCAATATCCTGCCTGAAATGTATGCTCATTTACACTCAGAAATCCATTTAGCAGAGATAAATCAGAGCTATATTTAAAATAGAAAAATCACTTGTCTGTCCACAAAGCAACTCCTGTTTACATCTGTCGTTCCTTGGCAAAACTCAAATAATTTCAAGGGAAATTGTGCCCCTGGTTTTACATTTAGGAAGGGTGCATGCCCATACCCTCCTGCTCAGTCTGTTATAAAATAACAGATGCGCATTTGGTTATTTTTGTTTGGTTGTTTTTTGGTTTTTTTTTTAATTTTGTGGTCTAAGAGCAACCTGTGGAGTTTGGAGTTGGTGGATGGGATGAGATACAGGGAAGCACCTGCCAGGCACATGTGAGACATCCAAAGCATTTATTAATTAAAATTGACTTGGGAGATTCAGAATTGCCATGGTGAGACCTAAATGTTCTGCAGCTTCTCCAGTTTCCTTGGCAAATGAAAGGCCATGCTGACAGCGCTGATGACAGAGCTGAGACAGGAACACGAGCTCTTCCTAATGGAGAAATATCTTCTTCCACTCCAGTAATCTGTACCACACTGCTGGGCTCCCCAGCCACGAACTGGAGATACCAAATAATCACTATTGCTCTTTGCTTCCTCCTGCAAATGTGCTTGTGAGCACTGGATGTGAAAAAACAATTTTAAGCTCCAAAAGAATACCGCCCCCAAAAAGTAAAGTAATTTTCTATCAGTCACACCAATGACGGCTGCTTCTCACTTAACGTCAGAGCTCGTTGCAGCTCGTATTTTTTTAAATGCAATAAAAAAGCAGCAGCCAGCAGCTCTATGAAGCATGTCAGGAGGCAGTTTTTCAGAAAGATGATGTATTTTAGATTATGATTCACGACTACACTGGCAGTTTGGAGTTCAAGATTAGAAGGAAATGAATGAATGTGAGACAGGAGGGTGCGAAAATGAAAGTAGCTGGAGCTTAAGGCCTGCTCTGCACTTCGAGCCACACAAGATTTTTCTTCCCCTTCTGTGCAAGCTCAAACGAGTCACCAAACTGCCCCACACTTCTGCTGCTAGAGTTTAATTTAAGCCTAAATTGAAATGCAATTAAATACAGCCCATCTCCAAGCCCAGCTCGTTGTCCCAAGCTGCTCCCTTGTGGCACCCTCACCCCAAGCAGCTCTCCCAGACAGGACACTCAAGGGTATCCCAGCACAGCCAAGGAGGTTGGTGCCTGCTGCCACAACACAACCTGCAAGTTCTCACCATGCTGGGAAAAACCCCCACTTTTTGCTTAAAACCAAGGTTTTAAACCAAGCAAACTACACAGGTCCCTATCTAGATGGTTTTAAGCTGTTCTAAACTGTCTATGTCTCATTTGCACCATGAGAAAAATATAAGTACTGCTCAGAAATTGCAGAAGTTCAGAATTCTTAAAAACCTTTGACCATATTTCACTGAGGGTTGCACTGCCCACATCCCTGCTCTCAACATTCGAGCACATCACTGCCAGCTGTGCAGTACAGGAGCTGCAGAGCTGTGCTTGGAAGGTGAAGGAAACAGGACGCCCCAAAGTCAGCAGCTCTTGTAAACCAAGAGCCCAAGAGAAACCCAGTGCTGGAGTGCACGGGAAACAAAACTGCCAAGCGAGAAGAGTACACAGCCACTGCTTGCAAGAGGAGGAAGCAACAAGAAAAAAAAAATGAAAGGCAAGCTAATTGCCACCACTAACCCTTTGCTGTGCACCTACGTCACACCTCTGAGCTCCCTTGTTCAAGGCAGAGCCCAATGTGCCTGACTCAGTGAGGATGATTCACTTGGGCAAACAGAGGGACAAGGCCACCAGGAGCCCCACAACGGTGATGGCATCAGTGACACCAGCACAGACCAGCCTTCAGACACATGTTCCTATGGGGCCAGGGCATGGTGCAGAAATTGGCTGCAATTATGCCCTGAAATCAGACCAACCACCTGTTTGATAAGGAAGTATTTTGGATTAAGGATGTATTTTGCCTTCAGCCCCCAAACCAGAGGGGCTCCTCCCAGTTAACAAGACAGGTCCCCAGCTGCCCTTCTCCAAAGTCAAGCCTAACAGGAGCAGATGTGATGCTCCATTGCTTGCAGCTTGTGCAGGTGCTCCACGGCAAGAGCTCCCAAGTGCAGCCCTGACCACGAGGGAACGGAGCTGAAGCTGCCTGGGCCAGGGAGCACTGGTGGGATGGGGGCCCTGAGCACAGCTCAGCACAGGACAGCTGCTCACAGGGCTGGAGGAGTCACAGCCCTCCAATCCCACCTAACACAGCCCTCCCAACAAACAGAAATGTGGACAGCAATCCTGCCAGCATCTGCTCAGGCTTTCCTTAATCTCATCTGTGAGGATCAAGGAAAAAGCAGGTGCAACAAGCTCCAATCCAGGAGAGAGTTTACACACTTATCTCCTTGCAGAAGTTTCAGAAAGGACTCACTGCTCCAAAGCACTAGAGCAAACCACCCTTAACCCTCCTGTTTCCTACACAGAATTAACGACAGACCTCGGTTACAGCCTGAGCAAAGCCACCCTAAAATCACCTGGGTAGGTCCAGACACCCCAGCCAGCCCATCCTGGGCACACTGAACACTTCCAAAACACATTAAAAATTCCCCTTCTCAATGCCGTGAAGATGCCGAGGTGCTTGCAGAGGGTCCCCGGGTCAGAGTGACACCGGCAGGGCCGGGACACGGATGGTGGCCCCAGCACTCTTCCCTGTCCCCCTCCCACAGCAGCACCCGCAGCCGGGGCTGCCCTAGGGGCGAGCGAGATCCCCCCACCGGGACACTTCTCACGGCTGTTTTGGGGCTTCCCCCGTCACCCATGGGCAACGAGACCTTCCCCTCTTTCCTTCCTGGTAACAAGACATCGCTGTCCCTCCCCGCTGTCACTCCGCAGCGGAATTAACACCCCGCTAATTGCCGACGTTCCTGGTCGCCCGAACCTGTAGTAATTAGCCTTTAATTAAAGCCGATAAATATTGCCCTAATCAACAGGTGTCCCGCGGCACATCCCCACCGATCCTCCGCACAGCCGAGGCCGGGAGGATGCTCGGGGGGGGGGACCCATGGCAGCACCCCGGACCTGTCCAGTGCCGGCGGGGAGGATCCCGGTCCACATCCCGATCCCGGTGGGGAGGATCCCGGTCCACATCCCGATCCCGGCGGGGAGGATCCCGGTCCACATTCCGATCCTCATCCCGGTCCCGGTCGGGAGGGTCCCGATGCAGGGTCCCAGCCGAGACGCCGGTGTCCCGTTAGCGCTGCCCCATCCCACCCCCGCCCCGCATCCCACGGCGATCCCGCCGCGCCGCACTGACCATTGGGGCCGTACTTCTCCCGGTTGCGGCGGACCTGCTCCGGGCTGAGCCCGCAACTCTCGCTGACCCCAAAGCGGCGGAGCACGTCGAGCACGGGGATGCTGTGCGCCGCCTCCATGCCCCGGCCCAGGGGTGCTGGCCGGGGGCGCAGGAGGCACACGGGGCGCCGCTCGCACGGCGATGCCTCGGCACCTCTCCGCCCGCCCCGGCACGGCCCCGGTACCGCCCCGGCACAGCCCCCAGTACCGCCCCGGCGCAGTCCCCGGTACAGCCCCGGTACCGCCCCGGCCCAGCCCCCGGTACCGCCCCGCTCCGCTCCCCGCCTCCCCTGGGGCCCCGCACCGCCCCCTCGGCAGCGCCGGCACCGCGGGGACCGCCGGGCTGTGGCACCGTCCCCGCTGTCGCCTAGGCGGGCCGGGGCAAGGTTTGGAAGGGATCTTAGAGCTCATCTTGTGCCCCCCCTTGCCATGGGCAGGGACACCTTCCACTGTCCCAGGTTGCTCCAAGCTCCATCCAGCCTGGCCTTGGGCACTTCCAAGGATCCAGGGCCAGCCACAGCTTCCCTGGGCACCCTGTGCCAGAGCCTGCCCACCCTCACAGGGAAGAATTTCCTCCTCATATCTAATCTAAATCTCCCCCCGTTCAGCTTAAAGCCTTGCCCTCCTTGTCCCCCCTCTCCAGCTCTCTTGGAGCCCCTTTAGGCACTGGACAGGGCTCTAGGGTCTTCCTGGAACCTTCTCTTCTCCAGGCTGAGCAGCCCGGCTCTCTCAGGCTGTGGATGTTCTGTCAGATTTCCAGGCTGAGAAGTGTGCAGGTTTGTGGGCAGTGGAAACAGTCCAGAGGAAATAGCTGTGTCTTAAGAAGTTAAGAGGAGAGGTAAAGTTTCCATCACAAAAATAATATTAAAAATATCAGGAGCAATAGAAGGAGGTGGGAANAACCGCCGGGCTGTGGCACCGTCCCCGCTGTCGCCTAGGCGGGCCGGGGCAAGGTTTGGAAGGGATCTTAGAGCTCATCTTGTGCCACCCCTTGCCATGGGCAGGGACACCTTCCACTGTCCCAGGTTGCTCCAAGCTCCATCCAGCCTGGCCTTGGGCACTTCCAAGGATCCAGGGCCAGCCACAGCTTCCCTGGGCACCCTGTGCCAGAGCCTGCCCACCCTCACAGGGAAGAATTTCCTCCTCATATCTAATCTAAATCTCCCCCCGTTCAGCTTAAAGCCTTGCCCTCCTTGTCCCCCCTCTCCAGCTCTCTTGGAGCCCCTTTAGGCACTGGACAGGGCTCTAGGGTCTTCCTGGAACCTTCTCTTCTCCAGGCTGAGCAGCCCGGCTCTCTCAGGCTGTGGATGTTCTGTCAGATTTCCAGGCTGAGAAGTGTGCAGGTTTGTGGGCAGTGGAAACAGTCCAGAGGAAATAGCTGTGTCTTAAGAAGTTAAGAGGAGAGGTAAAGTTTCCATCACAAAAATAATATTAAAAATATCAGGAGCAATAGAAGGAGGTGGGAATGCTGCATGGGTGCAGCTCAGCTCTGGGGTCTAATGGGGCTGCCTAAGAGTGATGCCTCCCTGGGTCCCCTCCAGCACCCTACTTCCAGCTGGAAGCTGAGCATTCCCCAACCCTGCTCTTACTCTGCTGGGAGCACAGCAGTTCCATGTTCACTGACTTTGGTGGGATCAGGATTATCCCTGTAGGATAGCAGCAGGAGCCCTGGAATTACAAATCCACGGACACCGTTTCCATCAATGCACATCAATCCAGAGAGGGGCAGTTGTGCTGGGCTGCCTTTGTCTTTGGAAATGTGAGATGTAAATTGTCACTGCAGGGAGACAGAGAAAGGACCCAAGGGATCTCCTGTGTGGTACAACCTGAGCACCAGCCTCACTGTGCATGTCCCTCACTGTGTGTCCTGGGACATCCCACTTCGCACTGCCCAGTGCTCCTCATCCCCATGCAGAAGGCAGAGCATCATGTTTGAGTTATCCTGGGGTCACTTATGTTTTTGGAAGGATTTAGACAGCAGGACTGGCCTCCACCTGTCTCACAAGGCTAAACCCTTTTTATCCAGGTTCCCTGTCCCCTTCCTGCCTGGCTTTGGATGGGCCAGAGCTCCACTTACACCCCACGAGGGCTGTCCATCCCTCTTTGCCACAGGCTACTTAAATTACTTCTTCCAGCAGCAAAATGGCTGTTTTTAGCAGCTCCCCAGGCAGCAGAGACTGCCAGCAGCACCATGACGAGCTACACTGATCTGGAAAAGGAGGGTTGCCCCCAAAATCCACTGCACAGTCCAGCTAAGGGTGACCACCACCACCACACCTGTGGGACTTTTCAATGTAGCGCACCTGACCCGGCTCCCTCACTCCAGCAGCTCTTCCATGACCCAGCTCAAACCTGCTCCCACTGACTTTCCCCATGTGAACATCAACTTCTGACTTTTCAGGTACTTCCAGTTTTCCCACTGTTGCTGGAAGGAGCCTGTAGCTGGTGGTGACTGGCACTACTCTCCAGCTGAGAGGGTGACAAACCCAACTTCTACAGAAACGCACCCAAGGCAGAGTGGCCAGCATGAGGAGGTGACAACAGACATCTCAGGGAGATCTCAGGCCTATTTATTTCTATGTAAATGCATTTGTAGAAGATGTTTTGCAGCTTCCCCTGGAGTGCAGGTCCTGAAGCAATGCAGGTTCCCTTTTCAAGTTTGATAAACTCCTTTTGTTCCGTTCACTGCAGCCGAGGCGTGGGAGGCAGAGGGTGCTCCAGAGCTCAGCCCAGCATGTCACAGGTCCTCCTGCAAGCAGCACAGCTCCCAGCCCTGCAGGCTGGCCTTGCTTCAACCTCTGTCATTGTATTCATCTGCCTGTCATGAGTGTTTTGGGAGGAAAAGTGCAGTTCCTGCTGCTCAGCCTCCCAGGGAATAGTTCTGCATTTGGCCAGAGTCTGCCCCAGAGCTCCCTGGCTCGTGGGGCTGAGTGGTTCGCAGAATCTCAGGATGGATCAGGCTGGAAAAGATCACAGAAACTCATGTGGTCCAACCTTCCTGCTCCAGCAGGGTCATCCTAGAGCACATGGCACAGACTCTGTCCAGAGGTTTCTGGAATATCTCCAGTGAGGGAGACTCCACACCCTCTCTGGGCAGATAGTTCAGTGCTTGGTCACTGTAAAGGAAAGAAGTTCTTCCTCATGTTGAGGTAGAACTTCCTGGGCATTTATTTCTGCCCAATACCTCTTGTCCTATTTCTTGGCACTACTGGGAAGAGCCTGGTCCATTTCTTGACATCCCCCCTTCAGATACTGACAGACATGGACGAGGTGCCCTCTCAGCCATCTCTTCTCGAGGCTGAACGAGCCCAGTTCCCTCAGCCTGTCCTCATTAGAGAGATTTCCACCAGGTGCCTGGGAAGGATTGATGTGATGTGAAAACATTACCACTTAATGTGCTTTTCACCAGGGGCACAGAGGACCTGATGCAATAGATCATCCCCAGAACTTGGGGGCTGCTCTCAAAGCAGCAGCTCTGGCAGGGGTGGGACAGGACCCCTCGTCCCCCAGCCTGTATGGGAGCTCCTGACAGGCACTGCTCTGGCCTTGTTAGCCTATTTCAGGGCAAACATGCTGCCCTGAGAGCAAGGCTTTGGAAAGAGGGCTCTTGGTGTCCTCCTGGGCATGGTTTAGACAAGGCCCCACACCACAAACTGCCTCAGCTGCACACCAGAGGGTGGAGGTCTGCTTTAATGCTCATTGTGCAGATGGAGAACAGAGACAAGACACAGCTCAAGCTGTGTGACTGTGTTTATACCACCTGGAGACCCTCACTGCTCTCCTCAGCATCTCCTGACCCTTTTGCCATGTTCTGCCACACCAGCAGTGTCCCACCCCACACGTGAGTCCCTGCCCCTGGGCCAGGTGCAGGCTGCTGTTCCTGCTTCTTCCACTTCCATGAGATGATGCCAGTCCCTGTGCTGGAAAAGAGCACAGAGATGATGTCCCAGCTGCACGGGGTGAAAGTCTGACAAGGCTGGAAGCAACTGCGATGAGAGTTACAAAGGGAACACCTGGCAGCCCTGGTTAACAGGGCAGCACCATCCACCCCGCCTGTAATTAATCAACCCATGAAAACCATTAGCGACTGGAAGCTGTAAATTAGTCAGTGAGGGAAAACGGACTGAAAACACTCAATACTGCAAGCGAAGGGTCCACAGACACCCCGGGCTGTGGAGGGGGCTGGGCTCCGTCCCCGGCAGCCCCCCGAGTGTGGGGGATTCCCTTCTGCACTGGGCCAGCCCTGGAACTAAGGGCAAACCTCCTTATTTATCTCGGCTTCCCTCTGGGTAAAAACTTTCGGAGGTAAACACGCTTAAGAGAGCCATAAAAAGAAGAAAAGAATGGATTTAACACCTCCCAAGCTACTGAGGAGTTATTTTGTTGGGGTTTTTTTGCCGTGGCTGCGGTGTGGGAGGAAGAGCAGGACCCAGCCAGGGCTGACTGAGCGCTGTACAAGACGTGGAAGTCTACAGGCAGTTTTGATTTTAATCTTGCTCCTACGAAAGGAAATGAGGAGTAATTCTCCTAAAAGCCGTGGATTTGCCCCGCTCCGCTCCCCGGCTGGGGGCGAGGACAGGGGCAGGGCCGGAGCCCTCAGAGGCTGCCGGGCCGAGCCGCCGCGGCGCTCCTCGCTCCAAGGATTTTACAACCCGTGGAAGATTAATCTTTTGTCTCCACTTTGTTCCTCTGAGATGGGGAAAAAATGATGTTGGCTGGAAAGGCTGAGGGAGCCGGCTGAGCGCTGTGAGGCAGCTGCAGGCTCCGGCTGGGCTCGGCGGCGGTGGATGCCAGGCGCGGCCGGAGCCCCAGGCCGCGGCTGTGGGGACTGTCCCCGGCAATGACAGAACAAACAGGGCTTTCAGCCGACTGATTCATCCTCCACATCTCCCCACCTCGCTCAGGCCAAGCTCATCTCAAGGCAGAGGGCTTTAGGAGCGGGAGGAGCTGCAGCAGCCAGCCCTGGGTGCGCCCTCCTCACCAGTCCAGGGATGTCCAGGGATGTCACTGCCACCCGGGGCTCGCCCCAGAAGCACACCCGCGGGGTGGCTCCCAGGACAGCAAGTTCAGGGTTCAGCACCCCAAAGCCAGCACCAGAAGTGCGAATCTCTTCTGTCAGCTCTCACCTTCCTAAATCCATCCGGGCGATGTGCAGCTGCCCCGTGTCCTGCTCCTACACCCTCCCCTGGCCCCAGTGCTGTCACACACAGGGGCAGTAATTCATTAATTAGAGGTGACAATGCCACTGCCGTTTGCCATTCTGCTCCAGGCTTCCTCTCCCTGCATACCCCAGTTCACAGACAGCAAATCCCCATCCACAAGGGAGAGGCAGGAATAGCTTTTTTATTTTTTTTTCTTTTTTCTTTTTTTTTTTCCTGCAGCAGCTTAGATATTTGCTTTTCCTATGGAGAAAAAAAATAATACTCCTTGAAATAACAGTTTGAGGCTTTTCTAAATGTTACACACCAGCCGACCTTTCAGAGCCAGGCTTAGGGGTTTATTTCTAATCCCTTGGCCAGGACTTGCAGCAGCTGTGGGTCAATCCCTCTCCCTGAGGGCTCAAACATCAATCCTCACCACCAGGGTGCTCAGGGCTAGAGCTCTGGTGTCCCCACCCTTCCTGGAAATAAATTCCCTGGATGCTATGCATCCTGTGCTGCCCTGTGCACCTCAAGGTGGTGTGGGAGTGTGGTCACCAGCAGGATTTGGCTTCTTGGAGCACAAATGCAGCCACTGAAGGTGGCAGGGAAGCACCAGGCCTGCAGGGTTCCCACCAGGGTGCAGGAGGTGATGTGGATTTGCAGCACAGGGTGCAGGGTCCCAGCTCTGCAGAGCCCACCTCGGGCCATCTCTCTGCAGAGACGGACATCCTGGGAGCACCTGGCCAGCACAGGATGTCACATCTGGGGACAATGAGCAGGAACAGTCTGTCTGGAGAAGGATTTTCTGTGGGAGGCCATGGCTGCAGGGCACTCACCCTGTTTTCCAGCTCTGATCCCACTGCAAACAGCTCTGAAAATTAGGACTCACTAAAGTGTCAGACTTCTACAGCAGCTGCTCTTGAGCACACATTTTAGCTTTTCTTCCATGGCCCTGTCCACAATTCAGCTGGAAGTGGGCTTTCCCAAGTGCAGTGCCCCATCCGGGGCATGTCTGGAATGGCTGCCCAAACTAGATTTGAGCTTGGATGCTGTGGTGTTTCCAAATTCCCTGGCACTTTACCCCAGCAGCACACTTAAACACATTCTGTTTATGAATCCAGACCAGTACTGGCCCATTATTATTATTATTATTATTTTTTTTTAAACTGTATTTCAATTCCTTTCAAAAGCAGGAAAATACATTAATATCCATTAAAGGGGGAACACCACGACACTCACTCTGACACTCATGTGGGTTTTTCCCTGATGCAAAATGCCTCCTGGAAAAAAAACGTGCCTTTGTGGTGTGTCATTCCTGGGATTTTGCTGGAGTTCAGGAAACAGAGAAAACAAATAACACCACAGGAGGCTCCAGGCAGCACCAAGATCCCTCACATACCTGGGGCTGAGTTCCTGGTTGGGCTGGTTAACTCAGCCCTCTCCCTGTGGGCAAAATGTCACTCCATGTTTCCTTCCAGCAAAAGCAGAAGCCAAAAATGGAAAAAGGTCTGGTTTTCAGCAGGCAGAAGGAATGATTCCTGCTCTCCATGGAGATGTGATGTTCACCAAGGAGGGGGTGAGGGCTGGAGCCTTGCTTGGCCCTGGAGCAGCATCACCAGGGTTTGCCTCTCTCTTTCACGTCCTCAGCACTCTCCCCTCCCTGCCAGGCAGGACCTGCAGGATGTCACAGCACCAGGGGCTGCTCCTGGCCATTGCCAGGGGACAAACATCAGTGAGGCCAAAAATGCCCATCGGATGTGGGGTGTAAGCAGGGGAGCAAACCAAGCTCATCCCTGCTCACACGGAGGGTGGGTGCCCGGGGCTGGCAGGAGGGAACCTGGGGACATCAGCCCGACACACTGCATGGGGCAGTGGGCTGGGTTTTACCATGTGGCTTCTTTTTAAGAGCAGTGGGAAAAGGGGAAACAGGGGGTTTCTCACTGTTTGAGTCCTTCCTGCAGTTTCCTAGGAGATTGGCTGCCCACACCAAGCCACGCTGGGGACACGAGTGAAGCTCGTCCCCTGCCCTGCACTCATCTCCTGTTCCAGCCACCAGGGTCACACTGCTGGGACCCGGGGCTGCCCTGATCTCAGCCAGCAGTGAATTTGCTTTTCAGCCCCTTGATCAGCCAGGGGAAGGTGGGCACATCTTCTCCTTGGCTGCCAGCTCCTCTCTTTTGCCCATGCACACCTCAGGGGCTGTGGCACCTCAGAGGCCTCCTGGAGCCACCAAGCATAATAATAATAATAAAGTAAAATTTGGAAATACTTAATTTAAAAATAAAGCTTTAAAACATTTTAAAAGAAAAAATAATGTTATTTTACAAATAAAATTTTAAAAGTAGTTTGATTTTTCTTTTAAAATATTAAAAATAAATATTAAAAGCTACTGGGCGGCTGGGCCCTGTGCACCAGCATGGGAGAAAGGGAATCAGGATGTTCCAGCTTCACCTCTCCAGCTGCAGAGATCCCACCAAGGCTGTCACACCCTGACACTGAGGGGGGAACCATGGATGTGTCACTAGGATGGAAAATAAATTCCATGCACAGCCATGTGCTAAGAAGTGCTAATCTTCAAATACAGAAAAAGCCCAGTAAGAATGGGCTTTTTCACATAGATCTGAAAAATTAGTTTAGGAATTAGAGAAAACTTATATAATACTTCAGCTTACTTAGCCTGGCAGTAGGTCATAATATAGTATTTATTACTGTAATTCCTAAGTTGTCAAGGATTTGACATAGGAAGCAAAAACTAATATGAAGAACACATACTAAAGTATTCAAAGTATTTTTGGCAAACATGCAGACATCAAAAGGAAGATGAAATTCAATAGACCTTGACAAAACAAAAATATTCTGTTTATTAGGACTAGAAATGAAACAGCTCTGAAGCAGTGGCTTTCAGCTGATTCCACAAAGGAAAGGAGGCTTTGTTGCATTAGTGTGGCAGGAGGTTGAAAGAACTGTGACTTAAGTGGCTCTACTGGGAGGGAGAAACTCACCAATACTCTAAGGTTTAGACAGGATATAAAATCCTGGTAAAATTTATATAACTTCAAGTATTTTCAGTGCTTGCTTTAAACTGATGTAAAGTGCTCTACCTGGCTCCACCTGGCTGGAGCTGGGCAATGAGCATCCTGTCTTTCTGCAGGCTCTTTGCTGCCTCTGACCCACCAGGAATGGTCCCAGACACGTTTGTGTCACCCTTTCCCAGAGGAGGAAATTAAGAACTCCAAGGTTCATGATCAGAAGGCTGAAACTTTATTGTAGCAAAGTGACTTTTATAGAATCTTTGGCTGACAATTACATGATTGGATAAATGGCACAACGCCTCTCTAGCACCGTTGGTTGAGGCAGAGAGAGCATGTTTTGAGAAGGGACACAAAGGGAAAAGTGAGCAAAGTGAAAACAGCAGCTGTTGTTTTGAGAATGAGGGATGCTTACAAAACCTGCATCAGTCCATTTCTTGAGAACCAAAAATTCTCCACAGAACTGTCCTTGGAAAGGAAAGCAGCTCTCTCTTGGGAAAACAGGACCTGCTGCTGAGTGTTTCTAAGTCCCACTGAAAGTCAGCCCCACACCTTTGTGCCCTTTCTGCAGCAGTGGGGCTCGGGGCAGTGACCTTGGGATCTTCTGACCCACCAGGAATGGTCCCAGACACGTTTGTGCCCTTTCTGCAGCAGTGGGGCTTGGGGCAGGGACCTTGGGCTATTTTTAACAGGCAGCAGCGCCTTTCCTTCCTCCTTCTCCTCAACCAGTGCTGAACAAAGGGAAACCAGATAAATCTGCACAAGCCCTCTGCTTCGAGGCAGGGAAGCCCTCGAGAGACAAAAAAGGCAACCCAGCACATTTCTGTGCAGCGTGAGGATGGATGGCTCGGGCGGGGAGTTGGGGAAACACGGCAGTGACGGTGCGGATGCATTTGGAGCCAAAAAAATGCAACTGGGCGTAAAAGGGACTGGTTTGACTGAGAAATCAAGCTGGAAAAAGCAGGGGAAAAATAAAAGGCAGCAGGTTTTTTTTTTCCCCCAAAAGTCACAGGATCTTGTTCCAGCACTTCTAAAGTGGCAAAGGAAAAAAAAAAAAAAGGGAATTCTTCCCTTTAAAGACTTCGCTCTATGTAAGAAGGAGAGGAATCCCAAATGATAAAAATCATAGGACTGTTTGGGGTGGAGGGACCAAAACAAAAGGGTTTTTTTTTAATTGTAGCTCCCTTTACTAGAAGTTTTACTGTATTTTTCATCTTGAAAGGAGAGGCCAAGTCACCGCCACCCCAATTTGACACCCACACCAAGAAAATTTCTCAACCATCTGAAAATTTGCCATGAATTATCCAACCCACTGCTACAGCTCCAGGACACCCGATTCTTCTGGGTGCATTGATATCCCAAAATACACGGGCCATATCCCTCACCATTCCCCAGAAAACACAAAGGTGTTTTGCATCAAAACTTTGGAGAATGGGCTGTCAGTCAGTGCAATGGCTGTATTTACAGCTTCAGAGGGTGTCTGTGTTTTGCAGGTAGTCTGCAAAAGAAGTGCAAACAATATGTGGAGGGAGGTATGTAAGTATGGGGCTATTTATAGCTTGCAAATAAATCGAGCGCTACCTACACACAACATAAAAGACACTCTTTGCCAAATACTTCACATGCTGCTGTCAGCTTCTCCATCTCTCTTCCCGAAAAAAAAAATCTCCTATATTAATCAGAGAGCAAATATATAGCCTGACAGGAACTGCTTTTGGCTCCAAAAAGGAAAAAAAACTGTGTGCAATTGCTCAGTTTCGGTTTGGATTCTGAGCCTGGAATCACCGTGGACTGCTGTTCACACCAAGGCTTTTGTGGGAGATGTAAAGCTTTTTTTTCCACCATTTTTTCCTTCCGGCTTGAGGAATTGGTGATGGTTTCCTGGCTCCAAGCATCGTTCATGAGCATCCCTCCAAATCAAGTTGCATTAGTTGTTCTTGCTGGGCTTGGGCTGAGCGGGTTCAGGCTGTGCCTGTGGCCAGAAACCAGGGACCAAGTAGGCAAAAAAGAAAGAAACCAACCCAGAAAAACCAACCTTTTGAAATTCTCCTCTTTACATTGCTCCAGGGACTCAGGCTTTGGGAGAAAACACATTCCTGAGATCAGAGAATCATGGAATGGTTTGGGTTAGAAGGGACCTCAAAGACCATCTAATTCCAATCCCCTGCCATGGGCAGGGACACCTTCCACTAGACCAGGTCAAACCTGGCCATGGACACTTCCAGGGATCCAGGGGAAGCCACAGCTTCTCTAGGGGGAAATGCCACATCTCATCCTTCTGAAAGCAAGGACCTCTTACTTGCTTTTATTTATTTTGTGTGTTCTTTTCTAAAGGCACAGCTCGCCTTGCTCTCCTCACCTGAGTGCCGAGGCTTGTATGGCTGCTCCATCCCAGCAGGCTCCTTCTATTCCTAGGTTTTCCCAAGACACTGTTCTCACTTGCACACTGTTCCCTGCCATGGCAGGTGGCTCCAGGGGGTCTCTGAGGTGCCACAGCCCCTGAGGTGTGCACAGGAGAAAGGAAGGAGCTGGCAGCCAAGGAGAAGATGTGCCCACCTTCCCCTGGCTGATCAAGGGGCTGAAAAGCAAATTCACTGCTGGAATTTGCCCCCAGTCCTCAGCTTGTGGGGCAGAGATGAGGGGGGCTCTGGGATGGATGGGATGGATCCAGGCTCTGCTCTCCACCCCCGGCACCAGTGTGCCAGGGCTGCCCTCGGCGTGGCGTCACCGCGGTCGGGACGTCGGGAGCAACCTTCCCACAACAATCGAAGCCGGGAATCTGGAAATAAAAATATCACAGATGATTTCAGGCTTGCTGAAAGCATGATTGACTGTCTAATTCCCCCCCCACACACGCTCCTTTCCTCACGACCAGGGTGACTCAGCCCTGGCATGGACACGGAGGCTTCTCCTGGCTCCTGCCCTGGCGGAAAACGTCCCCTCGGAAGCGCCGGCACTCGCGGGGCCGAGCGGCCACTGCCAGTGCAAACAGAGCCAGCCAGGGCTTTCTGCCACACTCAGCCCACGTGGCAGCAACACCCACTGCCAACAACACCTTCTCCATCGCCCTGGCACGGCCCTGCTCCCCCTCAACCCCAAAGCACTGCGGGACTGAGGCTGCCAGGGCAGCTCCGCGGCTGCGCACGGGTCTTGGAGGGTGGGAAAGCCAAACACAACACGTTCAAAATGTCACCAGGCAGAGTGCTGGGCCCACGGGATGGCCTCTGATTCCAGGTCTGGCCGTGGGAAATGCTGCCATAAACCCATGGCTGTGCTGGGCTCAGCAGGTCCAGGCACATGGAGGAAAATTAACTCCGTGGCTCAAGGGAAAAAGATGAGCCCCTTGGGATAACTCATCTCCCAAAGGTGAGTTATTCCTGGACAAATCTGTGAAGAGGAAAAGCAGGAAAAGCAGTGCAGTGGGTATGGCCAGCATTGCTCCTGCATTGGGGGATGAGAAAAGCCACTGTCAAAGGAAAAGGGGCTCCTTTGGGGCCGGCTGTTTATAGGGCTGCCTGCTCGAGGGCCGTCGGGCCCGGTGTGGTTTTGGTCTACATGGATTATTTTTAGTATCTGCAAGTCCTCACCATGCACTAAGTACAAGCTGCCCTAATAGAGGTAGGGAAATCCTCCCTTGGCTGGCCTGGCCTGGCCTCCCTTCCTGGCAGCAGGGAACAGTCAGCAATTTTCACCTTTTTTTTCACCTTGTGCCTGCGGTGTTGCAGTGACCGAGCACGACCCCAGTGATTAAACACAGCTCTCCTCACCCCAGCCTCCTCTCTGCTGCTTCATTCATCCCTCCCAGATGGTTTCTGCTGTTTCTGTCCCCTTGTCCACAGCCCCCAGTGCAGGATCCTCATGGATCAGCAGCCTCACAGCACTTCAGGGCTGCACCATGTCCCCTGTGTGGGGACAAGTGGTTTCATGTGAGCTGGCGTGTGCTGAGCCTGCCTCTCCTCCTGGAGTCTCTCACACCAATCTTGGCTTTTATGCTATTTTTACACTCCAAGTTTCAAGCTGTAGACATGCAGCAAGTGCTCTCCAAATGTAAACCCCAGGATGCTTATATTTAGAATCCAGCATTTCTTTAAAAACAAGGTTTGGTTGAATTTTTGTTTAAAGTCTAAATTCACAGCTCTGGAGGAAGGACCACGCAGGGCATCTCCTGCTACTGGTGGGATGCAATGTAGGACTTGGCTTCCTTCCTCTCCCCCTGTGAAATGACACGTGCCTGTTTTCCAGCTTCCCTCAGTCAACCTGATCACACAAGCTCATGAGTCCCCAAGTGCACTTTAAGTAAAATACAAAGAGCCAAACTGGCGTTTAAAACACAAGAATCCCCAGGTGCATAAAGACTAAGAGGGTTTACGAGCCACCCAGCTGCATCTCTCTGAAGATGGAGCAGAGCTGAACCCTTGTCTCCTACATCAGAAACAGCCTGGGATAAAAAGATTTTTTTTTTAAATGAAATCAAATAAGAAAAATCACAAGAACATTTGCTGCTGGAACTGCTCAGGGGGAGGGCGGGATGTCTGGAAGGAGCCTGTGCACACAACGTGTGCCAGGGAAAGGGACAAGGTGTGACATCTCTGCAGCCATGCAAAGAGCATCCCCCCATCTGGGGCCACCCCAGGCTCTGTGGTGGCCACCAGGAGCACGCTGAGTGCTGGCCCCGGGGCAGCACAAGGCAAACAGTGCAGGGGATGTGCCTGGGGCTGTGTGGGGGCGGCTCTCTGCAGATGGCACCGACAGCAGCTCCAGTGCCGGCTCCGCGATGTGTCACCCGCTCTGCTCAGCCTGAAGGGATGCAAATGCACCAAACAATGGCATTGTTGCTAGGATTTTGGGGCTCTGACTGCCTGGCCAGGCTGAGAGCCCACGGCAGGGCTGGGGAAGGACGGCCACCAGATGTTATTTCAGCTGAAGAGGAACGTGACCTCTTCCAAAGGTTGAGTCCTCTCAGCGCGCAAATGAATTTTTTTAATGGCTCAGATTATCAATAACACTTTTGGCTCCTGGAGGTCTCCAGGACATCAAAGTGTGTCAGCTGTGGGGCTTGGGATGGTGGCAAGAGTCACCTCAAGTGACCCAGTGCCGTGGGTTTGCTCAGCCCTGGGCTCTGAACTCATGGAAACATCTCAACCTCAATGCACAAATTGACCAGAAGCTGGCATTTATAAAACACCAAACATCCTTATTTACCTCTGAAAGTCTCCCCCAGTGCCACACTGAGCACAATGCCAGGGCAGCAATGAGGGGTGAAACCCTGTCAAACCCTTCTACACCTCCCCATGCATCCCACCATGGGGCTGACACACAAGTCATGGCACAAGGCAGACCAGACAGTGCCAGGGCCTCCATCTCAGCTTTCCTGGCAGCAGCAAGGACGTGGGACAGTGGCTTTGCCATCTTCTGTCCAGGGGGCTGGCCCTGTGGTGCCTCCTAGTCCCTGTTTTTCATGGGGAGTTGTGGGCAATACATACACTCCTCTCAAAATTAAGAATTTTCTTTTGAAAGCTCTGTGCCCAATGCATTTGTGTGCCCAAAAGGGGCAGTGGAGCTGGGGAAGAGTCTGGAGCACAAGTCTGATGAGGAGCAGTTGAAGGAGAAAAGGAGGCTCAGGAGGGAGGGAGCAGCCAGGGGAGGTCAGGCTCTGCTCCCAGGGAACAAGGGACAGGACAAGAGAAAACGGCCTCTGGTAGCACCAGGAGAGGTTTAAATTGGGTATTAGGGAAAATATCTTCGCCCAAAGGGTTGTCCAGCCTTAGCACAGCTGCCCAGGGCAGTGGTAGAGTCACCAGCCCTGGAGGGGTTTAAAAGCCTTGTGGGTGTGGCCCTTGGAGAGATGGGTTGGTGGTGGCCGTGGCAGTGCTGGGGGAACACTTGGGCTCAGTGATCTCAGAGGGCCTTTCCAGCCTGCATAAATCCAGGAACCTGTGATCCTGTGACTACCTGCTCCAGAACACAGGTAGAGGCACACAGCTCCCCGGGCTGATGCATCTCCTCACTCAGCTCATGCTGCCTGCAGCAGAGTCCTGCTGCAAGGACACCCAGGAAAATCCACCTCCAGCCAGTTCACTGTTGATCCTCTGTGCAGCCAGAGGCTGCTGCAGCTGGGAACTTCCAGCCCTCCCGCTCCACCGGCACACAGGGTGTCCCTGGCACAGGGCCGAGGGGACAGGGATGGGGAGGGAGAGGGGAACAGCCTCACACAGGAAAGCCTCGGCTCCTCCATCATCCAAACATCTGACATCCAGCCTCAGCCTGACCAGCTCCTCATCCCTGGAAATACACAACCCTGACCTATTTCCAGGGAACGCGAGCGCCCTTCTAAACAAACCCCTGACAAATGAAGGCAAGAAACCATTTCCTCCCTATTTCCTTCCATTAGAAATGAAACACTGCCATCAATCACCAATAAAGAAATAAAACTCCTAGATGATCTGCTAGTGACTGCTTGAGTCAGGTCCCTCTCCTCGAGCTCAGCATGGACCCAGTCCCAGGCACAGCTGGAATTGTTCTGGCTGTGCTGAGCCCAACCATTGCTCTCTCCCATATCCACTGCCCTAAAAAACAACAGAGGATAATACAGAGCTGATGTTGGAGGACATGCTGGGTCTGCTGCTGCTCAGCCCTATGTGCACCCCCATTTTATTACTCCAATTATTTGCTTTCTACTCTGATTATTTTTTTTCCTCCCTCCAGGAAAAGCTTGTGTGCAAGGACCCTTTAGGAAAAAATCACACCCTGCACTGGGTACAAGTTATTCCTGGGGAGATTCCAGTTGGACACAAGAGGAAAATTTTTCACAATGAGAACAATCAGCCATTGGAATTATTTCCCCAGGGAAGTGGTGGTTTCCCCAACGTTGGACTCTCAAGATTTGGCTGGATGTGGTGCTGGGCCATCTTGTCTAGACTGTGCTTTTGCCAAGAAAGGTTGGACCAGATGATCCTTAAGGTTCCTTCCAGCCTGGGACTCTAGGATTCTATAAAATGCCAGGCTCTCTTAGCAAGAGCTGTTTTGCAAACCTTCCAGCCCCAGAGACTGATCCCATCCCTGCCTGCCCTGCTCCAAAGGTGACAGCAGACACCTGGTGGCAGTGCCAGCACCCACGGTCCCCGGGAAGCAGCCGGTGCCTGGAACGCCGTGTCCCAAGCCCGCTCTGCCAGGAGCAGCCTGCTGCTAGATGCAGCAATCATCCCCGGCAGGGAGGGGAGCAGACACTGCTGGCAGAGGGGAATTCTTCCTGCATTTCCCGGCTTGCTTTGTGAAGATAACTTTGGGTCGATTTGCTTTTTCGGAGCCAGATTGGAATCCTCCTTATGCACCATGGGCAGGGCTGTTTACTAATTGCTGTTGGCAAAGCACAAACCTCAGTGGCCGTGCTGGATGCAGCTCCCAGCACTGGCTCAGGGAGGGTGCAGCCTCCTGCTCTGACACAATCGCTGGGGCACAGGGGCTTTCTGTGCCCCACGTTTGGCAGATCCCTGAATGCTTGTGCAGAGCATGCAGAAAGCTCCCTTTGCTCAGGCAGACTGGCTCCTACAGTGATGCTGTGGGTGTGGAGCATGGGGAGGTGTCCCTGTTTGTGTACCTGGGCACAGTGATGCTGCATCCCCTGGGAAATGGGCAGACTTCATACAGCCGTGGGATGATTTGGGTTGGAATGCACCCTAAAGATCCTCTCATTCCAACTCTCCCTTCTGAGTGCAGAGACACCTTCCACTGTCCCAGGCTGCTCCAAGTCCCATCCAGCCTGGCCTTGGACACTTCCAGGGGCAGCCACAGCTCCTCTGGGCACCCTGTGCCAGGGCCTCACCTCCCTCACAGGGAGGAATTTATTCCTAATAGCCAGTCTAAATCTCTCCTCTTCCAGTTTGAGCTCGTTCACCCTTATCACCTCCAACTTGCCTTTCTGGGGTGAGCGTGGGCCCGGCCCTGGGGTGCCTGTGTTACCTGCAGGCTCCCAGCCAGGATGGTTACGTGGCTGCAGGATGGGGATGTTGGCAGGTGCTGCCCCACCTCCTGCTCCACCTCCTGCTCCCTCCAATCCCACCACAGCCACGCTGGGACTGTTCCCAGTGGAGAACCTCACAAGAAAACATGAAACAAACCCCAGGGCTATCCCCACCACTGCTGAGGGACTGAGGTGCTGCCCTCAGCTCCCAGCCTAAGCCAAGCTCCTCCATCCCAGCATGGAGTGAGACACTTCCTGCTCCTGCTTATCTCCCTGGCCAGGCAGCTTGAGGAAGCCCAACACCCTGGTGCTGCTGCTGGGTGGCTGCTGGCCAAGGGTGCACTTGTGTTCCACAGAAACCCAGCAGGGCTGGTCCCTGCTGCTCTGGGCACAGCCCATGAGCTCAGCCCGCAGCAGCCGAGGGTGGCAGCGTGTCCTGCAACCAGCACGGGCTGCAAACAAACATTTCTGACCTGCTCTGACTCCTACAGCACTCGCCCCTCATGGACACATCTGTGCCATGAACCCCAGCCCTGTGAAGGGGACGGGATACTCCAAGTCCCAGGATACCCTGATGCCTTCAGGAGCCAACCATCAGCCACAAATCAGCTCAGCAAAGCTTGGCTGACAGCTCATGAACAGAACAGCAGGGAATTTACTACATAAACTGTGCTGGGAGTAATTTATCTTCATTAAAACCCCCTCACACAGGCCATGCCTCCCTCCAAGGGGCTGCGGGCACCTCGGGGTGAGGTGCCTGGTGCCTTCAGTGTTTTGCACCCTGCAAGTGCATGAAGAAATGCCAAAAACATGCAGAACTTGATAAGGTCAGCAGGAGGAAATGTAGCTGAAATCCTTGAGTTTCACAAGGGGCTGTGACAATAGGCTGGAGAGCTGCCAACTTTCCTGTCATGCACTGAGTGACAAGTGTGCTTGGAAACTTCAGGCTCTCTGCAAAGAAAAGAGCTGGAAGAAAATGAAACGTTGGAGGAGAGAGTTTGGGAATGGTTTTCTGAATTTCAGCTAGTTTTGCTGTAAGATGGTGGGAAAGGTCCCTTCCAGTATGGCTAAGCTGAGGCAGCCTTTGCTCATGCCCAGCCCAGGATGGAGCAAAGGAAATAAATATGAAATTCAAGAGCAGAGGAAAAACACAATGTTTCTAAATAAACATTTAGGCTTTTCTGTAAACTCCCTGCTGCAACTGCTTCCATCACATCACTTTTTTTGCATTTCAAAGTTGGGATTTTCAATGCAAATACTGCTGAGCAGCCAAACAGGGCCTCTGGTGTGTTCCAGGGGATCGTGGGGGTAAGAGCACGCTCTGCTCTGCTGGGGTCTGCCAGGCTTGGCTCCTGGGGAAATCCTCACTCCAGCTGGAGGGCTGGATGGAGGTGAAAACCCTCTGAGGAGTCTGCTCCAGGAGGTGTTCAGATGAAGCTGTGTCTCATCCCTGGTGGAGATGGGAGCTGTGAGGGCTGCAGAGGTGATCACACCACCCTGCTGGGGAGAAGGCAGCTGCAAGCCAAGAGCCCCCATGCAGCAACAGAAAAGGGAGAAAAAACAACATATTTGGGAGCTGAGCTCTGCAGTGGATTTGTGCCCTGACTGGGGCTGCAGAGATCCAAATTCAAAGCCCCAGTGAAGCGTTTGGGCCCTGGGGGGATGCACAGGTCACAAAATCCTCCCTGAGCTCCCTCACTGGGGGCTGGGGACCCTTTTTGTCCCCAGAGGTGGCAGAGCCAGGAGTGGCCATGGGGTTAGGAAGTCCTTCCCAGGGCAGCAAAGAGCATCCCCAGCCCGAGCAATTGACATCTGCACAGGTCACCGGGTCTGCAAAGGTTCAGGATTTGCATTTGATTAAAATTAAGTGTTAGGAAAACAAAGGCAGCCAGTTCCTTACTGCAGCTGGGCCTGGGCGAGGTCCCATGGTGGGACCTGTGTGAGGGAAAGAGCAGGGATAGGGAGGAAAAAAAACCCAAATTTGGTCTAAGAGGGGCTGGAGAAGGGCTGGGAGCTGGGGATGCTGACCATGGCTGAAGCAAATGCCCCGGACACCTCACAGAGATCGCTGGGATTTGGGGATTTGGGATTTGGGATTTGTCGCCTCCGCTCCGACACAGAATTTGTGTATGGAAAAAACATGCCAGGCCCATGACACCAGAGCTGCTCCATCTGGATAAATAGTTAAGTGAGTAGTCAAAATAGCCAGTGCTATAAAACAGCTGCTGGGACAGGAGACAGCAGCAGAAGCACTGCTGGAAAAACGGGATGGGAGGAAGGAAGCGATGGAGCGAGAGGATGTGCCAGAGGAGGACAGGGACCAGGCAGCACCACTGAGCCCTGTGGGAGCCAAGGCACAGCAGTGACCCCCACAGCCTCCCCCAGCTCTGCTGAGCCTCTTCCCTGGAGCATCCCAAAAAGCAGTGCTGAAGAGGGGCCCGTTCTCTGTCCCAAGCTGGCGCCCAGCTCACGCAGGGACCAGGACCAGAGGGTGTCTCACTGCAGCCCAGGGGGCACAGCAGAAAGGCTGGAGCAGGGCTCCTGCAAACTGCACCCCAGGAGAGCTGGAAGCAGGAGGTGCAGGGTGGGAGCTGGTTCTGGACCTGCTGAAGCAGAGGAAGATCTCACCCAGCAAAGGCTGCACATCCCTCCCGGGGCAGGAGTCACACATCAGCAGGGCTGGGGTGCCCTGCAAAGGGCTTTGAAGGAGGGGCTGGCCCTTTTCCATCCCGACTGACTAGGCAGAGCTCAGTCCTGTTGACACACCTGAACCAGCTCCTCACAGCTGCAAGCCTGGCCTGATTTCCCCCCCTGCTGCTCAGGGCATGGTGGCACAAAAAGGGAATTTCCAGCAGGAAGCTCGTGGGTACTGAGGTGTTTGTCCCACAGTCCACCCCCTGCACCCCCTGCAGCCCTGGTTGAAGAACAAGCTGGGAGCCAGGGATGCCATCAGGAGCAGTTTCTCCAGGGCTGGGACAGAGGACACCCCCGGGCAGCTCTCCCAGCTGTGCTCATTGCTCTCCATGGGCCAGCACCTCACCATCAGCTGCTCCCAGCGTGTCCCCAGGGGAGCTTGTGCTGCTGGGGAGGGGCTGGCACCCCCAGAGCCCTGCAGCAAAGCTCCCGGTGGGAATAGCTCTGCAGGATGGAAGGGATGGAGCCTCTGCACACCCACGGGGCCATCAAAACAGGCTCTGACAGCAGCAGCACAGTGGTTGGGGTTGGAGGGGTTTGGCTGTGCAGCACTTAAAGGGGATTTTGGGAAGGGAAGGGATGACAAACATTGTGACTCTGGAGCCACTGCCCTGGGGACACGTGGTGGCACCAACTTTGGGAAGCAAAGTGCTTGTGTCCACCTTGCTGCAACCCACAGAGGAGCTGTGGGGACAGCAGTGCTTCAACGTGTCCTTAATCCCAAAGGAAAACCCCAGGACAAGGCTGGATGTGGCCACGATGTGATACCACACGACAAAGAGCAACTTCTGAGCCCGCAGCCTCCTCAGGACCTCTCCCATCCCTCCCCTCTCACCTGTTTCTCCCACCATGGGCAGGGATGTGATTCCTCAGCCCTCCCTGGCCCCATCGGCTGTGCTTGTATTCCCAGCACGAATTACCTGAACCTCTCCATCCCCTGCAGTGCAGGGAAGGCACCTGGAGGGGTTCACACACCTGGAGGGATGTGGGGGGGCAAACAGGGAGAAAACACACCTGTGCTCCCAGCCAGAGATGGGTTTGCAAAAGGAGAAGATTTTCTTTTCAAATGCTATTTGCATGACCTCAAGGTGTGACCCGCAGCACTCTGTTAATGATCTCTAATTGATCTCTAATTGATTTACCCAAACCCAGCAGTGCCTCTGGCGGGAGCAGCAGATGCTCCGGGTGGGTTTGAGCACGGCAAGAGGAAGTGGCAGATGGCTCCAGTCCCCAGAACCAGGAGGTACAGGATGGATTAAAAAATTATTATGCAATCTATTAACCCTTCAAGAATTATTGTTCTATGATACAGCTGGAGAAACAAGGACAAGAGCTCGCTCTGAAATTTCCAAGGTGGAAAAGGCCCCAAAATGTCAACGCTCTCAGGAAAAATTAGGGAATAAAACCAGTTGTTCTTCTTTAGCCAAAACATCATATTTCTGCAAAGTCACTTTGTTTTCTTTGTGATTTGTCAAAGCTGGTAACAGAGTGCAAAATAAAACAAATTATTTCCAAACAAGAGTAACTTTACAATAAAGAAAATGTAAATATTTGTACTGACGGAGTGAAAAGGGCTGCTCCAACACTTTCAAGATCTTCCCTAACCCCTAATTCCCCACCCAGCATGTTTTGCTTTAGTTTTTACAAGGGATCAGTGGTTGGAGAAGGCTTTTGGATTTTCCAGTGGAAAGGAGCTGGAGGGACACTCTTTCTACAAGTTCCGCCAATTAGCGCCTGGCTCCCCAGCCCGCGGCTGCTGGGAATTTTCCACTGCTGGAAATCTTAAATATCAAACCTGGATGTTTTCCTCCAAGGCAAATGGGACCGTGTGCAGGGCAGCTGACAGCACACGCTGCTCCCTGCAGCCCCCTGGGTTACAGCAGCCTCCAGCTGTGCCCGACCCCTTTCTCCTGGAAAAGCTCATTTTGCACCCAACAGCAGCTTGGTTTTGTCTGCGGGACAAGGAGCAGAGGGAGAGCTGGGACGTCTCTGAAATTCTCCAGCTGTTCCCCTGCCCCTCCTGCTTGTGGACACCAGCACTGCTCAGTCCCTCCCGGAGCAGCTGCCCAGATGTGGCTGTGCTCCAGATGTGCAGCATCACTGCAAACCTGCAGCAGCACGTCCCTGCAGGGCTGGAACTGAGGGCACCACTCATGTTGGATCTTGAATTTCAGGCAGGACCTGGCAGCTGGAACACAGAGCCAGGGTCAGAGCGTGCATGGGGACTGCCCAGCACGGGGGCAGACGAGGTGCAAGGCCTTGGTGCTGCTGCCAAACCCAGTCTGGTTTTATTAAGAGCATTGAAGGTCATTTTTTCCCCCCTTTTAAAACCACAACCCACGCACCACGCACCAAATACCTCCCATTATTCAGAAACACAATTTCCAGCACATTAAATATTTAGAAGCTATGCCAAAGCAGCAGGACAATAAAGAGCAACAACACCCAGGTGAAATACAGAGGTCTCATTTAATGATCCTGTTGCACAAAAGTAGGGCCAGATCCTGGGAGCTGCTCCTTGCCCCAGCTCATCCTTTTCACCAACACCGTGGGTCTGTGCCCAGCTGGAGTTGTGCATCCCAGGTGTCTCCCTGCTGTTGTCAGCATCACTTTGGGTGCCAGGAGGAAGCTCAGGGGGTTAACCCTTGCAGCCCAGGGCTGGCTGTCTCTGCTGTCTCTGCCTGGCTCCAGAGCTTTCCCAGAGGTGATCCCGGGGATCCCGGTGTGGTGGTGACTCAGCTGTGCCAAGGAGCAGAGAGGGAGGCAGAGAGAGTGGATCCCATGGTGGTAGTGATGGGATCAAACCTCAGCTACATCTGTAAAGGGAAGAAATGAAACGTGGGAAGACTCACCCCATAAAGGTCACAATGAGCCCCCTTTGCTCACAGGATTGCTCTTGGAACCCACGGCCATCCAAACCTGCTGCAGGAAAATCACCTTGCAAATGAAGGACAGCTTCCCCTGGGTAGTTTCCATCTCCAGGTGTTTTCTTCTGGGAGCACAACAACCACAACTCATGAATGTGGAATATTTTCCTTTTCCAAGTGTCTCTAAGAGGCAGTGCAAACCCTTTCCCTGCTGCCAGGGAGAGCAGAGTCCTTTGGGGGAAAGCCTTTCTCCACACTGTGCTGAACCCAGGGGCCGGGGCACTTCCAGCTGCCCAAGTGGACACACGAGGTTGACATCCCAAAAGTACTGATTTGGGGGAGTTTTATGCATGAGGAGAGAAGCATTCCACGAGAAAACCCTGTGATATATCTGCAAAATCTCTGCTGAGGGGCCATGGGGACATCACTATTCCTGACCCTTTCCAAGGAATCTGCTGCACCTGGGAACCTGGCTGCAAACCCCATGCCCAGCCCTGCTCCACACAGTGATTTGAAGGGTAATAACCAGAAAACAAAGCCATACCAAGGGGACCTGCCTGGCAGGCTGCTCTGAGCCCACTGCCTGCAAAAAACTGATCCCAGGGGAGCAAGGAATTAATCAGCAAGGGTGAGGAGGGCACAGGACCAGGGCAGGGCTTTTCTCAGGATTTTTATTTAGGTGGCAGAGAAATCTGAGTGCAGCAGAGGGAGCTGGAAAAACAAACAGGTGTGTCCAGCAGCAGAGGGGCCGTAGCTATAGCAATGGGACAGGCCCTGTTGACACAAGGCTGCACAAAGGACCTTCTCGAGAGATTAAAAGAGGTTTCTGAGCTGCCAGGGTTTCCCGGGAAGGCGCCAGGGCTGGATCACGGCCGTGGAAGGCAATTGTTGAAAAATCAGAATGGGGTGCATGCCCTGAGCACAGATTTGCCTCCTGCAGCATCCCCCGGGGCCAGAGCCAGGCTGGGGCTTCTCAGCAGCTCACGGAGATGTGTGACTGTGCACAGGGCTGCTCCATTGCCCAGCAGCACCTCGGGGTCCCAGCTCTGCAGCAGGCACGCCAAAGGGATGGTTTGTTGTGGTTTCATTTGGGCATCACCCAGCTCTGCTCTTCTGTTTCCCCCTGCAGCTGCAGTCTGGGGCTGCTGCTCTCTGGCTTGTCGAGGTGTCCAAGGTTGGCTGGGAGTGCAGGTGCCCTGCCCAGTGCTTTAGCTGGACACCACCCTGAAGCCTCCCTTGCTGCCATCCCAGGCACCATGATGGGAGAGGTGAACTGTTGCTGCTGGGCAGCAGCTAAAGCAAAACCACGAGCAACAGCAGGTCAGCCCGATATCCATCACACAGAGTCTGGGGCTGCAGCACCCCTAAACAGCCCCAGGCTCCTGCCTGGCCTTGTTTCTTCTGCAGCCCCTGCAGAAAGTGAGGCTCTGGTGCGGCAAAAACCTCCTGGGAGATGCAGCAGCCAGAAGAGATGTCTGAGGCAGGAGTTTGGCTGTGCCACCAAAGAGAAGCTCAGAGGGTTGACCTGCAGAGCCTGTTGGGGATGACTGGTGACTCTGCAGCCTTTGCCCAGAGAGATTCACACTTGGGTCAGTTCTGCCACAGGCAGGGGGTCCTGAATGCCCAAGTGAAACAGCTGCTCACCAGCTGGGGCTGAGCTGCAATTTAATTTTTTTCTGGTTTAATTTATCTGAGGCTTTCCAAAGGTTTAGGTTGTGATTAAAGCCAAGGATCACTGCACTGACAACTGTGTGACCTCACGTGCAATCACTCCACACAAAGGAGGAAAAGTCTTAAAAGGCAAAAGCAGAGATTGCCTTGGGCAGAGGATGGACCACAGACAGTGGCAGCCCATGGTGGCATCGTTGTGTGTCTGTCAGGGTTATAAAGGGCTGATGGGTCACTTGTGTGCCACCAGGCACGTTCTGAGGAGGGAACAAACTGGGCACAACCCAGGGAGGCTGGGGCTGCCACAGAGAGCTGGTCCCGGGGTGAGGTGAGGGATAGAGTGCTGAATTCTGAATCCAGAGCTCCCCCAGGGCATGCAAACTCCTCTGGGGCAGGAGCCCAGGAGTGGAACACGTGCTGCAAAAGGCAGAGCCGTCCCCACAGTGTCACACATGGGGCTTGGAGCTCGGAGAAGCCTCAGAGCTGCGTTCAGCCAGGGAAGCTGATGCATCTGCAGCATCCACGGGCAGCCGCGGTCCGTCTGTGGCTGTGGCTGTGGCTGTGACTGTCCCTGTCCCCGTCCCTGTCCCTGTCCCTGTACAGAACAGGCACTCCCTGGTCCCTGTGTCCCTGTCCCTGTCCCTGTGTCCCTGCACAGAACAGGCGCTCCCCAGTCCGTGTGTGACTGTGACTGTGATTGTGACTGTCCCTGTCGCTGTCCCTGTGTCCCTGTCCCTGGCCCTGTGTCCCTGCACAGAACAGGCGCTCCCCGGTCCATGTGTGACTCCGACTGTGTCACTCTCTGTGACTGTCCCTGTCCCTGTCCCGGTCCCTGTGTCCCTGCACAGAACAGGCGCTCCCCGGTCCGTGTGTGACTCCGACTGTGTCACTCTCTGTGACTGTCCCTGTCCCTGTNGGCTGTGTCACTGTCTGTGACTGTCCCTGTCCCTGTCCCTGTCCCTGTCCCTGTCCCTGTGCAGAACAGGCGCTCCCCGGTCCGTGTGTGACTCCGACTGTGTCACTCTCTGTGACTGTCCCTGTCCCTGTGTCCCTGTGCAGAACAGGCGCTCCCGGCCCACGCCGTTCCCGGCTGCCTCGGCTCCTGGCTCGGCTCCTGGCGGGGGCTCGGGCTGTGCCTGAGGCGATGCGAGCGGATTAAAACGCGATTTTAGCGCAGGAAAAACTCCCCAGGAGCAGCGGCCACTGGGCCTGGAGAGCACCGGCAGCACGGCTGCCCCGAGCCCTCGCTGGAGCCCAGCCAGGGACACGGAGCGCTGGGAAAAGCAGGGGAAAACCCAGGGGTCTGGGGGATCTCTCTTGTGCCCTCCTAACCCTGGTTCTGGCTGTGAGAAGCCTCGGGGAGCAGTAATCGCTGCAGTGCAGGGCAAGCACAGGCACAGGGACAGGCTCTGTGCATCAGGCCCGGGGGTATCCCCTCAGTTCTAGGCTGGCTTAATTAAAGACAAGCTATTAGTGCTGGTGCTAAGCGTTATTAGTGCAAAAGTGAGGAGAGACTTGCTTTACCACCAGAGAGGCTTTGAATTTCTGGTAAATAAAGCAGCTGTTTTCAGGTCCTGCCCTCTCAGGACTGCCTTCCTAGGCCCAGGGAAAAGGCAGGAGCCAGGGCAGCGAGCACTGAGCACACCCTCCCAGGTGCCATCACCTCTGAGGAGCCCGAGCCACCCTCTGCAGAAAAATAAGGTGGCAAAAGATCAAACACATCACGGTGTATTTTGAAACTGGCAATTGAGTGGGGGGAAAAAATGATGTTGTTTAAAATCCAGTTGTGTATCCAATACTGACCCTACAAAGGATGAAATTTTCTTTTTAAATATGAAGTCACAGTAGGAAGGAACAAAACCAAACAAGCAAACAAACAACCTCCCCCTTCACTTCTCACCTGAGAAAAAACATTGGTGGGGAGAAAAGAGCCCGACCTGCTGCTCAGGGGAACAAAAACCCAAGGTGTGAGTGGGGAGATTTCTGAGAAACCATTGACGTTGCTGATGAATGAGCTTTCTGTGGGTGGTTGATGTAGAGGAGAAGGGTAAGAAACACAGACATGATTTATTCTCGAGCAAAATGATGAGACTAAAGGTCTCCTGACTCAACATTTCTCCTGACTCAAGAATTCATCTTTTTGTTTTCTGCCTTTGCAGATTCTGCTGGATGCCAGGGACAGCCACGCCATGTGCGCACTTCCCATCAGCAGCACGCTCTGTTTAGGCTCCAAGGCAACAAACCCAATTTAAAGCCTACCTTTAGAAGCTGAACTAGATGTGCTTAAGATTACACCTTAATTCCATATTTAACTTGATCCAGGATAAGCACAGTGATGAACTAGAGCCCCAGTAAATGTCTGCCTACACACGCACATCCAGGTCTCATCGCAGACGATTTATTGGAGAGGAAAATCTGCACAGGATGCTTTTGCTGATTAGAAAACATAAAAATCCTAAGGGGGAGCATTTCCTGTGATTCCTCAGGTGTTTTGTTGGTTCTTAGAAATGTTATATGCTGGAGGAAGTTAAAACCTTTGTGTGAGGTGAGACCAGAGGTCCAGCCCACAACATGAAGGTGTGTGAAAGATCAGAGAACCATGGAATAGGATTGGAAAGGACCTTAAAGCCCATCCCACCCCACCTCTGCCATGGCAGGGACACCTTCCACCATCCCAGGTTGCTCTAAGCCTTGTCCAGCCTGGCCTTGGACACTTCCAGGGATGGGGCAGCCACAGCCAGTGGGCAACCAGACTCATTATACAGAGCTAAAAAGAATTTAGTGTGGCCTTACCAACACCTACTGGATGTGACAATCCAGCTGTGAGGAGATGCCAACAAAGTGTTTTGGAAATGAGGCTGTAAGAGAAGCTACCACTGACAAACATTTGCAAGCACTTCAATTCACATTTCCTCAGGTTTCATAAAACTGACTTTTTCCATGCAACACACGTTTAAATATTTGTTATTTGCACTGCAAATGTTAAGAAAAAAACTCCAAAATGCAGTAAGATTTATGCAGTAAGATTATGGAAAGTCAGACAGTAAAGTGGGGAATGGAAAGAAGAAACCAGCTGAAAAAAAAATTCATTGCTGTTGTCAGAAAAGGATTAGCAGGAAAAACTCCCCAGCCAACTGCTCAGCACTTGGGAGGAAAGACCCCAGCTTTGACACTGACCAGTTCTCTCTTCTCCCCCTCCTTTCCCATGCTCCCTAAATCCAAACATTGATTCTTCTTCTGTTCAAGGAGTGGGAATTTCTAAATGCTAAGGAGCTATAAAACTGCCCAAGATTTCCATCTATTTATCAGGAATGGTTGTGGATGTTTCCAGTTGGAGGAAAAAAGAGTTTGGAGGTTTTTTTTTCAAGTATTTATTCCTGCATAGCCACATGTGAGGGCCACTGCAGTCTGGGCTGGAGCTGGGTACCAGCTTTTTATTGTTTGTTCTTTCTTCGGTAAAAATCAGGAAAGATTTTACTGCAGAATAGATCTGATTACATTAGACCATGGAAAGAACAAGCTTTAATCTCACTTCCTTCACCTCTACTTATTCACAGTGGATTTCTCTCTTATTCACTTGAATCAGGGTTGACTTTGCTTTAAATGCAGAGCTGAGGTGGCCAGACTTCAGTTTCCCCCTACAAAACCCTGGTTTTTTTCCTGTTTTTCCAGGCCCTGTTACCAACAGACATTCTTTGTTCCAGTTATTATCCAGCCTGGCCTCCTGGTCCAGTGCTGAAAACCAAACTCTGTACATAGACTAATGTGTTTTCCAACATTCTAGAGCTTTCCCTGAAGGCCAGGTCATGCTTTTCAAGGCTCCCATGGTTGTGGTTTTGTCCCCTGGAAACAGCAATGATGCTTGTCCTGGGGCCTCCCCAGCAGAACCAACACAATTCACTTCAGGGAGATTCACCACTGAAAAGGGGAAGGACTAAATCAGATTATTGGGCCTTTTTCTGCCCCAGGGTGCCCAGATTTTATAGCAGGGTATTCCAGGGAGTTGCAGACAGTCATTGCAGGTTTAAAATGGTATCAACATGCAGGTGGTGCCCTGATGTTTGTGAAGGTACAGAACCCACTGGAAACAGCAGACCTGAGCTATGAAAACACAGGGATTGGGCCAGTTCTGCTTTAAACACAGCTCAGCCTTCTCCTAAAAGCAGATTTTTTAAAAGTCACCCACCTCTAAGCTAACTTGCAGCCTACTTTTGATCTGTTGTAAGAAAAACAGTCTCAATGAACTTGACCTGAGCAGCAGATCCAAAGTGCAATGGATGTGCCCTGTTACATCCCAATGCCTGGCACCACGCTGCATTTCAGAGCAATTACACCGAATTTTCTCAGGTTTATCAGCTGAAACCTCAAACCTCAGGGAACAGCCCTCGCTCTCCCACGCCCTCACAATGCTATTATTTATTTGTGTTTAATAAAATTACCTAATTAGACCATTCTCCAAGGAAACAACTTGCAGCTTTAGGCAAACACAGGAAGATGTTGACTTGGACACAGCCCTTTCCTCGAGCCAAACCCAAGGCAAACAACCTTTTCAATTAAACCCACTGGAGCAGGTAGGCACAAGCACCTCTGCTGATAACTATCCCTAATGAGAATAACACTACCAGTACAAATCTCAGCTTTACAGGAGACATCAGAGGCCCCCAGATGTGTGTTTCAGGTCTCAAAGTAAATATACACAGGCACTGAAACCAATGGATATCCATGGGAAAACTGGATTTTTAGGGTAAGGCCACTGGAATGTAAACAGCAGGGCTGGAATTTAAGAGATGACTCCAGAAGTCTGGGTCCTGCATAGCTGGATGTAATAATCTGATATTTACCAACCACACGAGGGCAAGCAGGTTTGCTTACAGGCATGGAAAATGAGGATTCCTAAGAAAAACCCTGGATCTCACTACAAACTCCAGCATTAAACATTCAGTGAGGAGAGGAGAAAAACAAACAAAAAACAGACACCGTGTTGTACTTTTTTGATTTTATAGAATTTTTACAATATATTTCTCTTCATTTGCATATTTTACCCACATCTGTAGCTTTCTTTTTACATGTTGAACTGAAGTGGAATAAATCTAAAGGTCTGATATATTTTAAACAACTGATAAAAATTGCAAAGTAGTAAACCCGTAAGAAAAGAAATTATAAAACTCTCGTTTTTAAGTGTTTAATGAAAGCAAGTCAAATGTATCATTAGGAACAATATGGTTTGTTTTAAACACATCATAGGTGATTCAGGCAGGACAACTTTTTTAGTTTTTCTTATATTAGGCACATTTTTTTCAGCATACCTGTTTTCCAGACAGTTTTATACAATTCAATAGCATCATTCACATCCACTTGGAAATTCTGCATAATTTTCAAAATGTGATTGATCATGAATATTCATTATTGGTATTCTATTCCTCTTTCTTTAGAGCTACCAGAAGGAAAAAAAATAATCAATGTTTCTTGTCTGTTAAAAAATCCATAATTAATGATTTGAGTTATAAGGCAGCAACAGATTCAGTGTCAACTCAGGTCACAGTCCTTCAGTTCCATCTAGTGGGTAGAAATTATATTTAGTGGACACTGTTCCTAGACAGTTCCTTCAGGGCAAGATGACTGACTCACGAGGCCAGTCACTGCTGGTAGAGTAAGTTGAGTGGTAATGCCTAGCAAGGAGTTCTGGCCACTCCTGTGTCATCCTTGCAGCCTCATGTCTTCATCCACAAAGCAAAAGGACAGTCCAACAGAAAAAAAAAAGTGAGTGTGACAGAGCTGTGACAGGTTCTATGAATGGTTTATTTACAGTCTTCATCCCTGATGTGAAAAAAGAAAAAGCCTTCTTTGACTGGCAGAGCCATGAGGTGCTGGTGTGCACAGCTCAGCACAGCAGCCAGTGCAGATCCATGATTCCTCAGCCATGGATGCCCATGGAGGCAGTGAAGAGGAGGAAGCCCTCCTGCTCCAGAGAAGCAATTTCCAAGTGCTCACCTGTCCCATCCACGACTCCCTAACCAGTTTAGGAACATCTCCCTTTGGTGGAGCAGCTCCCTGTGCCCAGGCTCTGCTCAAGCAGTGCCAAGGTGTGGAGCAGTTGTTTCCCCAGGGATCTCTGACTGCCCTGCAGGGAGGCTGCAAACCCAAACAACTTGTGTGGATGTGGGAACAGAATGATCTGTGCATTAAGGGTACACCACAATCTTGAGAATTCCCTTCCCATCCTGATGTCTTTAAGGAAATCAACTGGAGGGCTTTCAGAGCAGCATCTCTCTGCTTCCTTTCAGCCTTTCACAAATGCTACACTTTTCCTGAATCCTGGCATTCTCATTTGCTAAGAGCCACTCCATTCCTGAAGGCAATGGCTTCAGCATGGTGCTTCTTGGTCTTCAGTTTTAAGTCTTTCAGGCAGAATAATCCCATTCTGATCCAAGCACTCGCTGTGCACTCACTTGGCTGAACAGAAGTCAAAACAAAGCCATCAAAAAAATCCAAGGGATGTATTACTGCATGTTTCCCTCTCAGAGGGAGATTGGGCCACCCTTAAGCTCCAGTCCCAGCTGAGAAGACCATCAGTTCAGAGGCCATTCCCCAAAGCAGAGCTCCTGTGCACTGGTATTTGAGCACCACTCAAATTTTGGACAAGCAGGGTCAATAAATGCATTTCCTTCTGACAGAGCCACTGCTTTACACAAATTACATTCAGTTACTATTAGAGCTTTTGGCTGCCTTTTTTTTTTTCCATACTTCAGTGTTGGGGTGAAGAAGAAGAAAATAATTAGCATTAAAAGTAATCTGAATTTATATTCGACAAGATCAGCTCTACAAACTGTGCAATAGTACACAAAATACACCCCCAAATCTTTCTGTGTTCTTTTTAACTCTTTGGAAAGGGAATAATCAATGTAGCTGTGCAGGAAGAAAGCCAATTTATTGCAGCATAGAAGGTCTGCAATTCATTCCATGTTCACTAAGAGAAGTGTCGTTATTGCTCTGTAAGATAAGAGTGGATTAATCATTAACCCCACTCTGAGTGCTGGGAGTCCAGGTTCCCAACATTGCCAAGAAGGACCTCCTAAGCCACTAATATCAAAATAACTGAAGGAAAAAAAGCTTTGTAATTTCTTGTAAAGGTGTGATTTTTCAGAAATATCTAAGGTCTTCATATCACCACTGCCTTGTGACTGAAGGCCAGCCTTTGCTCTCTGCACTACAATAATGGGTTATTTGGAATAATACATTGGAGATAAAGCAAGGTAAGAACAGGTGACCCAAAGAACAGGAGAAACACAAAGCTCTTGCACGAGGATGCTGTGAAACTGGAATCCTTCAACTGCTTTGCAAATCACCCACAATTTGTTTTACAACCTGTAGTTTAGCAAGAATTGAAATCCTTTTCCTTGGGAAGTAGCCTCCAAAGCAAAAATGTCAGGATTCAAGTGTGCACCACTGCTGCAGCAGCCACCAGATTCTGCTTTGCCTGTTTGACCCTGAAGATGTACAACAGATGCTGCTGATGGCATCACCCCCAGTTCAGCACTATTTTCTGAAGCTGACACGTTTCATGGATCAAGTTTCCTCAGGAGCAGATGATACAAAGGTGGGGGCCTTCCATTCTCATACTTCAGCTACCTTCTTTCCTTTACTTCCTCAGAATAAAAAGCAATATTGTTCTGTTTACTCTAACATGCTACAATATGTGCATACATAACTGTAGGCGACGCATGAGTTACTTCAGGATGTGCTTTGTCGTTGAAGTGAGCTGTTACTTGTACAAATTCTACATCAAGGTGGAAGGAAGGAAGGAAGGCTGCAGAGTGCTCATACACTGAAGCTGAAGGAACTTCTCCTGAACGGAGTTAAGATGTTTGTTCCCATGTCCTATGGACAAACTACTCTATCCCATGCACTCCGGCCTGAGCCAGTATTAAACATTCCAGAAACTTGTTGATTTGTTTGGATAGTTAATGGCAAGGCTGATAGCAGCAATGTTTTTCAGGGCCTAGAAGAGAAAAGGAAAAACAAAGTCACACCAAATATTCTCCTCAAGCCCAAAGTGCAAAAAATCTTATGAAACTAAACAGAAATAGAAACCTAGAATCATGGACTGGTTTGAGTTGGGAGGGACCTTAAAGATCATTTCATTCCACTCCCTGCCATGGAGAGGGACACCTTCCACCAGAACACATTGCTTCAAGCCCTGCCCAACCTGGCCTTGGACACTTCCAGGGATGGGGCAGCCACAGCTGTTTTGGGAAGCCTGTGTCAGGGCCTCACCACCCTCATGGGAAGAATTTCTCCCCAATATCCTAGAAAAGCATTTGTGCATAGCTCACTCACAATTTTCAGAAGTGTTTCAAGGTATTGTAATGACCAAGTACATTAATATCTCTTTTATAAACTCCACTGGGCAATGAGAAATCATCCAGTGTCTGTCACAAAGATCCCAGACCCAGCCAGGCCTGGGCTGTGCAATCCTACCTGTGCTGTGCAGCGATGAAGATGATCTTCAGTATTTAAGGCAAGCAAATACTCCTGTAGAGATCCAAGCTCCTGCAGCCAGAAAACATGCAATGAACACCAGTGTTTCTACCAAAGGTGATATTCTACTAATTAACAGTAAAATGCTGATCATTAGAGCAGTCCCCAAGAGCCAAAGGTATCAGAATTGCACACCAGACTCTCCCAGACTAGAGCACAGTTTGTTATCACAGAAATGAGCTATGACACTGTTCATATTTAAAGTTCAAAACCAACTCTACAAAAACCACATGCAGATACCTTCAAATTAATTATTAAACCAGAATTCCTCTCAGGATAAACAATGTCTTTAGGGGCTTAATAGTCATGACTATTACTTAAAGTCTAATGATGGAAAAGGTAACAGAATTCCCTCTAATTAGAACTTGCTGCCACACTCCATAAGTGAAAGTTGTTAATGTTTCTGTAGCTCTGAGGGATAAAGGAAAACTACATTTAGTGTAACACTGAATTCTCTGTCATTCCCAGCACTGAGGAAAGGAGGGATAGAAACACAAGAGCTACTTACAGTAACTCTGTTTTCTGTCACAAAGAAGAGTTCTGCCAGTGCACGGTGAAGAGGAAGGAGAATACCAGGCTTGGCCGAGTCGTGACACAAGTTGTTTTCCATGTGGGTGAAGAGCTGCCAAAGTGGCTTCAATAAGGTGAGGTCACAGTCCCTGAGAAAAAAGTAATTTAAATGAAATTGTGCTGCAATAGGGAATAACCACCATGTCCATTTCTGGGAATGGAGAGGTTAGGAGGAAACCAAAACCAAATCAAATTTAAGAGAACAAAACCATATATTTTTGACAGTTAACAATAAAAAATAATCACTTTGCTAAATGCTCTTGCATCTAGAAATATTCATGCCATACATACAGAAGCTTAAGGACACATAACCCTTCCAAAACTCAATTACAGGCTTAGTGGTACAACTAAAAATAATAATTTAGAAGCTGTTTACTTTACAGAGAATCAGATCATTACTTCACCAGGTTATTAATTTATCCTTACCTTGATTCTGCAGTATAGCTAATACAAAGAGAATCAATTTCTAGAAAATTAATTGAAATCTACCTTTGTCCTGTTTTGTGATGATTTTTTTTCCTTTACAATGACATTTGAATTCATTAGACTTCTTTAAAGGCCAGCAAAGAAGAGAGAGTAAAACATTTTTGCTATCAAAGTAAAACTGTAAATGCAAACCTTAAATTGCATCGGACAGACAAATTAAGAATTCCTGCTTCAAATCACAGGGTTTTTTTGCTTCAAAATAGTATCAGTTTAGTGGCTTTTTGTTGCCCTGCCCTTGCCATGGGTGCAGGATGTGGAGAGAGCACTCACCCCTGGCTGCTGCACTGCACGATTTTCAGCAGCAGGTGGATGGCCTTGAGGCGCTGGTGGCCGGTCTGGCGACACGCCACTCCCACCTGCCACTCCCAGATCCTGGCCAGCGGGAGGTGAGGAATTACCCTTTCCTCAGACAGCATCTGCTTTAGAATTTCAAACCCTAGGGAAAAAAAAAAAGAAAATTCAAACGGCTGTTCAATTTTGTAGGGACACATTCTGCTCATACAGTCAGTTTTCTCTATACATCAAGTATTGCAAGCCAGAAATACTGAACTAAAATACCAAACAAAAATCTGAGATAACTCTAGATTACATCCTGATGTGGCAACTCTTTTCTGAGGCAAAACTTACATAAAAATGAGAAAGAATCATATACAACATTAAATTTTTGCCCAAATAAGGCAAACAAAACACAGACCCCCCCTATTATATGGCATACAGTAGAATTTCGCTGATAGCAAATAATCCACCAGCCTCAATTTCATTAAAAATATTTAAACTCTTAAATAAACTAACAAAACCTCTTATGCTAAAATTAGACCTACAACCATCCTATTTTAATGGATAACCACTTTTGAAAAATGCAATTACCATTATTTCTGTTTCCAATTATGGCATCCTGGAGTGTTTACTAAATACTCTGTGTAATACTGCCATATAATGAGATTTTGGATGCAAATTACACTATTATAATTGCAATCTCCAAGTCTCTGTGAAGATTTTGTGTTTCTACCCTAAAATCACAGGAAGTAAGAGACATCAGTTGAGTTTCAACTTGAACAAAACTGATCATGTTATTTCTAAGACATCAAATGCAAATTCTAAGTCAAGGAAAAGGGATAACCACAGGTCTCTCAAAGCTCAGCAAAATGATTTAAAAAATCCCTTTTCAATACATTCTGAGCATGTCTTACCTGTCTGAAACCTTCCCAGATGACCTGCTGTCACTGTAAACTTATAACCCCACTCAGTGTTGCTCATGTCAGAAGTAAATCTGTAGTAGAGGGTGTCTCCTGTGTGCAGGGAAGGAGAAAAGCCCACATTACTGTCTTCTGAGTTAGTTTTGCCATCTCAAATACAACTTAAATGAAAAGTCTGAAATTAATTAATCCTAGATGTCTTCATTCAAGAGAGGTGGTCTTTTATTTTTTGGTAACTATGAAACACAAGGAACAGGTGACAAAGAGGAGGCTGAAGCAAAACCCACAATAGTTTCTCCTGTCTAAAGATACTGGATAGGAAGGACAATGTCTTTTACATTTTTGACAACTAAATAGAGGAAATAAAAGAAATTCCATATTCTGCACATGTAACTTCATTTTTCCAATTGTGTTACTGGATCAGTTATGATTTATGAAACAAGAACCCCTATACAGGCAGCCAAGTTCTTTACAATAACACTTGAATTCATTGGATAAAAGGTTTAAAATATCTGAAAGTAAAATTTTTACATGTCAGAAAATTAAATTGAACATTTTTACTCCAAGGAAGAAAAATGTTAAACTTAATCACTTAAAACAGGAGGACTATCAAAACATTTGGCCATTTTACAATCAGGCAAAAAACATTAAAAATGTTTTTGCCATTGTAGCATCTACACCTTCAGAGATAAATCCTGGTAGCTGGCTGTAAAACTACACAAAACATCTTACCTTCTGTGCTCTATGATACTAGAGCTGTCAAAACTTAAAATAACTTTCTGCCCCATGAAAAAGCCTGTCACCCTGGGACAAGCAGGCTAGATTTCATTGGGAAGCAGAACTTTCGAAGTTTCATAAACAAGAAAAATTTTGAAAACATTTTTTAGGATTTAAAATAAAATGTCTGTAAAAGAATTTTCCTTTTTATCATGAAATGGAGACAGTGTTCTCTCCTACTCACAGGAGAAAGCCTTCAATCAAATGAAAAGCCCAGAAGCCTTCAAATGACTGGTTTCAGCTAAAACCTGCTGGAATCAGGAACCTTAATCCAGACAGCCTCGGCTGGAAATTAATTTCCACAAGGTGAAACTCAAGTTCCACAGCCAAGGCTGCTCGAAACAATGAGCTTCGAAGTTCAGCTCCTTGGCAAACCTTGGCAACTCTTCGGGATGAAAAGAAGACAGATAGAAGTTCACAAAAATCTAAAATATTTCTACAGAACACACATCTGCTTTTAACTAGCACATTGTAGCCCAAAACCAGCACCTTGTAACCCAAAGTGGCTTGCTGAGAAAGTTCCTAAATCTCTTTACAGGTGCTGACAGTCCTTGAAGTCAAGAGGTTCCTGCAGTGCCCCAGTGCTCAGTGGGTTAACCCAGTTTAAAACTAGAAGCAGGGACCGTGCAGTCCTTGAGCTCTCTGGCATTTGCTCCTCACTGTGCTCTCACAAATGTGCTTAGAGAATCCAGAGTGCAGCTGGCACTCAAACCCTGGGTTTTTTCCAGCTGTGCTCTGTGGCATCAGCTGGAGCCAAGGCGCTGGCACTGGCTCTCTTTGCTCAGAGCAGCAGCAGAGCACGGAGACAGAGATAAGCATATCTTTTTTTTTGTTTCAAATAAAAAAACGTGCTTCCTGTGGAAAGTAAGACAAGGCATAAACAATGTAAGTGAATATCGTGCAGAACAAGGACTGTGCTGGAGCAGAATCAAGATCAAATTTGTTTCCAGTAGCTGAGTGCATACTTTGACTGAGTGGTGGAAAGAAAAGGTCACAGCACAACAACAGATAAGCCACTTTGCAGAAACAAATGCGAGAGCAGCACGTCAGAGCAAACAGAGTGGGACAAGGAAAGGACTGGCTTTTTTCCTACACATCTCAGGAACATCCACATTTAACTCATCAGGAGTTTCTCTCAGGAGTCCCCCAGTATCCTGTGTACCCTTGAATGAGTGCAGATTCACCTGGGAGCTCAAAGTCAGTCCATTTCTGCGGCGAGCCGCTGAAGCTGTGCCGATCCTGCTGGAAGTCGCTGCTGCTGGACATGAGCAGCTCATCACAGCCCTCCTCTGTGTTACACTGAGAGTCAAACTTGATGGAGAGGTAGATAGCACCAGGAATGTGAACTTTATCCTGAGAAATAAACACAGGAGCTTTGTGTCCTCTCACACTGTACTGCCCACAACCCACTGAACTTTCACCACAAAACCAAAGCAGATATAAAAAATATTACAGCATCTCTGTGAGTTTTTTTACTTTGATATTTTTACCCTGAGCTAATTTAACAAATGTAAAGCATGGGCTATTGTTCACATTAGCTGTTAAGCATGTAAATTGAATTGCCAGCAATGCTTTCCTTTTTTAAAAGCAGTAATTGTTGCTGATATTGATCTTGCTGCCAGAACCTAAGGGGCTATAAGCATTTAAAAAATGAAAATCAGAGGAGTCAGAGCAGCAGGGAAATTAAAAATCCCAAGACTGCCCAGAGGCAATAATTACTTACCAAACTATATCATAAAAATGCTACCAAACAGTATCAAGAGAAGAAAATCAGAAACTGTTTGTGTCAGGGAGAGTCTAAAATGAGAAATACAAGAAAAAAGACACCACTCCTACTTTCATCTAACAGCACAAGGGACTAATGGCCAACTGGAACAAATCTTTGGAAAGAAGGGTAGAAACAATTGTTCATTAAGGCCTTGAAACCATTTACAAATCTGATCTGCTTCAAATACATGCACAGTAAAACCATGTAAGTTATGTTCTTTCCATATGTCTGAATTAGAATTACATTAAAGTGCCTGATTGAACACATTTATTTTCAGGGCAAGGCCTGAGCTGTCTGACATCAGCCTTTTCCAAGCAAGACTGAACAGTCTTCACAGGTGCTTCAAGCACAGAAGTCAGTCCCACAGATACCAAGTGGAACTTTGAGAGGCTTCTGCTCCAGCCCCTGGGTGATTTCAGCTCCATTTGATGCCCTGCAATCCGTGCCTGCCTCACCTCAAAGTTGGTATTGTTGTTGTAAGGGTGCTGAGATTCCCGCATCTGCACGGCCATCCCCGGCTCCTCCATGAACTGACAGGCTGTCAGGGCCATGGTCCCCAGCATGCTCTCCTTGCACCCATGCAGCACTTTCTGCAGAATCTGGGCAGGAGAAATGTCATGGAAATATAATTTACTGTCAAAAGAACGTTTCCAGCTGTACGTGCTGATGGCTGACACGAGTCATGTCCAGCCGCACAGTGTTTTAGAAGAGGGAATCAAGGTAGCAGCAAGAAACAAGAAAAATTCAGAAATTAAGCCTACAAGTACAAAATCTAAGTACAAAAGATTTCACTCTGTCCTCTGTTCTAGACCTTTCATTCTTTATTTGATAAAAACATGACAGATATTGGCTATGGCTCTTCACACAACTGCTAGAATCAAGGCTAATCCATAAACTAATTAACAGGAAACTAAAGCTGTAATCAAGTGAGATAAACAACTTTGTTAACATACTAAACAGGCACCTTTACCTTCTATACCTACAGGTTTTGATTTGAATAGAATATGTCATATATTTCAGCCTTCAAAAAAAAAAGAGTACAACTCTGTGCATAAGAAGAAATTATAAAGTATCAATTAGATGGCTGAAGTTTTGAAAGCAGCAGATGCAAGTCCTGTGTGTTTGAAACTACCCCAAAATGCCCTTTAATCTACCAGGACACACTAAATATAATGCAAAACCACCTGAGTCTCCCTTTTTCTTGTTTTTATAACAGTACATAAAAGCCCTGAATCCAGGAATTCTGTTACTTGAGGCCCTTTCAGGTCATCAGAGCAACTCATTAAGGCCATGTCTTCACCTGCCATTTCCTAACTCCTCCTACAAAGTGTAATACACCAGCTCAGGCCAGCAGGTTCATCTCCAAATCTGCCAAAAACTGATTTCTTGGGAAAGGAGTTTCAAAAACAAAAGCAGCATGTAGCAGTTCCCTGAATGCACTCTGCCTTGCACTTGCAGAACAGCCTAAGACAAAGGCTAGGCTTTTGCATTTAATATGCCTTAATAGGCTTTATTCTATCAGTTCATCCTGCCCTTTTCTGAACCCATAAAAACACCCTGGGGTAACAATTTCCATGACTTACTGTGTCAAGAACCTGTTCTTTTGGTTTATTTTGGACCTGCCACTTATTACCTTAATCTGACACTCCTTTGTTTTCTTACTGGGAGGGCCAGTGAATAATACTTGCTCTTAACTTTTGCATGCTATTTACTGCTTTAAATCTACAAAGAAAGAGGAACAGACTTTTCCATTACTCCTTCTCCCTCAATGCCCCACAGGGAAAAGATCCAGAATGAAGAAAACCAGCTGGTTCCTCATACTGAAGTTATTCCATGGCTGTAATAATCCCTGCCATTCTTCTCTAAGCCTCTTCCAGTTGTACTGCATCTTATTTTAATTTTTAATGAGATAATGGAGTCACTGCAGTCCAAAAGAGTGCATAGTATTGGTTCAGTGGCATATCAATGCCTTCTGCTCTGTTTTTCATTCTCTCTTTGAAGATTCCCAGCACTTGATATGCTTTGACTGCTGTGAAGCCTTGAGCTGACATTTTCACTACAACATGCTATTGTAATTCCAAGATCACTTCCACCACCAGCTCATCAGTGGAGGAGCAGGTATTACAATATACACATTGAGATCTAAGAAAAAGCAGCTTTTAAAAGGCACTGCCTATTTTACCAGTTTCTCTAGATTACCATCTGTATTGTCTATTTTCAAACCAGACTGCTTATTCTACCAATTTCTCTTTCATAACTGAAAGAGTTCTCTGTACACAGCTACTTTTTCCATTTTCTGTTAACAAGATCAGCACATCAAGACACTGACAGATTCCAACTGTCTTTTGAGAACTAATTTAAATTTTTGGAGTTTCGATTTAGTCGAAAAAAGGAACTGCAAGCATTTTTGTTAGTCAGGGTCTCATGGCATGTAGGCTCAGGTTTTGTTCACATGTCTAAGTGAAATCCACTTACTTTTTCCCATAGCTGCTTCTCCTCTAGCTGCATCAGCATGTCCAGGATGTATGTCATATGGGCTGGGCCACTGAGGTCTAGGATTTCCTCATTGATTGCCACATCATCAGGCCACTCAGCTAACAAGGATGCCAGCACATGCCTGGCATACAGAACTGCAATTGCCTCATTCACACGATACAGGTAGTCCCTCACAGCCTTTTTACTCCTGGAGTCCAGCTCCTTGTGCAGGAGGATGGAGCTCTTGGTGCGGCGCTGCTTGGCATAGCTGAGCTGCAGGTCACTCTCTGTGTTGGTGATGAGTTTCTGGGCAACAGGGTTGGTTTCTTCTGTTGCTTTATCACAGAGTACAGGCTTTGACTGTAAGAAGAGAAATGCAAGTTTGAAAACAGGCTGTCAATAATTTACTGCCTTATGTTTGGATATCTGACCAGTCAAACTGCAAGCTGAATTTACAAATGAATTTATCGAAAACCCCACAAAAGTGGGATCTCTCACACAGCTACAGATTTCCTGAGAAACACTGTTCGTGTCTACACACCTCACTACACACTGATGCATTTGTGGAAACAGCAGTTAGAATTCTAACCAGATGTGTTAAGCTCACCTACAGAGGCAAAGCTACCAAGTGCCCTGAAATGAGGCAAGTTGGGAGAGCCTTTTGGAGATCACTTGCTCCAAATTTGATTTAAGGCTGAGATAACTTCAAAATCAGGGCTTTGTCCAGTTAAGTTGGGAAAATTTCCAGGCGTGGATATTTCACAGCCTCTGTATAAGCTGTTGAAAGGCCTATTTTTTTCTCTTACAATTATGTGAAACTGCTTCAGGAAGCTTCTTCCCCTTTGCTATGCAACTGATAAACAGCTGTGCTGGTGGCACCCCATGGCCAGGAGTGGGCCCTCAAAATAAAGCAGAGCTGTGGGACCCTGTAATTGAATGCAGAACCTAAAGCTTGTGAGTGTAGTTCTACTTTACAAGATAAATTCATTGCCTCCTTGTTCTGCTGAATTTACTGTAAGACAACAATGATATGCTAAAACAGTAGCATGGCATAAGCTTACAGCAATGAGATACAATCTCTCTTGTGTAAGGGGAGGAAATTACAGTCTGCAATCACAATTTGTTCTCCTGACCCGGGAATCGAGTTCTTTCACTTCCTTAAGGAAGGAATAACAAGGCAGAAATACTTACTTCTTGTACCTGCTCATTCATTTTGACACAAAACACTGATAACAGATTATTTCAGATGTATTGAAAAAAAAATTCTCAAGTTTGAAGTTACTAAACAGAAGCTACTGAATGCCAAATATGTTCCAATTGCTCCTGTTTGTAGAGGTGTCCATACCAAACAGGGTAAGATGATCATGTCTGTATCCACTGCCTTGGAACTCTGCTCCTCCAGCCTCAGGCGTTTGCTGGGCTGCCACTTCTGAGCCAGCGTCCGGATCCTCTCATCCGTTGTGATCACATCCCCGTCAAACCTTAGCAGAGGAAAAGAAAATCAAAAATACACAACTGTGTTTCCAAAGTAATGCAAACACAATTAGGGCAATTAAATGCAAAGTAAATCTTCCCACCTTTTGTTTTGGAAAGATTAAACTCTGCCTATTTTTATCATGTTAACTGTTCCCCTGTTCTAGCAAGCCAAAGGACTGAAATGTTAGAAAATCACTCATTTCTGTGAGAACATGCTGTCCCTGTGAGATGCTTTGAGTACCAGAAGCCACATGTGAGCTCTTGACTCTTCCTCAGTTCACAGAATTCAGAGCCATAGTGGATCTTCATATGGGAGCTACCACATAGAAAAGAGCATGTGACGTGTTTCAGAAGATGGTGACTTGCTTCCATAAATACAACTTAGCAGGAGTTTATTTCCTTACTTTTTCACACATGAAAACCAAATCTTATCCTTGGAAGAATTTCTATTTGGCACTGAGAGGATTTTAGATTTTCACCCACCACTGTTTCTCTGCTGGACCCAGAATTTCACATACCTCTTTTGAACTTCCAGGAAGAAAGATTCTGTTCTTTTCATCTGCAGCTCATACATGGCTCGAAGAATGTGGAGAGGTGCATTAAGTGCATCATGTGTCATCTGAGCAAGCAGCAAAAAGAAATTACAAAAACCTCAAAAACACATTAGAGGGGAAAAAAAAAGATTGAATTTCTTTAAGGATGACCTAGGCATTATTTCCCACTTTGTAGGCAGAGAATTAATGAACTTAGTATCTGGATTAATAATAATGAGAAGCAATTTAGCAAAACACTGTATAATGATTTTGTAGCATACATTACTGTAGTTCTATTTTATTTTCTTTAAAGAATGATGCATTGAAATCATAGCCCCATACTCTATAAATTTAGAAGGAAAACAACCATAGGAATTACCAAATGTTTTATGCAACTAGCAAATGCACCTTTACCCAAAAGGAGGTAAACTAATTTAAATACCAAGAAGCATATTTTGGTGGCTTCATCCAGGCCCTCCAGAGGATCAAGTTTGTTCTGCTCTACATCAACAGGACCAACAACAGGCTGCTCCACATCTTGATCTTGTTCCCTCTCTTCCAGTTCAGTATTCTCCTGCTCAGCCAGGGAACTGATGTCTTGCTTTGAGGAATACAGCATTATTGACAAAATCTACACAGGAAAAAGGTAGCACATGGTGTGACAGCTGTAGGTAATTAGTTTATTTGCAATCAGCATCTTAGAGGAACATTATCAGACCTGGACAGTGCTTAACACATGCTATTTTATAAAAAGCACACCTAAAAATAAAAAAACAACCTCAAAACACAAAACAAAACCATTTCCCCCTTCTCTAATGAGTTACAGCTTCCATGCTGCTGCAAAGACAACTTCAGTGATTAGCTGAAAGTACAAAGAAAGTTGAGAAAGTAATTATTTAACCATTTCAGTACATCAAAGACTTGAAGATTCCAAGACAAAAACAGAGCAAAGGTGACCATCACCAGAATTCCAGTGATGCCCCTACACACCCTTCTCCTTTGAAAACAATCCTTTGGCTTCACCATAGTCCTAAAAATGAATTAACACAACTCCTGCCTAAGATAAAACATAACTAACAGCTGAACCACACTTATCTTTCAGCAATTAACAACCACTGTAAAAGAATATGCCCACATGTGCATTGATTTCCCCACCTGCACTGCAGCAAAACCTTGTGTAAGTCATGTTTTCTTTGAGATTATTTTCTAAATTGAAGAATGGAATTTTCAAGAACAGTCTAAATAAAATCCATAAAACAATCTGAGTAGGTGAGTAATGTCTCACCCTGCAATTTTTTTCCAAATAAAACAAGATTAGTGAAAATCAGCTCCTGTTTTAAAGAATTTAGTCTCTTATCCACACAATTATGATGGGCAGAAGGAGGCAGATTCAGGGATACAGTAAAGTGAACATTTTTTAGAGACTAATTAGAGACAATCTTGAGTCCCCAGGAGGGTAGTGTAGTGCCATAACCTTTCATGCCACTGTGTGAGGCCTGACTTTTTACAAAATGTCACTGTTCTTACCTCCAAGTCTCGGAGAAGCCAAGTCTTACTGAAGCCAGTTCCTTTGCTACACTTCTTCACTAGAAGTTTGAGTAAACCAGACTGAAGAAAGGCAGACTGGATCTCCTTAAAGCCATGAATCTGCACACACAGACACACACACACAAATAAATAACCAAAAAAGGAACAATGCATCACAGTGCTTGCTAGGCCTTGTCACACAACCTCGGGTGAATTTCCTGCCCAGATGAACTACACTGGGAATCTCTTCCTTTCTTTTCCTAAAATAAAAATCCTCCCTTCAAATCCCTTAAGGGTATAATCTGTGACGTGCACAGAGTAGTAACTGAGAATCTGTTTTGATCTGACAGTCAAAAAAAAAAAAAAAAAGAAAAATTTCCTCTTCAAATGCTTCAGGAGTGAGAAAAGTGAGCTTCACTCCATAACATGTTATCTCTAGGAATTTCTTCCTGAGCTGTCCTGAATGACTGGCCCCCACAGAGGAGAAGCAAAACAACTTCCAGCTCAGACTCACAAAAGCTATTTAAAGCCCAGCAACATTTTCAAGCCCCTACAGACCAGGAATAAAGGGATCCAGCTGTGACAGAAATGCCCTTGTGGTAATTCCCCAGTGTGCTCAGTCAATACCCAAGTTCCTGTAGCACAGGGTAGAATATGAATTTTTATTTCTCTATCCTATTCTGTGTCAGGTACCTTCAGAGTTCTGTAGAGCCCCTTCAGGGCGAGTGACAAGACCCAAGTTGTTTCCACTGCCTCAGCATAGCTGCTGTCCATGCTGGTCTGCAGCAGGTGGGTGGAGATGAGGACAAAGTGCTGCAGGTACTGTCTCAGCTGGGTCTGGGAATCACTGCCTTCTTGCCCACATTTCTGAATCAACTGATAGTCTTTCACTGCAAGAGAGAAAAACCACAATTCACTTGATTCATATCGAGATGAGTAGGCTGAGACATGAGATATCCTTATATCAATTATGTCCTAATAAAGGTCTTATACAAAAATTATCTAATTCCCTGAACAGTCAAGAAAGTATTTCATTTTTCAGTACAAGTTAAAAATCCCCAGGTCACTTCTGGCAACAGCACATATTTGCACTTTAGCAGTGCAGCATGCAAAGTAGCACATGTATTTTACAATTAAAATGGGGAAAATTCTGACTTGCAATTGATATGATGAAATAAATATTGCTGACCTTACTTTTTAAAATGTCAACAGTTAAACAAAAAGAAAAGCTTTTATATTCAAATCTTCCTTGAATATCAAAAAGTGATTTAGTCTGTTGATTTTTCCAAATGTTTTTTACACAACTTCAGTAGTCAAATCTTAGGACAACCTTTGCTTTATTAACTTCATGGTATTAGGTCATACAAAGAGAAAAGCCCTTGCTCCTAAAAACCCAACTGATTTGTTATATTTTAAATGTTTCACTTGGTCTCAAATTTTAGGGATATCCAAACTGTTTTTAAATTAGCAATTGCTCTAAAACATTAAGCACAGGTTTGTAAAGGATAAGACACAAGCACTACACAAATCTTGAAACAGAAACAACTGCTTCATCTTCATCAAAAGCCTATTTCTGAGATTTCTCAATTGACAGAATGGTCTCAACAGTTTCCTAAATCCTTTTCTGAATAAAGATAATTTAAATAATTACTGCAGAAGCTTCACAATTTGGCAGTGACCTGCAAGCAGAATTTGGTAACCTAGGAGCAGAAAGTCAGGCAACTTACTAATAATGGAATTCAAACTCTGCAGACCTGCACAGTGGTCTAATTAACATTTGCTTTTGGGTATCCATAACAAACTGTAAGGAAATACTCTGCGATTCTCTGATAAAACAAAAATGTCACAGAACCTGTTTTTCTCTTTCGGGTTTTGATGTCTACCACCACTGCCCTGTTTTTCTCAGTGAAGTGCTTCAGGATGATCACGTTATGGGGCTCATTAGCATTGTCCATGTACACAGAACGAGTGCCCATACACAGCACCTGAAATGGCAGCAGAGCTTCAGTTAAGATTTGGAATACTTATTTACAAATACACAGCCACGTCTTATATTGGTTACTTATTCTTGCTATTGTACTTTTTAGCTGAACCACTGCTTGATGCTGGGTATTTGCTGGTCTTTAGAAAATGGAAGTTCGAGTATATAAAAGAAATGTCTACAACAACCAACTTAATGTTACATAGGCAATGTATCAGTTATGACCATCAAGATGGAGGATGGATCGTTTTCGCTTTTAGATTCTGAAACAAATGAAGCTGGTTTGCTTGTAGCAGTTAGAAGTAGCATCCAAAGAAATGCTAGGCAAAACCAGCTCATTACTCTTCATTAGATCAATGTTAATTGTGCACAAGTGGAAAGATGTGAACTCTGACACACATCAGGTTTTGAGAGTTTATAAAGGTTGCCCCTCATTGATGGAATATGCAGTATTTAGAAAGAGATACCTAAAAACTTGAACTAATTTTGTTTCTTTTAGGACCGACAGGCCACTTACCTCAGGAAAGCCAACCAGCACCAGCAAAGTGAAGATGTTGGTGTGCTTTAGCTGGAAGGGCAGCTGCCTGATGCAGTGGTCAGTGAAAGCAGCAATGACGTGGTGCCACTGGGCAGAGGCGTTCAGGGAGCGGAGGATGTCTGCCATGGAGCTCGCCCAGTCCAGCCCCACGCGGCTGCAAAGCAAGAGCAGGCTGCATGAGCAGGGCTGGCTGCAGACCTGCCTGAAGCTATTCCCCCTCAAGACAGCATATCACTGGTAATCTGTCCCAGCTGCAGCTTCCAAATTATTACAGAACTGGTTTTTTTCCAAATACTTGAAGCTTTCATGGCAGCTGACACATGAATTCTGCTTTGTTTTCCATAGAGCATAAATACTATTCTGTTTTGTGAGAGGGTCTACAGTCCCAAATCAAAGAGTACCTGAACATGGCCACTGTTAACTCTGAATTTTACTTTAGAACTCAGAAGTTTCTGTTTGCATGGCAGCAAGAGGTTTATTTCCCATGTACATGATCACCTGCTCACTCTGTGGATCACACAAATAAACTACAGGGACTGGTCTCCACCACTAAAGTTAGTTTTTGAGAAAATCCTTGCCCTCAGCTTATGCTCTGGATATCCTGCCTTTAAATTTCATATGCTTTTCTATTTGTTTAAGAACCCTCCCTCTAACACAGCTACAATAAAAAATAAGTCACATTTAACAGGCATGACATTAATCTCAGAATGCTTGAGAACTTTCTCAGGGTCTTCAAAATCTGTCCCTCCCTGCTGTTTCCAGTGCAATTTTACTATAAAAAATCCTCTCTCTCAAGTACTCTTACATAGAAGGGCCAGATCCAGCAGTGGTGATAGTCATGTGACACACCCTCCTCCTTTCCCAAGTTACACAAGGGATTTGTAACAATGTGAGAGAATGAATGTCACACAAAAAGTAAAGGACTGTATTTTTGGTTTTCCTCATAGTTTCCAAACCTCACTTCCTCCTCCATGACATGCTGTGTAGGTAAGCACAGGAAATCAGGCCACTCTTCAGCAGCCAGCCTTCTTCTGGAAGGAAATTAAAATTCCCACTGCAACAAAGGCTGCAGATGCTAAGTTCCTTCCATGACCAGGGTAACAAGTTTGATTATCTTTCTATTAAAAAGCCTCTATGCATGAGGCACACATGAAAGAAAATTAATGTTCAGCAGAGATTAACTAATTGGATTAAGGCAAGAAGCACCTGTCTAAACACACAGCTCCCAGACTGAACAGAAGATGAGTTGTCTTCCATCCTTCTGGCACTGTAGACCCATCTCCTGGTGCAAACAAATTATGTTTGGCTGAAAGGATTTTAGTCACAGCAGCATCCACCTCTGCAGGCATAAGCCTGAGGATTAACTGGCCCAGGAGTCCCAAGGTTAAATGATAAGTTTCATTCAGGTGGCCAGCATTTGAGATTACAACATGAAACATCAGTGGAAGTATTTGTTCCAGGTTGATCAGAGACATTGTGGAGCCCTGCAGAGGGAGAAAAATCTCAGTGAGGCAGGGAAAGAAAACAGGATTTTTAGTCAAAGCACATGCAAAAGCTTTTGTTCTGAAAGTCTTTCAAATGGGACAGAAAGAATGAGAAGCTGCATTCCTACTTTGCTTATTGCCCTATTAGTGTGACCTGACATGTGAAACTAAACTGAATATTTAAACTCTGCTAAACAGTAAAGACTCTACTTCACAGATACATTAAAATTCCCTTCCCTCTCTCCCCACCCAGGAACAAGCCCTCACATTCCTTAGTGATGTCAATGTCTGAAGCCATTCTAATTCACATTTCATAACATGTAAGCAACATGGGCCCATATCCACACTTAATTCCTATGAATTTTATTACTGTTATTTCTGCACCTAGAAAACTACCCAAATGGAAGTAAAAAGAACTAACTGATTTGAAAGGTGGTAACATAGCTGCCAGCAACCCCAAAATCCTCTTCTGAGAGCATTCAGCAAAAACTTGCTCCTGGCTAGGTATTAAAACCTTCTCTGTTGGTTTTTGGGTTGAATCCTCTGAGAGGGAGTCACCTGCTTTGTAAATAAAAACAAAATAAGAAAACCCCCTAAGTGATATTAAAAATAAATAAGTGATAGCTTAATTTTTATAATCCAAATCTAAAAATAACTAGAAATTATAAAAAATAATTATTATAATTTGAGAATAAAGTCTTTATAAAAGTGTATGGAAACAAAAGGTAAAGAAATTTACACCATATAGTAAAAACATATATAGGACAGTGCTACAGACAGCTCCATTTAACTATCAAAATTCTTACAATCCCAGTCTTTAACAGGATAAGTCACTTATTTTCTGGTTCCCAGTGCATCAGAAGACACAAGAGTTGTGTTAGACCAACAGAGACTATAATCTCCATACATGGATAATACTTGTGGAAATCTACCCTGATTTCCAGACTCCTTTAAACAGACTGCAAGGCATTTGTACAAAGCAATGTCTGGCAGGTTTTCAAAATGCAGACACAGACATTTGAAAATATGCAAAACTGGATTAGGAATTAAAAGGACAGCTGTTTGTTTGCAGATGAGTAGATATTTCTCTGACAGGGAAAATGAGAAATGATTTTTTACCTGTTGCAGGAACATTCCCATCCACAGACAAGTCTGACTCTTGTCTCACAACAGCTTTCTTTGCAGAGACAGCTTTGATTTCAATTTCTTGTTTTCCTACTTTATCTTCTGCAGGAGACTGGATTTCCTTATGAGTATCTCCTTTCCCCTAAAAATAAAACAGAAGTACTAAAAGATTAAAACAAAATGTAATACCTGGAGGAACAAGCACGGAAAGAATTCAGTCATCTGCACTTGACAAACATTTTTCTTTGAGTATCAAAACCTGCTGAAGAATTTCTTGATGTATTCATGTCTTAAGCTTCCATACAATTAAATTATGTTCTTTTATTTTGCTCATATCTCCCTGCATGAAATTATTACACTGTAATAGTTTTAAACACTGTATGAAACTGTAGGAAACTCATACTCCTACTCAACAGTGTTAACAACCAGAGGAAACAACAGCCCTTTCACAAAGAACAAGACATGCCCCTCTCCTGCAACACTTTTGTCAGTCAGTTCAGAAGAAGAAATTTTTGATCAGCCAGATCTAATAAAAAAAACCAACTGTCCCCTTGCCCCCAATTTTTACCTACAAATGAAATCATTACTATCCCTTATTTCAGTCCCACATTCAGAATAGGGTGTTTAAGCACCTGAAGATGTTTAATATCAGATACATATCTGATATCAGGGGTTCTGGAAATGACAGGTACTCACGCCAGGATGCACCACAGAGCCTGTGCTGCGTTTCTCATCTCTTCCCTTCCCTGCTCTGTCACCAGGATGACTTTTTGGAGCACTGTCTGTGGAAGGACTGCCTGAAACAGTGTCATTCTCTGAGATGGACTCATCTTCTGGTAACATGCAGAGGAGAGCTAAATTTTTAAGTCCTGGGAGCAAAAAAGTTATCAAAGTTATTTAGCTGTTGAGTGGCAAGACAGACAAAAGGCAGAACACTTTAAAAGACAACTGCAAACTTCTTACACAATTCTTGTGAACATTAACTTCATCAAACACATGTTTTCTATCAAGCTCATATAATTATGTCGTTCCATTAAATACTAGTGATGGACAGATGGTGACACCTTCCACCTCAAAGATGCCATTGGGGTAGGGGTCTTAATTTAAGAAAACAGTAGAGTGTAAATTATGAATAGCAAATGATATTTGTCTTATTTTTCAATCTTCTGACCACTTGCACAATAGAACTGTATATTGTAAACAGATTAATGAATGAGTATGCATAAGTATTTGGTGGTGGTGGTATTTCAGTTTTATTAAAGCTGCTCACAAAAACTACCAGCAAACTTATTTGAATTTTAGTCTAGAAATTTTGATACATTCAAAATAGGTCCCTATTGTATAACCCTATTTTCCATAGTAGGTCTTTGTTCACAGAAACCCCCACTTCCACACAAATGAGCACCACTGCCAGAAATTTATACCACAAATACAGTTAAAAATCTCTTCCCATGAGATGCAGAACAAAAAACTTTTTCCACCAAGTTATTTGCTGTCCTTCAGCTGTCAGTGATACATTACTAAAAGAACATGAAGCTGTATTGACTGATCCCTTTACAACAGCTAAGATGGAAAAAAAAACAACCAGAGACTTGCCAAGTTGTGTCCAATGTTTATGTAAGCATAAAATTAGTTTTCTCAAGCACTCTATTTTCCATGTTCCAACGACCCTGAACGACACTTGTTCTACATTTGCTTTCTACATAAACAGTTATTCTCAGTGAAGTACACAGTAGCTTCCCCTTTCCTTTGGAAACTTTCAAGTGAGTAACCACAGACATTTCTGACACTTGTAGAAAGCATTGTTCAGAGCAGCAGGAGCTGACTCACCTTTTCCGTGCTGCGCTTTCATCAGGCAGTCCCCAATGAGCTGAATGCACTGATGCTGCAGAACTCTGGCATGACTGAGGACCTGGGGATCCAGTTTCTCTCCTTCTACTTCCTCCCCATTTGCCAGATCTGCACTGTAGAGGGTCAAGGCAGCAAAGAGCAGCCAGGAGTAATTGTGCACGTAGGGCTGGATGAGGCGCTGCCGGTCGCTGATTCGGATGGTCACCATGGGGTACACCGTGATGCTGTGCGTGGGCAGGTGGCTGCAGGGACAAGGGACATCACTCAGGAATGCAGCTGGACATCACTCAGGAATGAAGCTGCTGGTTTTTTGCTAACCAATGCAGGCAGTCAGTCAACACAAAATACCTTCACAGGAAACCACTTAACACCAAACACATTCCAGAGGTTCAAACCGTGGACCTGGTTTTTATGACCTCAGGTGTCAAGCACTGAAAACTGTTGTTTTCCACAGTAGTGACTGTCTGTTCTATCCTGTCATACAGGACTGGTAACTCCTGCAGCTTTCCTAGCCACATCCAAAAAACAATTGCTACCAAGTGACTTCAGAGGTTAAGGCAGATTTCCAGAGATTTTTGCCAAACTGGTCCTATCTTTTTTTCCCCAAAGGACACCAAGGAGATGTTCTGATGTCAGACACAGCTTTATAGGAAGCACCATAAGAATGACTGCTTTTATTTAGCTACTAAATATTGTCTTTCTGCAACATGGAGGAAAGCAAATCACATTTTTAATACCTGTCAGAGTATTTCTTTGCATGATAGCATCCATAGCAAAGGTCGAAGTCATCACAAACATTGCAGTTCATTCTCCGACCTATGATAACTCCTTGGCAGTGATCACAGGCATATTCCATATTCACCATTTCGTGGTCATCCTCGTGCCCTTCAGGTTTAACTCCACCTGTAAAGAAAGACTTCCCTGTAAGTCTTTTTGACAAAGCACTTTTCCTAACTTCAAGTTCACATTCATACTAGGGAAAGAACAGTTAAATACTTCCAAAGAGGCCAGGAGAAAAGTGTTTGACTTTATTTTGTGTATAATTGTCCTGGGTTGCAAGATGTGGGTGGGGTTGTGTATTCTATTCCCATCTGTTAGATGTGGGGCAGTTATCTTCTGTTCATTGGGCAGTTTTCTTTATCTCTTTCATAACTGATCCTCCCTCCAGGAGATCTCTGCTGTTCATGGCCACTGAGTGTCCCTGCATGGCTGAGAAAATTCCATCATCCATTGGGAGATGCTCTGCCCAGGGGAGGAGCCAAGAATTCCTACCTGGATAGAATCTGCCCCTGGAACAGCCCAGCAGCCTTTTCCCACTGCATTCCCAGAGTTTCAGCTTTCTTCTGCCCTGCATTCCCAGAGGGAGCCCAGGCCCATCTCCTGCAGCACTGGAGCTTCAGAGGAAAACTCCACCCTTGTCCAGGATCCCTGCTCCAGCAGAGCCACCCCTGGCACTGCAGGAGGGCTGAGCCACCATGGAATGGCACTGCCACCAACACCCTGACACACAGGGGGTCAGGTTGTATTCTGACTCTGCCAGTGGTATTTTTTTGCACTATTGCATTGGTATTTTTAATTTTCCTAGTAAAGAACTGTTATTCCTACTCCCCCATCTTTACCTGAGAGCCCCCTTAATTTCAAAATTATGATAGTTCAGAGGGAGGGGATTCCACTTTCCATTCCAAGGAAGGCTCCTGCCTTCCTTAGCAGACACCTGTCTGTTCAAACCAAGACAATAATTTCCAAGATACTGTTTTGGCTTCAAACACAGGGTTTTGAGGGGTTATTAAATGGTTCTTACCAAGGAAACAAGTTTTACACAGATCCATGTCGTTGCACTGCAGACAGCGGTAGCGATGCCACGGCGCGATTTCATCACAGCCGTCACAGGAAATGTCCACGTTCAACAGGTCACAGTAACGAGCAACAAACATGTGCATCTACAGCAATAAACCAACACAATTTACTTGAGTATTATTTTCTGACTTTGAGAAAGCTTCAGACAGGAAGCAGAACATTTCCCCTGCCAAAAATGAATGGGGATATTTTAATCATTTTAGACTCTTAAAATCTACAGAGATGCAACTAATAAAAATTAATTATAAACCAGGCTCCTTTCTGCCCTTTAGGCTTTTAAAGGTCTCTTATTTACCCCTTCTGCAGGTAAATATACAAAACATGAGGTCACCTTTCTCTGCTTCTCTGGGTCAGCTTGAGCTATCTTTTCATACCAGGTCTCAAACATTACATCCTGACATTCATCCATCCATTCACAGTTTTGCTTGTAGTCTGCAATTTCATCTTCTTCACTCCACTGACTAAAAGAAAAGTAAGCTTAAAATTAAGTTTGAATGCTATCAGGCTTCCCTTTAATAAAGCTTTACTTCTTAATGAAGAACAAAGTGCTCTAGCATGCTAATAAAAACAGAATTGTGAGAAATCCCATTCACTCAGTATAAATGGCCACACAGATACCTGCTTCCTGCTTCTGTGACATGTTCTTAAATACATATGGGGACCATAATGCAAAAATCAGGAAAATCTACTCTTATAAAACAGCTTTTGGAATGCTGGCAGACCATATCAGACATTTTAAGTTTTTTGGCCTTCACATTTGCTCATGTGCAAGTACAACTACTATAAAATTGCCATATGAAGGTGTTAAAAACATTTGACATTCATCAAGGCAATAAACAGTATTATATACCTCCTGCTACACTGCTAAACAAGCAAAGTGCTCCAGCAGTAATCAGGCTAAACATAAAATTCCAATAGTTTCTGTACCACTAAAAAAAATTGAAATACTTCAGATAAGCCCTTGGACCCTGACCAGAATTATGCCATACTTGTTAACAGCACCCTTATTGCTTGCTCCAGCACAGAGTTCAGGAACCTTTCTGGCTAAAATGGAATCAGTATTTAGCAGCATGTGAAGGCTGCATTCTTCCTGACTCACCAAATGACGCTGTCATGGATGCTGATGTTCTCCTGTGATGTGCTCATGAGGAGATGTGGCAGCTGGATCTCAACAAAGAAGGAAAGATCACTGGGCTCCCAGCTCATGTCCAAGAGGTGGAGGAGAGCTGTCTGCACACAGGATAAGGCAGGAAGCAACGACCTAAATAAAAACAAAAGACATTAAAACATGACAGCTCTAAAGCTGACCTAAAGTTGACAGAGCTAGAATTGAAATTGTGTGTGGAGAGGAAGGGTAGAAAAACCCCTGTACACTGATTTTCAGGCTTTACTATGCATTAAAGTAACTCTGTGCAAGAACTCAGGTTTATCAAATTATTCAAGTTACACAATTTAGCAAGTACAGACTATGGAATTTAAAATAAAGACAGTTTTTCTTCTGGATTCAGTTAAGATCAAGCTAATGCTGTTGCCTGAGCATTAGCAAGAGGGTTTGTCTCTTCTCTACAGTACAGCATTTTCTTGGTATTTGCAGGAATTTATTGTTTGAAACCTTTTTGACATTTTCACTTGAAACTGAACAAAGGACTTGAAAATTATTGTCAGAGAAACTGACATTGTAGCCATAAAATTCTCATTTCTCTAGATCACCTGGCTATAAATCCTCCAAATTCTAACCAGAATGTTGCCAAAACATGAGCTTTAACATTAAAGCATGGCTGCAGAATTGCCATGTTCCTTGTGGCATTACCCTTGCTCAAGTATTCCATGATAAATTTGCTATTTCTAGTATTTTACTACTAAGCTTCAGAGACACTGCAGAATTGTAGCTACAAAATGCAGTAAGTCAAGTTTTTAACACTGATAAGTTTTGTGCTTTCCTTTATTCCTTTAGTAATAAAAAGCCAACTTGGTATTTTTGAGCACAAGATCAAGGCTCCTCATTTAGTTCTGTAAATAATGGAAAAAATTAATTAAGACACTAAATGACAAATAACAAATTACAAGGGAGGAGATGTGGAGGAATGCAAAAAAAAATTCACATATATAAAGCAAACAATGTACTATACCTGTCATTAATTGTACTAAATCCCTTCACAGAATTTACCAGGAACAAAACAAGCTGATAGTAGGACTCTCTGATCTCTTTGTGTAGCTCAGCACCACAGCCTTCCAAGTTTCCAAAGTAGCTGCAAATTAAAGAGTCAGTTTAGTAGCCTAGAATTCACTGTGATACTTTAGGTAGCATGATTTGTGCAAATTTTACAAACAGGCCCTTTTTAACCCCTCTCCACGAGTTGGAAGGATGTTAGTTTTATTTAAAAATGCATCCTAGAGGTTTCAAACAAAAATGAAAGAATCCTGTACCAGGAATCAGAAGTGAAGAAATGAAACAGGCAAAGAGAATATTCTCATAGCCCTAAGAAGGGAACATACCTTTAAATTAAAAAGTTGCTTTATGAAAACCTAATCAAGATCTTAAAGGAAATCAGTGCATTGCAAGATGACCACAGAAAGCTCCTGACAAGTGAGAAGCCAAGTACAGAGTTTTGACAGCACTGGCCCAACACAACATAGAAATCAGATCTAAACATGTTCATGGCATGAACAGCTGGGCAACTAACTCCTACTTGAAAAAAACTATTAAATTTTGGGGTTTTTTGTGTTTTTTTTTTAATGAAGAACACAGGATATGCCTACTAGCCTGACAACTCAAGTCATATTTTTATTATCCACATGGATTAAAAAGCAGAACTTCCTACTCTTGTCAATATACATGCCTGGAGGAACACAAGAACTAAGGCAGTAAATCACATGGCTGAGATTTGCCTAAATAATTACTTACTTTGTAAAATCTTTCTGACAGGCTAGAAGTTCTAGGAGGAAAAGCACACAGGGTGGGTGAAAGCAGTGTGGCTGCCCAAGCGAGTCCAGGCACTGGCGGATGGTCTTGAGCACTTCCATAATACTCTGCCCTTGGGATTTTCTCAAAGCAAGAACCTTTAAAACACTGAAAGCAAAAAATATCAGTGAACACTTCAAAACACTGTGCTTAAAATGACTCAAATAAAAGAACAATTCAGTAAGTGCTTGACCAGTTACACAATTGCTTTGTATCTGAATTTCCAGCTGTATTTCAGTGTATTAGTTGGAGTGAGTGATGAAGCTTTAAACAGAATCCAGCTCCTCCTGCACCACTCCATGTTCCAGAGCCCTAAACAGATAAGCTGAGAATTGGAAATCTCTTTTTTATGTTTTCAGAATACCAGGTAATTTAATGAGAGATCCAGCTTGTCTCTATTTGCTACCAAGGATTGGTAATAGTGATACACCATGGCTTTGCTTTTGTAAATAAGCAAAATGCCTCTGCAAACACATCTGAGGAAGCAAGACAATAAATTGCCAAGTGACTGTTTTTTACATTCTGTTCTATGTGATAGAAGCAAATGAAATAGTACTCTCTGAGTCCCTACCTCCTTGTGAATAACTGAAGTTTGATATGTAAGTCTGACAACTGTTTGTATACAAAATATTCTGCCATATTATCTTGCTGCTAAAATATTTTATTCCACATGAAGAGATGTGAAGACAAGCTTCTGTTTGTCATAACTGACAACATTTTCAATTTGCTTACCTTTCATGTGAAAGTGATTGATCCTTAATAAAGTCTAATATGTTCTTCAAAATAGGATATTTTTCCTTCACAGTAGGCACAGCTCTTGGCTCTTCCATTGACCTGAACGACAGCAGCCTCAGTCTCCCACGGCCGAGCTGAGACTTCCGTGTAGGAGTGGAAGGAGGTGATGACACATCTTCCTGCTGTGAAACTGTATTTTCAACAGGCTTACTATGAAATGCAGATGCAGCTTCTGCTTGGTGGAGGTCTGGAATTTGTTTAACTTTCAGATCAGACTGTGATGTTTGACCCCTCTCTTTTGAAACAGGGTGAATTCCTGCACCTGACAACACCAACTGTGCTGCCTGGAAGTCCATGTCCACAGCTGATCCTTGTCTTTGGCATTGATCACTCACATACTGCTGGGGATCATCCATGTCTTGGGCTTCCAAACTGTCTGAGGCAGAATCTTTTGTCTTTGCTATTACGGGCAAAAAGTTCAGTAACAAAAGGCTCTTCTGCACACAGAGTTTTGCTGCAGCATAAAAATTGGAAGAGTTAAAATCATGACAATAGAACAACAAATTTGTTGTCTTATGCTTAGGAAGAAGTGATTTATCTTATTTCTTCTCAGTTGAGACAGCTAGAAAATACTGTTTTTCTTGTTATATTGATCATGATGCTGCCAGTTGCTTAAGTTCAGATTTCCAAATGCTAAATCTGAATGATCACACTGAACCATATGAAGTACAGAGTGGTCAGTAAGAACACATTTTGTTCTAATAACAATCAGCTGCTGTTCTAACATCAGTTAAATGTGGTAAGAAGTACCTCCAAAAGTTCAGAACCAGGTGACCCAAGTGAAAGGTCACTCCCTGCAGAATTTTGTACTGTTTTCTGCAAAGAATAGCAGAACACAACCCCAGATAATTAATCCAATATACACTAGGTTATCTCTTAAAGTATGAAAAAGTAACCCCAGTTGCTAACTTACCTTTCACAGCAAAAATAATGCCTTCAGGTTTACAAGGCAATGCTTTCCTAAGCTACCTGGAATGCTCAAACATACAAGGCAACACTCACCTAGAGTTTCTGGGTTCACCTCACTTGCTTCTGTGTTCTGCTTCTCCTCAGCATCACTTCCCCTCCCCATCAGGGATTTCTGCTTCATTTCCAACTGTAGACAGGACGTTAATATAGTTAAAATATAATTCTCTATACAGCAAGGCAGGATGAAGACTGCAATGACTGAAAGGATTAAATCCCAGGAATAGATGACTGTAGTTACTATTCCCAACTGCAGAGCAAACCACCCAGGAGCCTAAAGAAGCAGCACCTGAACTGTCAGAGCAGTAACAGCCTCACTCTGAGCTGCTCGAGCTTTGTAGGCTGAGACCATTCCCTGTCTTGTGATTTGATGTGCACCAGTCCTCCAAGGAAAAGAAGGCTTCTCATTTACCCTCAGCACTCAGGAAAACACAGACATCTAGCTGTGAGATAAAGTCCTCCAAAACATGTCACCCCACTAGCAAGCTCTGTCAGATGCAAACATCACCTGTGCAATGGGTAAAGGCAATTACTCATCTTAACATGCATCTGCACCCATTGTAACTCTAGTACATCAACCTGCCAGGAATTCTTAGGCAGAAAGAGGAAGGAGAAAGTCACAAGACAATGGAATGATGTTTAAGACACTTCTTTCTATGATATACCTCAAAAGAACTCCAAGTGCAATGTAAGAATCTTTCTAATTTACAACGTAAGTTCTTGCTAAAATCTAACACAAATTTAATTGATTTTCAGTCACATTCAGTCCTAACTACCCATGATGACACATCTGGGGCTGAGGGAAGGAGAGGAGTGTAAGGACGCAATTCAACTTTTAAGTCCGAAGTTTCAAAGTTTACATATGTTCTTGCTAAGTGAAAACAGTTGATGTAGAATAACTGAAGGAAAAACTGTTCCACCCTACTCTTTAACACTGCATTGTAAAGGACTAAAGTAAATGACAGTAATAGAGATCCTCCTGAGTGTTCTTACCATCCATATTCTAATGGAATCAGCCAGGGAATATACTTGTGAAAACTCATCACTCAAAGGCACCTTGCCTCCACTGTTGACTGGAAATGAGAGAAAGAAGAGAGTCCTGTTTATTTACAGCTCCATTTTTATACAAGTGCTTAACTAAAATTATGCTACAGCCTTCCCTTCATCTCTCAGTCAATACTTGGAATTATACCTGTAAGAAAAATAGAGAATAAACCTGCCAACTTTCATATATCCTAAATACCTGAACTGCACCTTGACTGATTTATTTACAAAGTTAATTTACATGTATCTTTCTCATTTCTTCCCAAAACTGATGCCTGAAGCCATGGAAAATAAAATCCTTCTCTATGCATGCAATAACACTGATGCAAACTTATCAGAAAAATCAACAAATGCTTAGTAGTAACTTAAAGCTTTATAGATGGATTTGTTTTCTCTACTGTTTTACACTATGAATTTCTGGAATGGACTTTCAAGATCAATTTGCAAAAATTAAAAACCTGACATATCAGTTTCTATTCAAACTGCCCTGACAATGACTATAGAGAAAAAGACATTCTTCTTCAGTCTTCTCTTCCATTCTCCCTTTCTAATTTTCCTCCAGTATTCTTTTCAGCATCCCTTCTCCAAATTTCCCATAGCACAGGTGAACACAGGTCCTGAAATCAGTCTGCCCCAGCAGGACCAGCAGATGAAGATACTGACAGAACAATGGGATGGATTTCTCAAACACTCATTAATATTTGTCCAGTTCCCAATGTCACTCAGAGAATGAGCTCACTTGTCAAACACAGACAAAATGACTAAAGGCAGTAACCACATTAGTCATCAAGTCAGTCTTTGTGTCAGTCATTTTTACTCATAACTTCACAGCTCAAAAAATAGCTCAGTCATTCTGTGAAAATGTAAAATGTTTAGTGTCAAAATTATGACAAAAAGTGAAAACCTAAAATGAAATCCTTCAAAACCAAGTAACACCTTATTATCCAATACTTCAAACATATCAATAAACTTAATGGAAGGATGCTGTAAGTCAGAAAGTTGTTCATTTTACCTACTGAAAAATACATAAATTGTAATACAATGGCCAGTAAGTTAAAAGCAAAACATTATCTTCTATTGGAAAAAAAAAATACATATATTCTGAGGATTGATTTTCACAGAATGGTATTTTGGGAGATAATTCACATCTCCTCCAACCCCAACAGTTAATAACAGAAGTCCTGCTGGATTTTTAGAAAAGGTACAATGTAGAAAATAACCCAAGAACCTCTAATAACTGCAACCACACTGTTCTGAATTAAAGTCCCAGAGGACATCCCTACCCTCTTTAGTATAGCTTTACAGAATTGGTAGCTTCTGATGATTATTAATATTTTGCCAGTGCTCTGAAGACAAAAATACATGTTAATAAAAAATAAACACTCTAGAGAGAAAGCTTACCTAGTCTGCCTTAATGATACCTTTCTACAGAACATCTTCTTTAGATTGCCCCACTAAACTGATTTTTAAATGTTATAAACTCAGCTGAAAGAGAGCCTTTTACAAACTGTAAGTCTTCATTATTAAGATAATCTAATAATATTAGAGTTACCATATTTTTGAAGCTTCTCAAATAAATCTGGAGTGAGATACACCAAAGCAGCAAATGTTGAGTTCACAGCTTGATCAACAGTAGGACCAGCAACTATATCTGTCTTTGGGGTCTGTTTTTTACATGCCTGTATAAGTCCTTTGAAAAGTTCAGATTTTTGCCCACTGAAGTCCTGGGCAGGATCTGATTTTGCAAAGTCGATAAGAAAGTTACGGCAGACGTCGTGGGGAGAGCTCCGAGCCTGCAGGGAAGGGTACAACACATCAGCTTCAATACTGCCTGAGAAAAACCACAGCAATGAGCTGCAAGCACAAGGCAACCTGCAGTTTATCCACTGCAGATGAGCAAACTGATCATTAAAAGACATCCCAGCACCAGGTGGGGAGGGAATTAGATGCTCTCCAAAGGTGTCTCCAAATCATTTTATGATTCCATGAAAATTGAAACTACTAAAGGGCATAGAACGACTTTCTTTCCTCCTTGATGCTTGAATCCAACAGCACAAATGTTTAGTTTAGCACAGCAGCATGTGCTTAAGGGCATTCCAGCTCCATAAAGCCAAATGAACCTGGGTGATCCACAGGGATTTCATGCCAAGGGAACACAAGTGGGTAGGTGGGTACCTCGTTTTTGTCTTGGTGCTTGGCACTGTTTTGCCTGGCTCCCAGGAGTGCCTCAGGACACATCTGATGCCTGAAGACAGGTTTCCACAGAGGAGAATTAAGAACTGATGTTACTTTCAAAGGAGGCAAGTCTGCTTCACTACCTAATTCTGCAAGAAATTCAGAACAGACCCTGCAGTTAGTAAATAATTTTCTTCATTTTTATTGATTAATGAAAATAATAAATGTTAAAACATCTAGTAGGGAAAAAAACCTGACAAACAACAAAAAGTTAATGCAAATAGACTGAACAAGTAATTTAACAATGTTCTCTATTTTTCTAACATGGTACAGAAAACTGATGTACCCTTTCATTAATGGCAGCATCAATATCTTATCTTATCTTATAGTGACAATGTTACAACTTGGAAGGATTTTAAACATTTTCACTGTATTATAACTACAGCAATTTTCTGATTTAAAAGAGTTTAAAAGCTATCTCTCCTACTAAGCACCTAATTTGTTATATGCAAGCATGCTTATATTAAAAAAGGAAGAAAATATTCTCAAACACTTCAATTAGTTCCCTGAATTCACAGGTAAATAGCTGTCTAATTTTCCAAGGTTAAATGGAGCACCTGATTGGAGCAAGAACTCTTTAGCCTTACTTAATTTCTCCTAAGTGGTGGATGGATTCAGATTAGGAAGCCAGAGAGAAGTGTTCCTGCTTTTAAATTAAACAATAAACATTTTTAAAAATTTATTTTTTAAAATTTAATTTACATATCTTCAAGGCTAAGTGTACTTCACTACTGGAATTAACCAAACTTAATTTGTGACTTCAAATTTCATTCAATACCAAATGCTCATGTGCAACTTAGAATCATTTGTGCCCTAAGCCCTGTAATTTTTTCAGTTTGATAGCTCCATATTCACACTGCCAGTGTGGCGTGGATGACAGCACCAGGGAACAATTTTCAGTGGGAAAAAAAAAGAACATACTACTTCATAAATGCAATTTAGCTTAGGAGGATTACTTCCACGTGTCCATATTTCATTCAATGCCAAATGCTCGTGTGAAACTTAGAATCATTTGAGTTAAGCCCTTCAATTTTTTCAGTTTATTGGCTCCATATTCACACTGCCAATGTGGTGTGGATGACAGCACCAGGGAAGAAATTTAAATGGAAAAAAAAAAAAGAACATACTACTTCATAAATGCAATTTAGCTTAGGAGGATTAGTTCCACGTGTCCATATTTCATTCAATACCAAATGCTTATGTGCAACTTAGAATAATTTGAGTTAAGCCCTTCAATTTTTTCAGTTTATTGGCTCCATATTCACACTCCCAGTGTGGGGTGGATGACAGCACCAGGGAACCATTTTAAATGGAAAAAAAAGAAGAACATACCACTTCATAAATGCAATTTAGCTTAGGAGGATTACTTCCATGAGTCTGTATTTCATTCAATATCAAATGCTCATGTGCAACTTAGAATCATTTTTGCCCTAATTCCTGTAATACTTCCGTTTGTTTGCTCCATATTCACACTCCCAGTGTGGGGTGGATGACAGCACCAGGGAACAATTTTCAGTGGGAAAAAAAAAGAACATACTACTTCATAAATGCAATTTAGCTTAGGAGGATTACTTCCACGTGTCCATATTTCATTCAATACCAAATGCTCGTGTGAAACTTAGAATCATTTGAATTAAGTCCTTCAATTTTTTCAGTTTATTGGCTCCATATTCACACTGCCAATCTGGTGTGGATGACAGCACCAGGGAACAATTTTAAATGGAAAAAAAAGAAGAACACACTACTTCATAAATGCAATTTAGCTTAGGAGGATTACTTCCACGTGTCCATATTTCATTCAATACCAAATGCTTATGTGCAACTTAGAATAATTTGAGTTAAGCCCTTCAATTTTTTCAGTTTATTGGCTCCATATTCACACTGCCAATCTGGTGTGGATGACAGCACCAGGGAACAATTTTAAATGGAAAAAAAAGAAGAACACACTACTTCATAAATGCAATTTAGCTTAGGAGGATTACTTCCACAAGTCTGTATTTCATTCAATATCAAATGCTCATGTGCAACTTAGAATCATTTTTGCCCTAATTCCTGTAATACTTCCGTTTGTTTGCTCCATATTCACACTCCCAGTGTGGGGTGGATGACAGCACCAGGAAAGAAATTTAAATGGAACAAAAGAATAACATACTACTTTATAAATGTAATTTAGCTTAGGAGGATTACTTCCATGAGTCCATGTCTTCCATGGACTTGCAACACAGCAAGTGTTCCATGGACTTGCAACACAGCAAACGTTCCACGTTCACATGAGGCAAACACAAAAGGAACTTCATTCTCACAGGGGATTGTCAGCACCAAGCCCTGCAGCTGCTCTGTGGTTGGGGAGGCACTCACCTCGCAGGGATTTGAGGGCCATGCTGCGGGAAGCCAAGCGCCCCATCAGCCGGGAGACAAGCAGCTGTAAATCCAAGCCCCAAGACACGGCAACGTCTGGGAGGCCGTAAGCAGTGACGGAGAACTTGTAGCCCCACTCATTATTGCTGCTGTCAGAGTGAAAGAGAAACTGCAGCCGTGGGCCAGCCTTAAAGGTCACTTTCTACAGAGCAACAAAACAGTCATTTTGCCAAATGTACATGACAGGAAAACGTTTCAGGGTAATGAATTCCCTTCAGCAACTCTGGGGTTTCAGTATTATGTTCTGGCCATAACAGATCTAATTTCCCCCACCATCTCTATGAGAAACCCACAGTGCTAAGCAAGTAAAATTTCTATTCAAGAGATTAATGAGCAATTTTATATATGATTGAGCTTTAAAAGTCAGAGGCACAAAAACAGAAGAGCAGTATCTCATTTGAGGACAGAGCACAGCCTCAAGAAGGGCCACACTTGCCTTATGATATAAAAACTTTCAAGGACAGAGCAAGTTTTACCCTTGTATTATTGGCAGTTAAACAGGATTATTCCTTTCCACTTTAACTGATTGTTCTCTTGATAACAGGAGCAAAAAGGGATTCTTTACTCATTCACTCCTTTTATTTGCAGCACTTCAGACTTTCTTCCCCATCTCCTATCCCCCACCTAAGAAACCTAATAAACACACCCATGCACAAAAGCACACATCCTTTTACATAATAAGTTTCCACAGGAATTATAAGGACTTCCTAAGACTGGATAAATAATTTGGTTCATAGTTTTAAAGGTGCTCACCTTAGGCCATTTCTCAGTGCCAACCTTTGTATCGTAACGAGTTTTTGCCCCTCTGGCATCAGTAAACTCCAGGTAATCATACCTGTAAAATTACAACTCATTACTTCCAAATTTACTTTTTAAGTTTTGGGGGAGAATGGTTTTGCTTCTGGATTTTCACAAGTGCTGTATGTAAGTGCACCCTGTCACTTCTTTCTGAACCACACCTTCGTGTGACTGCTAAGGAATTGATTTCACGTCTCAATGCAGAAGTGCCAGCAAACACAGATCTGCCATCCTGCAGCACTTTGGAATTGGTAATGGATGCCAAACCTAACATCTGCCAAATGCTTTAACTAAGCAGTAGCCTGATGTGTTACCAAGGGAAACCAAGCCAATAGAAAGAGGGCAAAATAAATACCATGAGCACAAACTGTGGTGGTGACAGCATTATTATCAAACAGATCAAGGCCAAAGGAAGTCAAATTCATATGAACAGCGTATCTGTAAATTTGCCAGGAGAGGTGGCTTTCAGCACACGTTCATTTAAAAACACGAATTGTGTACTGCTCTGGACAATGAAGAAATTGAAATGGCACATGTGGAGTGGACATTGAAACATAAATCGCCCCCTCTGCAGACACTGGAACTTAACACAGCACAAGATTAAATTACCTCCTTTCAGTTTCACATTTTTCATCAAATTCCACCTCAAAGTAAGTTGCCCCATGACACAGGAAGACTGAGACCTCATGGCAATTATTTTCATAGTTATGAGGTGATTCCATTGTCCAGGTTCTCAATACTACAGGCTGCTCCTGCTGCCAGCTTTCCATGTCTGTCTGCACAACAAAAATGCATTCTTAGATACAAAGGTAAGAAAAAAACAAATTACCACACTAGATTTTTGTGTCTATACTTGCCAGATGTGCATACAAATGGCATTTAAAAGGCTACAGCACTGATTTACACTGAAATTAGTTCTGAAGACATCCTTGGTAATCATAATAAGGAAGCACTTCTAAAGCAAACCCACCCAGGCCACTGGAGGAGGAGACTCAGGAGGAGACTGTCTCACCCACAAGTGACTACAAGCCTCCAGTCATGACAAAAAGACACTGGATGACTAATGCAGACAAACATCTACACTACAGACACACAGATTTTATATGCATCACCACAAGCAGTGAAGCTAACAGTGTTAAGCATATACTATTTTTAATTTGTTTTCCTCTTCACCCTCAGAATCCCCTCCTTCCTATCTACCTTCCAGGCTGCTCATTCCAGTTGCACTTTCTGACATCTTTGCCCATCTCCTGGATCAGTAGATATGTTTCTTGTTCTTCACTCAACATTTCATTACACATCCCACACTTTTAGAAGTTTTCTAGCTCTTTTCCAATGCTCACCAACAGAATCACCCCAGTTTTCTATGTCTTTCTTGCAATTTTGCTTTTGTTTCACTCTGTTTAACAGTGCCTGTGTCCTTAGTTACCTTATGAGGTTCACTACAAAGGCTCTTCAGTGGTTCTATCAAAGTGCTGAATCCCTGTAGCAGAGTACAGTAGGGAATGTCTAAAGTGCAAAAATCCAACAAGAAGATGACCTAGGAGCAAACACAGGTGTCATGAAAATGCCAGACTCACAGCCATGCCACCCAGGAACAGGAGAAAACCCCAGGGCTCACTTACCAGCTGACGAGTTGCCATAGCAAAGACAGAGCTACTTATTTTTTCTACTATTGTTTTGCCACTATATTGAGATAAGAGTGACTGCAAAATTGTTCTGATATTTGACAGGAACTGGCCCACATCTAAAGAGAAAAAAAAAAAGAATCCTTAATAGCTACCTTAAGGATTTGCTCCCACAATCCACTTTATCAAACGTTAGGGGCATGGTGATGTGCACAAGGACAAATACAGCAGGAGAGGATCTGCTGCCCCAAGGCTGCAACACCCAACACTTCAGAGAAGTTTCCTGTGATATTTCTATTGTGGAAACAAGTCATGCTTATCAACAATATCACTGAAAAAATGAGTGATGAGTAATTTCATCAAACACTCCAAGATTGTTTCAACAGCCTCCATGTATCCAGTAGTCTCCATACACTGCTAAGAAATGCAGCTGCATTAACAAGTGAGGGCAGGAATTTTTAACTACAGCCTTATTCCATTTTTAAATGTAAGATAGGAACACAGCAAATTTATTTATATAAAAATAACATAAATATGATGCAATTTTACATAAAATTACACCTTTGTTATGTATTTGGCCCAATTAACTCAACACTGAGCTGCTGCATTATAAAAAATCTAACAATCCCCCCCACAAAAAAACCCAACAAAACCCCTTAGATGTACACAGCTTCTTAACCAAGTTTTTTCTTCTTGCTATTACAAACATCCAAGAAAGCACATGTCACCACCCAGGAGTTTACCAAAATATGGGATGCTATGAAATTAAAATGTTCAGATGAAAGCCTGTAACTATTTGTATAACGGTTTGGGTTTTTTTTTCAGTATTTGGCCCCCAAAATTTACTGAAACGCTTTCTGATGGTTCTCCCAAAGTAATATTATCAGTACAGCTAAAACTCCAAGTTGCTTAATATGCCTACTAATTACTTCCTGGAGAGATTAAAAATGCTATGACAGTTCTGAGCATGCCTCAGGCAACCTTTGGTGATCCCTAATTATACTGCAATTTGCAAAATCACATTTTAAAGTCCTGCATTGCACCATATTTAACTCTGTATTCAATCCCAGCACTTACAATTTTTAAGTATTTCTATTGCGAGATCCTTGGCTGAATTATCAGTGCCTTTAAGCTGCAGATAGCACCAGGAAAGGAGGCTGCCCTGAACAGACCAGAATAAGGAAGACAAGACTGTGCCACTCTCTTGCTGTGCAACATCCAGCATCATCATTTCACACTGAAAAATAAGGAACATTCATGAATGTAATGGAGCCTCTTCTGCTGCAGCATGACACACAGAATGCACCAAGCAAACTGGGATGGACACAATCATCCCACTCACCCCAGAAAAAGATGGAATGCAAATGACAAGCAGTATGTAACACACTGTAGCAAGTGATGGGCTTTGTTTTGATATATCACAATTTTAAATAGGAACAGCTACATATGAGTCACTTGATGTTCTCAGCACAATTCTTCTGCATATGTAAATAACCCTCCTCCATTTCCACCTCCCTTAGTGACGTGCCCAATCCTATCCTCTCAAAATGGAATGATTCCTTCTGTATCCCAGTGTCTCCCCACAGAGTCTTTTCAATGCTATGGAAAAACACTACATCTTACATATTTCACACTGGAAAAATATTATTCATTTCCTACTCTACGATTACGAAATGTCAATGCTTAAAGGAAAACACTCAATTGATTGGAAAAACTAAAAACTAATCCTACTGACTCGCACAGCCATGAACAGTTGTATCCAGGACAGGGAAGCTGTTCCTTGGTATCCATGGAAGCAGCTTGTGTTTGAGTGCCTAAAAAACTCATGACAAAGAAGCAGGAGCCAAGCCAGTTACCTCTCTTGCTGCCACAAGCAGAAGGGTGTCCATGACTGATAATACTTCACTTATGTCAAAATTTGCAGAAACTCCTTTCTCTGGTAATAGTAAGAGTCCACCTGGATCTTGATCACTACAAAACAAAGATATTCTTAGTAACCAACAACAAGGAGTTCCAAACAGTTCCAAACAGAAATTTTATTTTATTTTAGTATTTAATATATTTTATATAATCTATTTTAGTATTTTATAATCTATAGAGATCTTACTGTATAATTACAATGAAAATCAAAAGTTTGTGTTCTGATGACTCCAGATTAATTAAATCAATACCAACCATCAGCACTGACAAACAATTACTTTAAAAATTGGAAGACAGCCCAGGAGAAGCCTAAGAGCAATACACTGTGATTTCAGCACCAACCTTGGCCAGTGTTTTATACAGCTTTTCAGTTAACAAAAATATTGAGTACTAGCATGTCCTTTCTAAACAACATTAGTTGATTACTTCAGAGAATTGTTGTTCAGGGGAGTAACATTTTTAAAAAGGATTAAACACAAAGTTATTAACAAATGTGGGGTATCAGACAAATATTTTCAATTTCAGGACCCCTTACCTGAAGTGGGTACACAAGGATCTGAAGGCAAGATGTACAGATTGTTTATGTTCTTGCTCTGTGATGTTTTTCTAGAAAAGGAAAAAGATTTATTTTTATGATACATTCTGTTTTCCTCCTCTGTGACAAAGAATTCTAATTTCTGTGTTGTATTATTCATTTTTGGTAAGAAAGGCAGGGTTAGCTCCTCTTTCTTTGGATAGGCTGCAGAGAGAAAAGGGGAGGGGTAAAAAGAGGCAAAGAAAAAAAAGGGTTTTACTTCAATGGGACAAAGTATGTATTATTTGAGAATAACAACTCAGATTTGTCCTCTTTTCTGCATAAAGAAAGCAGGCACTAAAGAAACAATTTCTCATTCAATGTTTACCATCATGGTGAAGAGCTGGTGTCGCCTGGTCTGTCTATCTGGGAAAAAAACTGCTGCTCCACTGAGTAAGGTGTTCTTAACTTCCTCTTTCAGCATTTTCATTGGCATGAAGTTACTGTCCCCCATATCCACTACTGCTCATACAAAAAGGAAACAAAATTACAAGTTCTAATTAATACCCCATCTAATATGTTAGAGGCATAACTGAATTAAATGTTAGTCTACACAACTTCAAGCTCTTGCAATCTCATTATACACACAGAAAATGAGGGGAAATTTTTAAACTTACAGCAAGAAAGACTTATATTGAGAAAGAATATAGCTATTTACCAAGTAAATGAATTCTAGGAAGATTATAACTTGACACCCATCAAAGCTAATAAAATTTTCAAGATGTGACAGATGTTATATAAAGTGTTTTCCCTCTAGCTCACTTTTGCAGGAGACTCTTCAAATTACACTTGAATAGAGAGCATGCCACTCTACTTCCAATGAAATCTAATGTGCAATTCCCACTCTCTTCACTGGCTCCAGAATCTTCCCTGTGTTCCTGTAAACCTCACAGTCTACTCAGGAGCTCATTTATACTGATATGCAATATCAGAAATAAATAAACCCCAGTAATGTTATAGTCAAAGGGTCACATTCCCTGGTGGTACAAGCAAGTGACATTTTCAAAAGGAGTTTTCTACTGCAGTTGTTTCCAGACCACACTGTCAGAAAGTCTACAAAACCATTTCTTTGGGCCAAGGAAAGTTTCTAGTGATAGACTAATTAGCACACACTGACCTGAAGGAGAAACAAAGGAACAGGAGCTGACTTGGCCTCTAGGAATGAGCATCTTTTCCCAAACTTTAACAGACAAAACAGTCAATACATATTGAATAAAAATTACCTTCACACAAATGTCTATAAAGCTCCTCTGCAGCTTCTGTGTGACCAGCTGTTTTGCTCTGAGGAGTTTCTTGAGGTTTAGCAGTTTTATTATCTCCAGTAAGTACAGAGAAGCAGCTCTGGAGAAGCTGCAACAGCAGTGTTTGAGCAAAGATACATTCTTCCCTTGGGCTGTAAGAAGACAAATAACAAATAGAGGCAAAAAACTAGAAAAGAGCTCTTTTGCACCAAGTAAGTATTGCTATGAAAGTCACCATTTTAGATAGATTAAAACCACTGAGTGGAGAGACATAGCCAGAGGAAGTGTAGCTACCAGCTCAACTAATCTACAGCTTGAGCTTCTACATAACTGCAGAGTTAGAAGTCCATATGGCAGCAGTGGGGAAATGTTATTTATGTAAATGATGTAGTTTAGAAAGAACAAGCTGCAGTAACTAAACAAAGCATATTTTATTTATACACACACACACTGATTAGTGCTTCAGCAGACACTAAAGAAGAAACTTACTTTTGGTGCAGTTTATTGTAAAAATTCCAGAACAGCTGCAAATCAAGGCCTGTGAAATCTAAAAATGACTTGTATTTTAATCCACTCTCCTTCTGTTGAACCTTTGAAAGGCAAAGAAAATGCAGGATTGGAAAGATAAATCTATACAGAACACACTTATAAAACATAAATCTCTGATCACTGGGCTTAAGGAAAGCACAGCCAGCTTTCCTATACATTTGCAGCTAATCTGAAATCCAGTTTAAGTTTTTTCATGGACATTCTGGTGCCTAAATGTGACAACTCATGCCAAAACCTTCTTATTCACAGAATCCTCCCCTCTTTCTGGCTTTCTAGGATCCCATCCCTTTTCTCCACCACCAGAACACTTTATAACCTCTGCCTCTCCATCTAATTTAATTGGAAGTAATAAACCTTCAGCAAACATACACAAATTCTATTTTTCAGAATACATTTTTTTCCACAACATGCTTTTTAACCTTTGTTAAGGGTACTCCAACTTTTCTTTGCCCAATCACAACTGCTGCTTGCACAGCCTTATTCCTTTTAGCCTGGAAAACAGAGGCTTAAAAAACCTTAAGAAGTAAAAATACCAGGTCCTGTGCCAGCTGCTGGATGAAGTGAAGTGTCTTCAGGAGCAGAGTTGTGCCACAAACTGTGTCCTCCTCAGTTCTCCTGCACTGCAGGCAGCTGATGGTCCTGCAGGGCTCGTCCCGCAGGGGCCGCAGGTAGCCCAGAACACTCAGCCCTTGCACCCCGAGCCGTTCTGCTGAGTCTTGTCTTGTGCACAAGAACTTTATCATCAAGTACTAGAGGGATACAAAAATAACACAAGATTTGGGTTTAAAAGGTGGTACAAGCTGGGCTTTTAAAAGGCATGAGTGCACGTAGGTGAGGATTGAGGGGGGAAGCCTTAGTCCCCTGTCTATCACCTCCAGAGGTTTAAAATACTGAGCCTCAGATTCAGGCTAAGTTTGATCTCTCCCTACTTCCAAAAAGTCACAGGAATAGTTCTATGACCTCTACATGAGCCTGCAAAGTTAGTTAATTCATTATCAGTTCATTCATTCTGCACACACTGCTTCTCACTGCTACAGCTACATTATTCTTGCAGTTAAAGAATTATTATCTGCATTTAAAAGCAAGCAGAGGATCAATATGTAATATTTAGAACATATTTTGATCAGTCTGTTCTCAGTGAGGTGCAGAGCACAAAACTGAAGGAACAGCAAGTCCTCCCATCCACATGCACTGGTTACCCTGCAGCAGCAGTGACTTAGCAAACAGCAACAGAGTCAGAAAAAATTCCAGTTGACAAAACAATGTCACCAATTCTCTTAATTCCCACAGTGCAGAGGGACTGGGGAACTACAACAGCTGATTCCAGAACCATGATCTGAAATGCAACACTCCCTACAAATGCACTAAGCACTTTAAATCAAAACCATCTTCTGCCATTCTCAAAATGAAAGAGTCTCCATTCCCCAGGGTCAGCAGCCTAACTGATGGAAAGACTTTGGAGATGTTTGCCCACTGAAACAAGGATTGAAGAGCCTGGCTCTGAAAGAATAAAAGCTATAACTCCACAGTAGTTAAATGGTCTAGATACCAGAATAAAGCAACAATCATATTAAAACCAGTTATCTGCACATTATCACATAGCTTTACATTAAATTTGATCATGAAGCACCACTTAACTACAGCTATATATATACATGTGCATACAGAGAAAAAGAGTAAAATTCAGAGGACAACAGTTGAATTATTCATTTGACTAGAAGCCTATTAATTTTTTTTCTCCATACAGCAGAGCTCTCCCTCACAAAACAGAATTAGGTCTATTTCATCTGACACAGAAAAGAGCCCCTGTTCATTGTGACTGGGCCAAGGGGTTTTTGTGGGCTCTTACTTGGGAAACTCTGCATTGCTGCATTTTGACATCAACTTCATCCCATTCTTCTTCTACTTCAAACCAGCCAATAGGATCATCATCTCCCAAATCATCACATGAACAACTGCTTCTGTGTATAAAAGAATGTAACACACTTTGTAAAGAAAAAGTTTAGAGATATTGCAAAGCTGTTGATACTCTACCAAATACTTAGAGCATGTTATGGCTATAAAGATGAAGAAAGACAACAGAAAGTTTCACAAACCCAAAACTCTACCACATGCAAGGTAAAAAAAAAAAATCAAGAAAATCTTTTTTGTCATAGTCCCTTAACCTCCCCTTATTCCTAAGCAATAGTTCTTAAAACTGATTTAATAAAACCTTATTAAAAAATTTCTGTTATCATTGATCTGCACCCTAAGCAGAAGGTTTGTTTTGCTATATCTCTTTTATAACAGGCCTTTAAATCAAGTACAATTAAATGATGCACCATTTTTAAGTCACTTGAAACAATTCTCAGTAGTTCGAGCAGCACCGCCAAACGATCGAATATAACATTTATTTTCCATGCATGCATTGCAAAAATCCATTTATACCTGGTTTTTAAAAACTGTTTGAATTCCCTCAGCTTCCACTTGTCGTAGCTCTCAAACCTTTTGAAGTGCTCCTCAGCATGGAACTTTTCTGAGGCACCGTTGTATGCAAACACCAGCCCGCACTGCGCCCCGATGGCTCCGCGCCGCACCTGGCGGGGCAAACCACACAATGCAGGAAGGAGAAAAACAACTCATGGAAAGCAACCAAGTCCTGACAATTCTGCTCTCTGGATTGCACAGGAAAATGAAACATATTTAGGAAACGTTATGAAAGCTGCTGTACCCCATTGAATTGATATCATGTACGTGGTTATTATTTATTGTATTTATCACCCTGCCAGTACCCTTATATTAACTAGAGCTCCACATATTAGTCCTCATTGTACTTTTGTTTTCCTTTTACATTTAATAAATTAAACAAAACTAAAATCATGTTTCCCTATTAATACCACTACACTGCAAAACAACTCAGCTGCTTCTCCATCTCCAGTTAAAATTTACTTGCCAGAATTCCATCCATATTTAAATCTCTTTGACACAGAAATATGCATTGTTGCTCAGGGAATTAAATAACACTATTGCTTTGCTTTAAGTAAATAAGTCAATTCAGCTGCAGAAACCTCACTGAAGTTTTGTCTTGGCCATGAGATTTAATCATAAGACCTTCCTTAGAAACCAGGTAACAGTCACACCAAATTCAAATTACACTGGTGTCTCTAAATAGAATTTGAAATACCTTCATTTAATCTGAACTCGTGTGCTTTGTATCTTGATACCTGATATTCACAGAGTCAGTAAGTTATTTTACACATAAGATAAAAGACCTTTCATATAAATCCACACACTTCAGAGAGAAACCATAAACCAAAGAGTCTCTGGCTTGAGATACATTGTGCAAGATATAGACAAAATAAATATAAAATAAATGTCTTTACTACATGCTTGTGGCTCCCTGGAACAATTTAAGACCTCATTTTCCTGAAGTTCCCTGATTTACTGTTATTTTAGAGCTTTTCTTCAGTGTATTTCATAATGAATTTAAATTTCAGTTCATATAAAAAATATCCCAATGAAATTCCACCACTAGGGGAAAAAAGCAAGTCTTCTTCTTCAAAAGCTCACAGCAACTACATACCTTTATTCTAATTTGTGTCACTTGAAATGAAGATTCAGTTCCAGTAGAAAGAATGATACTTGCTCTGGTTTTCCCAGTTTCAGTAAGAAAACCTAAAGCAGCAGTGGGAACAGAATGAGTCTGAATGAGTGCTAGTGCAAGGTGTTTGAAAGAGAATATGGGATTGTGGGCTGAAGGGGGGAAACAAAACCACAAAGCTTTCCCAGTGAAATGCCCATTAGCAAATGTTTCCAAATAAAAGATTGTATTTTATACAGAACTCTCCAGACAGTATCCCTCTGGGCACTGCAGTATCTGCAGCAGTTTCAAGAATATTTTCTTATTAAAGTTCATTAGTAATTCCCAAATATTACTTTGGCTTGTGGCTCTATTCACTGAACTCAGTGAATAGTCCCCCAAACTGTGACCCACAAAACAACAGTAGACAAGCCACAAAATAACTAAAGAATAAACTCAAATAATACACATGAACAAAGAGAGGTGTAAAATAAGCACTTAGAAAGTGCCTGATTTTCTGTCACAATGGCTTTCATTTACCAGTAGCACTACACAAGGCAATAAACAATTAAAAAAAAAAAGATTAGGTGGCATTTCACTTAGAAAGGAAGTCAAGAAACACAAATATCTTTGTTTAGATTGTATCCAGTACATAAAAGCATCCCATTAACAAAGAGAGGCTTTAAGGCAAAATTAATAGGTACATGCAGTGAGAATTTAAATGATTTCTACAAACTTTCTCCCATCAATATTTGGGAAACTAACAGTGGTTCATGACTTCAACCCACAAAGTGTGCTCTAGGAGAATATTCCCTGTAGCAGCTCACTGCTGACTTCCACATAGAATATTAATAACTCTCTCTAAAATCCAATATTTTTTGTTTGCTTGGCTTGTTTTGACAATAAACTGGTTCATGAGAAATCCACAGTGCTGCAAAATCAAATTTATATATTGTTTTGGTTTGGGGTTTTGTTTGTTATTTCACCTTTTTTTTAATTACAAATCTTCCATAGCATAAAACTATAAAGAATCAAAAATATATATAAGTAAATATGGAACACCACCACAGCATTGTTAACAACCATTATGTCTGGTGGAATAATCTAACTTAAATGATTTTATGATTCTAATATTATGGATTTTAAGTCCAGGCTCTTACCATCCCCAGTCCATGGCTCTACAAGGAGGTTTTCAGGCCCTGATTTATCTTCTTTTCCCTTTACATCACATGCTTGCAGAGTGAGTCGTAAAGGCTTTCCTAAAAATCAACAGGTTTATCAAATTCATTTAATGTGGTAAAATACATTTTCCAAAGTTCTTTGTTCAGAAAAAAAATGGAAAAAATTACAATACTATGAGATTTTTACCACTGTCAGACCCAAAAAAGCTGAGAAAAACTGGAATGTGAGAGATACACTAATCTAAAGTAGTTGGAGTTTTAGATACAGACAGAAGCACAATGCAATTCATGACAATTAATGTTTCTTCAACTGTTGCCACACCTTGGAATTCACAATCCATGAAATACCACTTGTCTTACTAAAGGCATTAGCTACTCTGGGGAAAATGAACCAACTTTCAAAATCTTCAAAAGTAAACATCAATAATTATAAAATAATCCACATGTTCTTTGGCATGAGAACTGAAGTACTGAAAAAACATATTAAAAGGCAAATAAAGGGTAGAATTCTTCATGAGAGACTAATGAGAATCTCAGAAGTTGATATCTGACAGATTTATCAAACAAGTACAGCAAATACAGCAAAATCACCACCTGATGCCAGACCATGAACAGCTCTACACTCATGACATACTCAGATCATAAAAACTCAATTTTAACTCATCTTATAAAAGTGAAAAAAAAAAAGAACCATAAAGAGATGCTAATGACATTACATTTAAAATGCATCTTAATTTGTACATGCCTGCAGGAGAGAGCACTCACAGAGGCTCACTCAAACAAATGTCTTACTGGAAGAAGAAAAATACTTCCTGTCATTTGCTTTTTAAGCAACACAAACACCATCATCACCATCTTGATAGAGGGGCCATGATTTACAAAGTTCATGTTTTCTCTCTTGAGAAGATCCTACTTGGTTTAACTCTGATCACAGAAAGCTGATCAATCACCAACTTTTCAGGCAGTTCAGCTGCTAGGTTGTGATTTCAGTGACAGTTTTTAATTAAGACAATTTGGATAATTTTAAAACCCAACAAGTGGAACAGCTCAAAGCTGTGTATTTTCTTAAGCCTGTACAGTAAAGGACCCAGGATTGTTCCATTACCATATTTATAGAGCAGGTTCTGTCTGACTGCTGCCATGGAAGAGATAAGGGAGGAAGCCTTGTATGGAGTGTCCAGATGATCAGTGATGGCACAAAGGGAACTCAGCACTTTGGCAACACTCCCCCGGGCTAAGGCAAAGGCCAGGAGTGTCAGCTCCACCTCTGGAGTAGTACAACAACTGTGGGGGAAAACAACAACAGTGTGAAAAGAAAATCTGGGACATTCTGTTTTTCAATAAAGACAAGCTGCCACAGAATTTCTCAGATGCCTGTTTCTTTATGTGTTTGTATTTTTCAAGATACTTAAAAAAGAGCATGTGAGTAAAGATGTAAAAATTTGATTTACAGACTCTTCTAAAGCACTTCCCACTGCATCAACCACACAAGCTCACCTTGTTATTCTGATAAGAAAGCTATCTACTTCTTCCAAAACATTTGGTGATAAGAAGCTTGAAAAATCTGTGGAGCCTGGTGTTAGGGATAGAGGTGGCATGTGCTGCAGTGCTTTCCTAGGAAAAAGGGAAACATAATGTCAGGAAATCAGGCAGAATTGGAGAAAAGATCCTCCTAATGTGAATTAGATGCTTGAATCTTCATGCTTTGTGCGGACAGGTCTCTGTGCTTCTGAGTGCACAAAATCTATTTACACAGAGATTCTTTTCAAAAGGGAACAGCAGTATTGCATTCTAGGCAGGGAAAGTTCAACGACTGCTGGGTAATCTTGAATCTAGTCTCAATCTCAGATTTAATGACACAAACATATCAAAGAGTTTTAAATTAAATCTGTAACAGCATTAGAAATAGCTTAGTGTCCAAGAACTGCTTCATTTTAAATTGGTCTAGAATTGAGCAAGAGCCTGTGAATAAAGGGAAAATTGATTTGAAATTCCCCCAGAAGAATTAGAGAAACTAAGACAGACACTTGTTAGATCAAATCAGATTTTTTCTGAATTTCCAAAGATACTGCAATAACCCCTGAAATGAGGAATTCTTAAGTGGTTTCACCAACGTTATTCTATCCAATACTAAAGTTTTCCCATTCAGTATTACACTTATTCCATCCAATTCTAAAGTTTGGGGGTTTTGCTTTATAATTCTAAACAGTGTCTCTAATTCCTGAAAGCGTGATTTTAGTCAGGATTTCTCCACTATAATTTTTCAGTGCTCATGTTATCTTTCTAAAAAATATCTAAACTTCACCAAAACTGAAGGCCCTCAGTTTCAGCAAAGCCTGCAACTATGGGTCTGTCTAAGGCATGAGCATGTAGGAACTCATCTAAACTTTAAAGAGATTTCACAGAGGACATAAATTAAAAGATAGGCTTAGTGGACTTTAGCCTACAGGATTCATTAACCTAATGACAACCCTACTCTTCAGTGTGGTGACATCGTGCTAACTGAGCTCTGTAAAAGCTCATGTGGGTGTGGAGAGGTTTTATTAGGATTCCAATCCTTCAAGTCATCGAGCAGAAGTGTTTGGCAATCTAACAAGGAAATGTTACACAGAAAATGGTCAAGCACCACAAGCAAGCATTTGCAAGGATATGGTGCATACACTCAACTATATCTCCATCAAATGCCTGACAAGGCATTACATAAGTAGAAATCTGCTGAAAATTAAGCTAAATTAAGCTTCTGTCCCAAGGGGAAGATGTTAATTTTATTGATTATCAATACTGGACAAGAAAAATGTATTAATTTTAGGCTGCTCAAAGTCATTACAAGGAAATGGATCAGTGAAAAATCTTTTTTTCAGTGTCCATTAAGTCATGGTTTAACAACTAGATTAGATGAAACAGCCAGGAGAGTTACACTCGTTCTAGTACGTGCAAATGGATAGAAGAAAAACATCAAAAATCTGAACAATGAGACAGAAAAAGGTTTAAACACCTTAATGGAAGGAGTGGAAACCAATTACACACAACAGATTGCTTCCTAAAGCCAGGAGTATTTTTTTTAAAAAATTAAGAAGTAGATAAAATCACACCCCATGTAAGTTTGGTACTTACTGAGTATTCTGTAAAATGGTGTGAACAAATGCTGGGTTGGTTTCCATGGAAGCTGTCACCAGGGAGGTCAGCAGGGACCAGTACCAGATGGCCGAGGCGTCGCACACGGACACTCCCACCTTCTTCACTCGCTGGTAGCCCACGGCCCGCAGCCCGTGGATTCTGGTGTCACATCCATCGCTAAGGCAACGCTTGATGTTTATCTGTACATCTGTCAAAACACAAAATAGAATTTTTTTCCCATTTCTTCTGCTAGATTAGAGCTAGAAGAGTCCAGATATTCCAAATATGAAATTAGCGCAGGATCTCTTAGAGAAGTAGCGGCAGATATGGAACAGCACTGCCTGATATGGACAAACACACACACTGTGCACCCTCTGATCTGGAAAATTTAGCCTTTGCATAAATATCCTGTGGATCCATTACAGATGCTATGGCTAGAAACTAGCAAAAATTGTAATAAAGTATCCTTGGAGTGGAAAATAGATTGTAGATTATTTCACCAGTACCTTCCTACCTACATACATAGGAAGTGTCTTGGAAGCAAGTGGTTCTGGAGATAATAGGGAAAAGAAGCAAAGCCCAAAGGCAAAGTTTAAAATTACATAAAAATTTTCACACAAGTTTTTGACCATTTTGCACAGATGGCATTGTCCTGATTACTTTTGAGGAACAACATCCTTGCTGCCCACTTCTGTGGCAGTGAAAGCTTCTCTCAGGTAAAAGCATCTTTTGGAACTGAAGGGATGAAATTCCTGAAGCTGCAGAAACCATCTTAGGAAGGAGCAGCTTTTCTTGATTGATTCCAATATAGCACCCACAGAGCTACCAGAATCAAAAATAACACTATTTAAAAGCATAAAACCTGCCTTACATTGGACCAACTTCAGAATTTCAGTACCAAAAAAAAGCAGATTTTTTGCTAGATACTATCAGCCAACACATGCTTTCACTCTGCAAGCAAGGATATTTTGAAACTGCCCCATGTCTTCACATTAAAAGGCTATAACTGCATCTTCAGAAATTTTTCTCTTCAACCCTTAGCCCACATTACAGAGACCACAAGAAAGGCTCGGAAGACTTTCTTACAGGCTAGAAATTAAATTAGAATTAAAACAATTGCTCTGACCCGAAGACAGAGTGACTGGTGACTGACATTTCAAAACATCTCTCCATGATCTACCCAACCTTTCACCTTCCAAAAAGCACCAAACCAGTATCCCAATGGTATCTTTATTGACTCACACATCTGACTAATGTTAGCGTTTTCCAACAGTGTTACGTAGCCAGTGATATTGCTTGGAATGTGAACATCTCGGACCTCCTGGAGACTGCTGGCATTCCTTCCCACTGCCACTGTGACTTGCTGTGGCATGTAACTCTGGTCGTTAGCTGCCACTGCAATGGACAGGTGTCTCAAAACCACATCTGGTTTCATCTTTAAACTGCAAAGCAAAGAAGGGAAAACAGTTCTTGCAAAGTCAAGCACCATGCTTTTGTTATTATGTATCATAATATTATACATATGTATATGTAACAGATATTACATATAATGAGTTATTCACTCATTTTCCTCCTCTACAAACACAAATAAATCCTCTGAAATTTACCTAATGCTTCACAGGTGTTGTTAACACCATACCATGGTGAACAAGTTAAAAAATTTTGATGCAGAAAACAGTTGCCTCTGAGAGACTGTAGAATTTTCTATTTATATTTTCAACTGAGAATTCATTCCTCAGGAATAAAAATGCAATGCTAATAATGACCAAAATGAGATTTTTTTTCTTTGAAGCACACATTCTCTGATCTACCACTGAAAAAAACTATTAAAAATTTCTGTTTCATTGAGCATTTTTGTTTCGTGGAACTTCCTGGACAGTGGCAAAGTGTTTCTATTCAAGTACCAACCACTGCATCTGTATTACAGCTTGGAAAGCTTCACTATACAATAAGGCTGTGTGTCACCACAGCAGATACAGGCATTTTACAGGTGACCTTTAATATGGCAGTCAGGCTTTTAAATTTTATGCAGAGATTAATGACTTCTGCTTTTATCTGCATTCATCTGTCACTCATCAATTCCAGCTGTTTTCAATCACACCTGTATTGGGTTTGTGTGAAAAGGTTTCAGCAGTGGGGGGCTACAGGGTGTGAGAAGTTGCTGGAGGCTGAGCCTTTGACCCCATGGGGAGAGCAGAGTGCACTGGAGGAGGTTTGCTGGCAGGATTTGTGATCCCATGGGGGTCACAACCTCTTCCTGAAGGACTGATCCCCATACAGGCCATTCACCTACGAGCTGGACTTGACAATCCTTGGGGGTCCCTTCCAACTCAATATTGTGTGATTCTGTAACTGCACCCCATGGGAAGGACCCACAGTGGAGCACTTTGAGGGGGACTGTTCCCCATGGAAGAGACCTCACCCTGGTGCAGAGAAGCATGTGAGGAGTCCTGGCCCTGAGGAGGAAGGAGTGGCAGAGCCAGCACGTGATGAACTGAGTGCAGCCCACATTCCCCATCCCCCTGTGCCTCTGGAGGGGAGGAGAACTTCTCTTCCGTTTTTCTCTAAGCCTGGGAAGAAGGGGGAGGAAGATTTGGGTTTGCTTCTCCTAACCCCACCCTGATTTAAGAAATTGAACTAAAGTCTCTGAATCAGTCTGTTTTGTCTCTGAAGGCAGTTGGTGAGAGAGCTCTCCCTGCCCTCGACCCAAGGGCCTTTCGTTTCATTTTCCCTCCCCTGGCCAGCTGAGGAGGGGAGCCATGGAGCAGCCTTGGGGGCACCTGGAATCCAGCCAGCATCAATCCAGCACAACCCCCCAGTGGCCATCAGCCCAAGGACTCCCAGCCCCAGCCCTCAGCTCACCGTATCCAGTGGGATCGAGCGCTCCCATCCGACTGCCAGAAGGAGGAAGTTTCTCCGTTTGTCATCTTGTCAATATCGGCGGAATTGGAGGAGGTTTCGATGTGTGTGTAGCACTTTGTGACAGACTTCAGCTTGTCTGACTCCTGATTACCATTCAGATCACTGGGGTATTCTGCAAAGAAACCACCCAGAATATTTTTCTTTGGCCTGTTTTGAGTATTGTTATATCTTTGTAAGAACTATCTCACACAAATTAACTTGTTGGCACAGAACACAGCCCCTGAAGGACTGTTTCTGATAGAAACAAGGAGACAACAAAGTTTCATTTCAGATGAAATTGCAATAATCTCCATCTACCACTCAGTATGAAAACGTCTCCATTCCCTGGAGTTCAATAGCCTTTATCTACCCCTTTCATCACTGGCCTCACCAGTGCTTTATTATTTTTGTGCCCAAATACAAACAGATGAAAGGGAAAAGTAAATGATGATGGAGAAAACTTCAATTCATGTATTTTAGGGAAGGGACAAAGCACTCTCTTTCCCATGTAACTTGATCTATTTCAATAGAAGTGCAGAAATCTGAAAATATCTAGTCAAGCTGCAAAGAAAAAGGAGCCCTCCCTGTAGGGACCAGGCCAGTCCCATCAGAGATACAGTAAAAGATTCATCACCTCCAGTCAAAAATTATAAAGTATTTTTTAGTACTGAACACTCAAATTCATAAAACATCCCCCTTTACATGGAAACTAAGTTTCTAGCAGCTAGTAGAGATATTTGACTGAATACAGAATATCACAAATGAGTAACCATCGATTCTGAAACAGGCTGGGAGAAAGACAAGAACATTCCAGAGTGTTACTCAGATTGCTGGTTCGTTCAGAAATTAATTTATGTGCTTCAAAAAACCAACAAATTCCACAGAAGCATGCAGATCAACTTCAAAAAACATGAGGCCTGTTAGAGGTGACATAGTAAAGAAAGCTTTTCATTTTATCTGTAGCCTCTTTTTCAAAGCCATGGTCACACTGCCATCCTGACAAAGAAGGGAAGACATTGCACACCTCTCTCTTTCAGGAGAAGCCGATCCAAGGAATCCTTCAGCACGGAGGAGCGCATGGTGCAGATGTTGTTGAAGTACTCCAGCACTGGGTAAGGGATGGCAGTGCTGGAAATGCGGTTCCGGTGCAAGAATCTCAGGATCATCGAGGCATGAAGGCCCAGGCNTGGAAAGCTTCACTATACAATAAGGCTGTGTGTCACCACAGCAGATACAGGCATTTTACAGGTGACCTTTAATATGGCAGTCAGGCTTTTAAATTTTATGCAGAGATTAATGACTTCTGCTTTTATCTGCATTCATCTGTCACTCATCAATTCCAGCTGTTTTCAATCACACCTGTATTGGGTTTGTGTGAAAAGGTTTCAGCAGTGGGGGGCTACAGGGTGTGAGAAGTTGCTGGAGGCTGAGCCTTTGTCCCCATGGGGAGAGCAGAGTGCACTGGAGGAGGTTTGCTGGCAGGATTTGTGATCCCATGGGGGTCACAACCTCTTCCTGAAGGACTGATCCCCATACAGGCCATTCACCTAAGAGCTGGACTTGACAATCCTTGGGGGTCCCTTCCAACTCAATATTGTGTGATTCTGTAACTGCACCCCATGGGAAGGACCCACAGTGGAGCACTTTGAGGGGGACTGTTCCCCATGGAAGAGACCTCACCCTGGTGCAGAGAAGCATGTGAGGAGTCCTGGCCCTGAGGAGGAAGGAGTGGCAGAGCCAGCACGTGATGAACTGAGTGCAGCCCACATTCCCCATCCCCCTGTGCCTCTGGAGGGGAGGAGAACTTCTCTTCCGTTTTTCTCTAAGCCTGGGAAGAAGGGGGAGGAAGATTTGGGTTTGCTTCTCCTAACCCCACCCTGATTTAAGAAATTGAACTAAAGTCTCTGAATCAGTCTGTTTTGTCTCTGAAGGCAGTTGGTGAGAGAGCTCTCCCTGCCCTCGACCCAAGAGCCTTTCGTTTCATTTTCCCTCCCCTGGCCAGCTGAGGAGGGGAGCCATGGAGCAGCCTTGGGGGCACCTGGAATCCAGCCAGCATCAATCCAGCACAACCCCCCAGTGGCCATCAGCCCAAGGACTCCCAGCCCCAGCCCTCAGCTCACCGTATCCAGTGGGATCGAGCGCTCCCATCCGACTGCCAGAAGGAGGAAGTTTCTCCGTTTGTCATCTTGTCAATATCGGCGGAATTGGAGGAGGTTTCGATGTGTGTGTAGCACTTTGTGACAGACTTCAGCTTGTCTGACTCCTGATTACCATTCAGATCACTGGGGTATTCTGCAAAGAAACCACCCAGAATATTTTTCTTTGGCCTGTTTTGAGTATTGTTATATCTTTGTAAGAACTATCTCACACAAATTAACTTGTTGGCACAGAACACAGCCCCTGAAGGACTGTTTCTGATAGAAACAAGGAGACAACAAAGTTTCATTTCAGATGAAATTGCAATAATCTCCATCTACCACTCAGTATGAAAACGTCTCCATTCCCTGGAGTTCAATAGCCTTTATCTACCCCTTTCATCACTGGCCTCACCAGTGCTTTATTATTTTTGTGCCCAAATACAAACAGATGAAAGGGAAAAGTAAATGATGATGGAGAAAACTTCAATTCATGTATTTTAGGGAAGGGACAAAGCACTCTCTTTCCCATGTAACTTGATCTATTTCAATAGAAGTGCAGAAATCTGAAAATATCTAGTCAAGCTGCAAAGAAAAAGGAGCCCTCCCTGTAGGGACCAGGCCAGTCCCATCAGAGATACAGTAAAAGATTCATCACCTCCAGTCAAAAATTATAAAGTATTTTTTAGTACTGAACACTCAAATTCATAAAACATCCCCCTTTACATGGAAACTAAGTTTCTAGCAGCTAGTAGAGATATTTGACTGAATACAGAATATCACAAATGAGTAACCATCGATTCTGAAACAGGCTGGGAGAAAGACAAGAACATTCCAGAGTGTTACTCAGATTGCTGGTTCGTTCAGAAATTAATTTATGTGCTTCAAAAAACCAACAAATTCCACAGAAGCATGCAGATCAACTTCAAAAAACATGAGGCCTGTTAGAGGTGACATAGTAAAGAAAGCTTTTCATTTTATCTGTAGCCTCTTTTTCAAAGCCATGGTCACACTGCCATCCTGACAAAGAAGGGAAGACATTGCACACCTCTCTCTTTCAGGAGAAGCCGATCCAAGGAATCCTTCAGCACGGAGGAGCGCATGGTGCAGATGTTGTTGAAGTACTCCAGCACTGGGTAAGGGATGGCAGTGCTGGAAATGCGGTTCCGGTGCAAGAATCTCAGGATCATCGAGGCATGAAGGCCCAGGCGCTCTTTTGATTCAGAAAATATATCAATAAACCCTAGAGAGAGAGATTCTTTCCTTAGGCACCACAATGTAAGAAGGATGTAAAACTATTAGAGGATGTAGCTCAAGTCTGCAACCTCTACAGAAGGAAAAAGTGCAGGAAAATTCTGAACACAGTCTCAAGCTGCACCAAGGGAAATACAGGTTGGATATTAGGAAGAAGTTTTTTACAGAAAGGGTGATAAAGTTCTGGAATGGCCTGCACAGGGAGGTGGTGGAGTCACCATCCCTGGATGTGTTTAAGAAAAGCCTGGGTGCCATGGTTTAGTTGAGGTGTTGGGGCATGGGTTGAATCCAATGATCTTTAAGGTCTCTTCCAACCTGTCATTCTGTGTGATTCTATGTAAAATATTTTTGCCAGTGACCTGAAATTCCTGAAAGAGGTCAAAACAATTACTAAAAATCTTACGTTTATTTTGCTGACCCAAACCCTTACCTTCAAAATCTAGGTGAAGCAGTTGCTGCTTGGTTAACAAGTTCAGGTGCTTGCATCCCTCACCCTGAGCTACAACGTGGATTATTCTCAAAGAGGTGCCTAAGGCTTTTCACCAGCTTGGTCAGAAATGTCAGCTCTTGAGCACTGGTACTCTCAATCCAGTGCATGTACATGCATAGAACAGTACTCTCTAAGTCCTCTCCTCTGACTTCTCTGCAGCAAATTCTAGTGTTTCTTGTCTGATCCTTTAAGGTAAATCCTCTTTAGCCACTTACCATCAAACACTTGGAAGGAAAGCCAGTAACTGACACTTATCCCAGAAATCAAATTCTGGAAACTGACGCTTTCTGAACTATAAACCACAAAACCTGAATTATGTTTTATCAGGATTTCAAATGCTGAATAACAATATAATAATAATAATAAAGTATGTGACTCATCCCCTGGAACAGACTCCATGGAGGATTTATTCCTCCAGTTACCAAGTACAAGAGTGCATTAGCTGGGCACTCACCAAAATTCTGCAAGGTATACTTTTCTGTTTATGAGACAAACCAAGCAGGGGTAAGACACCCCCCCAGTCACACAGAGAAGGAAACAGTGGTTATTTGTGAAAGGCAGTTCCGCATGCAATTCTGGGAAATGTTTAATTTACAGCAACTCCATGTGCTTGACACTGAAGAGCCAAGAACCTTCTGGGGGATGGTTTTGATAAGATTAGGACCAGCAATGCTATTAAAGCAATTTATTGAAGCAGCACCTCTTCTATGGGGCAGGGCTTGGGAAACTCTTTCTTCCAACACTCTGCTCTCATACCTGGCACCAGTGAACAAGCTTGCAGTTGCCTGATTACATGGCTCAGCTCCCCCTGAAGATTTGCTCCACTAGAATTCTTGAGAGCCTCCAGCATATTCTCCACATCTACAGTGCCATCTCCTTCAGCATCAAATTGTGCAAAGGCCTGAAGAGTAACAACAAAAAAATTTATTCAGCGTATTTCCTTAAAGGTATTTCATAGAAACCATAGCAACAAACATTGTAACACTATTACAACAAAATCAAAAGAATCCATTCCCCAAAGTATTGAATTCATGGTAACAGGAAGCAGCCTGGCTGGAAATCTGCAGTGTTTAGCAGGTTTGAAGGAATTTGCATTGCCTTCCCATAAAAGTCAACTGGAGTCATGCTTAGGTGGAGACAGCCCATCAGACACACCAGTGAATCAGCAGGATCCATCCATGGGTAGCTGGGACTGTAAGGAAGGTGCTTAGCAAAAAGCTCCTCAGCTTAAGTGGTTTGCTTCCAAAAGCCACACCTTCCATTACTCATCACTGCTGCATCCCTCTCTCACTGCATCCACTCAAATTCCCTCAGGGTTTACACATTTTCTTTATTTCAGAAATTGTCCTAAGAACAGTAATATTTTTTCATTTGATTTTTCCTTCCATAAACCGTCCTCCTACACCAAAAATCAGTTTAATATAGTTTGTCTAAGTATTTTTGAAAACAGTGGGGAGAGTTAGAAAAGGATTGGGATTTCTTTTTATCGAGGAGAACCACTGGTAGCTTTATTAACTTTGACCTTAATAAAATTTTTAATATAAAAAGTTGTGTTGAACATGTACAAAAAGTAACTCACACAGCATTTCACAACTTTGAAGTAACAAACGTACAAGGTATTTTTATTCAGCTGAGCCTATAAATCAGAACTAAGCTCATAAATGTAACTTACTTTAACTAGCTACTTCAGAGAACTCATGATCCAGTGACACACTACTATTAAAAACCTGGCTATATTTTCACAATCAGATTTAATTTTGAAACAAAATTCTGTTTAATTGCTAAAAATGGAACTTGTTGCAAAAGAGAAACATGGTATTTCAAGAGCATCCAACTTTTTCATATAAATTGGGAATGCACTTACAAAAGATATTTATTTACAAGCAAGACTTGAGTCTCACTGCCCTGAACTTTGTATCCCAAGCTCAGGCACACAAGCCAAGGAAATCTGGTCTCTAGGAACAGATGATCTCACAGGTGTCTGAGTCGAGGCATCACTGCTGCTCAGGAGGAAGCTCCTGCTTCACTCTCTTGGTTTGTTACCTGGTTATCAGACCTGATGCACCATGAGCAGTGCTATCCTAGAGAGTAGTACCCTGAAATTATTAGCTCAAAATAATCTGCCAATTAACCATGACATAATTACACCAGTAAAACGAGAGCAAAGTCCTCAGAAGACAACAGAATTGAAACACAGGGTTTTAGCTGGCTGAGGCTGTCATGGCACTTCCGTGGCACAGAGCTGCATTTGAGCTTGGAAACTTTATAGTGTCTTATTATACACACAGCTGCACCCAAGCTAATAATGATCACCTTTAAAAATTATTTTGAGCAGCAAAGTTGGTGTTGAGCATCCAGCAGGCACCAGGGCCAGTCCAGCCCAGGCACTGGGCAGATCCCCAAACAAAAACCTGACACCTTTGCTTGAGGACAACAAGACAGAGGGAATTAATTCTAATAGACATAACTCAGTTGACAAAACAATTCAATGCACAGTTTCACACCACACCATTCTCACCATTTTTCCTCATGTTTGAAGTGAAACTGCACAATTAATAAACTACAAATTGAACAAGCTTTGTGATGTTACTGGTGACATTAAAACACAAGGCAACAAGGGTGAATCTGCTGACACCTACTTTAAACAAATTTTTTATACTCTCACATAAGGAGGGATTACTACATACATGCTTTTCTTCACATCTTAATGCAGTATTTTGTTATTTTTAAACTCTTCCTCTGATCTCAGGAGATTGCACCAAACCTAGAATTCTAAAATTATTTTTTGATTGTTCAGTATAACTCAAGCTCCGTATTTGACAAAAAAACATACACAATTTGCACTGCTGGCCTGTGTAATGGGGGAAAAAAAAAGTGGGGGAGAAAATGAGAGCATCAACCTGTACTCAAAGAATTTTTGAGCTGTGTGCAGGACTGGGACATGACACAATTCACCAGCAGCCTTACACAACCCAGCTCATCCTACTCCTAAATAAATGCAGTAACTCCACACAGCTCAACCCTGAACATGAAGAAGCATGTGAGAAGCATCTTTCATAGGAAATGATGGGGGAGAGGGCTGCTTGGAAATATGGCACATGGAAAAATCAGCCCCTCATCTCACAGCTCAGGAGCTGGATGGCACAACAAGGTATCTGAAAGGTGACCTGAGAGAACTTCATATTTCACCCTCTGCTCTCAGTAGAACTGCAGCATTAATGCTGCCAGCCAAAGCTGGATACATGACATGACAACAGCTGAAGCAGTGCTAAGAAGGATTCAGAGGTTCAGTTTATATAGAAAACAGATTTTGCATTTAAACATTGTTCATAAAACATTCAAAATCTGTGCTTGAAGCCCTGCACTGAGAACAGAGAAACTGGGCTGTGTCAGACAGGATTCTGTAGAAACTAAACAGCGAAACCTATTGACCTGCCAGCCCTAAACTGACTTCTCCCCAGTGTAAAAGGACAGCTCAAACACCACAGCTCATGGGTGGGTGCCAGAAACAATGACATCAAGGTTTTCCACAGAACTCTCAACATCTCAACTTCGCAGGGCAGACCAGATGTGACCACACATCCGTGCCACGCTAAATCCTGTGACAAGCTTTTTCCCCACTCCCTAGAGCAGGAAATGAAACCAAAACAAATAGATTCCTCATGCAGAGGAGGACGTGAAATACAGACAATCCTCAAAATATTTTGGCAGCCCACAAAGCTCAGCTGTTCGTGCCAACAGGAAGAACCCCAATGGACTAATTTCACCCTTGCCGTTGTTACAAACGGAGATGTGTTCGTTACTGGCTCTTCTTGTGAAGGAACTGGGAGTGGAGGCAGCATTTTACCAAGCTACTTAAACCAGTCTGGTAAAACACACCTATCTGCACACGAAAATGAATCTCCTTCCAGTTTCCACGAGCCTTGTTCACCTGTCAGCACTGATGTGAGGCGTGCGTGTGTGATTTAACAGTTTACACAGTTGTTCTGCTACTGGGGAGCAAAACAAAGACAGCAGGAAGTGACTGCTGAGCCTCAGGAACTGCTTGCACTGAGGAATTCAGACACAGCCACTTTCTTAAGTGAGTGTGGAATTCTCAACAGGGTACTCTGCTGCATTTTGGATTGCTACAGAGCAAAGCTAAAGTGTTCTAGACATTAAATTCTCCATATTCTTTCCCACAGAAAGGGAAAAGTGGAAATCCCAGCAGAAAGGAAAACTATGCTCTTCAACCACTAAAAGCTGACCATAACACCTTCTGGCTGTGGAAGGGGATCTCTGTTACACTACTTTGTTACAAGTTTTCTAAAAGTCCTACTTAACAATAAAATAGATCCTTGACAATTTCACTGCTGGTTTTAAAAAGTTACAATGAAATTCAGCGTGGTAAACTTTGACTTGCTGATAATGCTAGTAAGTATCAAGTGGAATTACTCAGGCAGGATTTCCTACCTGGGTTCCACCACACCTAGGCTCTCAGCAGCACTGGCACTCACAACAGCAGAAATATTGCTGTAAACACCCAGTTTATTCTTAAGTGGCTGCCGAGCATGATCACTGATAACTGACATAAGTTTTTTTAGAAAGGGATATCTGGAAGCTGACAGGCTGTGTATCAACAGCAGCAGCTGCTTTTCTAGCCTTGCAGAACCCTCTGGCCCGGCCTCTCCCCACGTACCAGGACGCGTGTCCGGGGTCTCCACGGTCGTGTGGATGGCCACGGACCCGGTGTCAGCGTCCACACCGAGGGCTCGGGGACACCGAGCCCCAGCAGCACCCCGGAGGTTCCCCCGCCTCCCTCCCCCGATGCCGACACTCCCCGGCCCGGACAGGCGGATCCCTGGAGGGGACCCCCATCCCTGCAAGTGTCCAAGGCCAGGCTGGAGAGCGCCCTGAGCAACCCGGTCTACAGGAAGGTGGCCCTGCCCGCGGCAGGGGCTGGAACGAGATGGTCTTCGAGGTTCCTCCCTGCCCGAGCTATTCCACGATCCCTGCGGGCGGCGCTTCCTGCCGGCTCTCACCTCCTCGCTCTCCCCGCGGGACCCGGCCGCCAGCCGGGACACGCTCTCCAGCACCTCGCAGAACTGCTCCAGGCTCACGGCCTCGTCGCCGCGGCTCAGCCGCTCCTCCAGCCATCGCACCAGCGCGCTGTGGTGCCGCGACACGAGCGGTTCGGGCAGGGCCGCCTCCCGCAGCCGCGCCGTGGCCTCNGTGGCCTCCCGCAGCCGGGCCTGCTCCAGCAGCACCTCGGCCGGCGGCAGCGCCGGCGCGGCCGCGCCGGGTTGGGGCGCGCCGGCCGCCCCCTCCATGCCCTCTTCGGCGCCCTCCTCCTCCTCCTCGCTGCTGTGGCTCGCCGCCGTCCCCATGAGCCGCTCGGGAGCCCCTCGCAGCCGCCGCCGGTGCCGCCGCTCCCGCCGGTCCCCGCCCGGCCCGCCTTAGTCAGCAACTTCCCGCCCGCCGCACCTGTCAGCGCGGGGCGCCACACCGCCGTAAAGCGGCACCCGCGCCACACCGCCGCAAAGCGCCACGCCGCCGCAAAGCGGCGCGGCGCTGCCGCAAAGCCCGGCCGCAGCCCCGTGCCTGGCGATGGAAGAGAAGGAGCCGCTGGAGGGGCNCGAGGTTCCTCCCTGCCCGAGCTATTCCACGATCCCTGCGGGCGGCGCTTCCTGCCGGCTCTCACCTCCTCGCTCTCCCCGCGGGACCCGGCCGCCAGCCGGGACACGCTCTCCAGCACCTCGCAGAACTGCTCCAGGCTCACGGCCTCGTCGCCGCGGCTCAGCCGCTCCTCCAGCCATCGCACCAGCGCGCTGTGGTGCCGCGACACGAGCGGTTCGGGCAGGGCCGCCTCCCGCAGCCGCGCCGTGGCCTCCCGCAGCCNGCGAGGGGTTTGGGACAGCTCTCTCGTGAGCAGAGACCGCGGCACCTAGGCCCGGGTCGTGGGGAGAAGACTAAAGGGGGATGTCGTTAATTCACAGAGGTATCTCCAAGGGCTGCCAGTAGGGCGGTGCCAGACTCTCTTCAGTGGTGCCTAGTGACAGGATGAAGAGTAATGGCCGTGAACAAAAACGCGACAAATTTCACCTCAGCATGAGATAAACTCCTTGACGTGAGTGTGGCAGGGCACTGGGACAGATTTGTGCAGGGAGGGCGTGGAGTCTCCCTCTCTGGAGAAATGCCAAACTCACCTGGACTTTCCTGTGTCACCTGCTCCAGGTGACCCTGCCTCGGCAGGGGGTTAGACTGGGTGACCTCCAGAGGTCACTAACAAACCTAAAGATGCTGGGATTCTCTCCTTATGAACAACACACTCTCCTTATGAACCCCCTTAGGAAGGGGGTAGTGAAACCCTGACTCAGGGTGCCCAGAGAAGCTGTGGCCGCCCCATTCCTGGAAGTGTTCGAGGCCAGGTTGGACTGGGGCTTGGAGCAGCCTGGGGCAGTGGAAGGTGTCGCTGCCCAGGGCAGCGGTGGCAGGAGATGATTTTTACGCCGCCTCCCGCCCCGAGCCGCTCCATGGCTCCGTTCCCAGGCTCCGCTGCCACACTGCCGTAAAGCGCGCCCTCGGGCCGCCCGGCCCGCGCACGCGGCGCTAGACGTGGTTGGCCTGCACGCTGCCGTGCGGCGAGGAAACTGTCGTGCAAGCGCCGTGGTGTCGCGGCGCGATGTGGCGGGGCGCGGCCGCGGGGCTGCTGTGCCTGGCCGCCGCCTGCCTCCTGCGCCGCGGGTTCGAGCCCCGCGCCCGCCTGCTCAGCGCCGCCGAGCTGCGCCGCTACCGGGGGGAGCCGGGCGAGCCCGGGCTCTACCTCGCCCTGCTGGGACGAGTCTTCGATGTGGAGCGGGGCCGCAAGCACTATGGGCCCGGTGGTGCGTACAGCGGGTTCGCAGGTACCTCCAGTGGGGCGGGGAGGGCGGCGGGTGTGGGGCGAGTATAGCCTGGCCGGGGAAGGGATCAGCCCCGGCTGAGGAGGGGATCAGCCCCGGGCTGGGGAGGGGATCAGCCCCGGCTGAGGAGGGGATCAGCCCCGGCTGGGGGGGGGATCA
>VWZV01010449.1:266926-421136 GCA_013397155.1 Irena cyanogastra
GAAGGGATCAGCCCCGGCTGAGGAGGGGATCGGGGCCCGGCTGGGGAAGGGATCAGCCCCGGCTGAGGAGGGGATCAGCTCTGGCTGAGGAGGGGATCGCACCCGGCTGAGGGCTGGCTGTCACCGGTCTCAGCGCTGCTCGGGGAGCGCACTCCGTGCCGCGGGCATTCATTCACCCCTGGCTGGGAGGAGGGAGAGCTGAGTTCTCCCTGTTCGGGGACCCCGCTCCATGGCTGGGCTGTATTCCAAGGCTGGGGTCCCCCCCTGGCTGGGAGATTCACTGCACGGCTGAGGAATTCGCTCCGTGGCTGGGGTCTCACCCTGCTGTGGTCTCACCCCCCTGCCCCGCAGGCAGAGATGCCACCAGGGCGTTTGCCAGCGGCGACTTCACCCCGGCGGGGCTGGTGGATGACGTGTCGGGGCTGTCACCCGCGGAGCTGCTCTCCATCCACAGCTGGCTGAGCTTCTACAAGGATAACTACGAGCCCGTGGGTAGGTGTGGCTGGGTGGGCTCACACAGGGGATGTGCAGGTCCTGACCCCTGCGAGGGACCGGCTGGAGCTGCAGCCAAGCCTGATCTCTGAGGTCTGCTAAACAAGGGAATGTTTAATCATTTTCCCACCTGGCTGTTGTCCTGCTTTGATTGTCTCTGCCAAGCAAAAAGCATGGAGCCAGCCTGAAATCACCAGGACTCAGGAGACTGTAGGGGCAGCAGTGCAGGGAAACTGTTTTGGGGAATTGCTTCTGGGTTGTGCAGCTGAAACTGGCTTTGGTTTTCAGCTCTGTGATGAGTCTGGGCCTAAGCTTATCCTGCATGGATTTATTAATATGGGTAAGTTGCTGTGTGACCCAAAGGCTGAAGCTCAGTTTGGTTCTAAAATTGGGCCATGGTTATATCTCCTTTTATTTTTATCTTTAAATAGCAAATTAAAAATAAAACCCCACCAGAACTATGCCTTTCCCTCGCCTGGAAACAGGTCTGTGGTCTGGAAACACTGTGGTTTTAATTGTTCTCCTCTCCCAGGGAAGCTGGTGGGCAGATTCTACGATGAAAATGGGGCACCAACAGAAGCCCTGAGGGAGGCTGAGGCTGCCATTGAGGGAGCTCTCAAATTCCAAGCAGAAAGTGAGCAGAAGCAGCAGCAGTTCCCACCCTGCAACTCTGAATGGAGCTCTGCTAAAGGCACCCGGTTCTGGTGCTCCAGACAGAGGTAAGCTGGTACCCTTTGGAGCAGAGCCTTCTTCTGGGTGCCCTGTGCTTTGTTCCTGCCCCTCCTGGCAGGAGGGCTGTGGGAAGATGTCCTGGCTCCTGCAGCCCCCACACTCCATGGGTAGGTGAGGTCTGGGACCTGGCACAGGCTGTGTGTGCAGTGGTGCTGCCAGGGCTGGAATATGCCAGGCATGGACTCTGTCCCTGTCTGAATTCCCAGGGTTGTTCAGGTGGGAAAAGCCCTCTGAGACCACCAAGTCCAACCATTCCCCCAGCACAGCCAAGGCCAGCACTAACCTGTTCCCCCAAGTACCACATCCACACAGCTTTTAAATCCCTGCAGGGGTGGGGACTCCACCACTGCCCTGGGCAGCTGTGCCAGTGCCTGACCATAAAGAAATTTCCATAAAGAAACTTTCCCCAGTATCCAACCTGTACCTCCCCTGGCACAGCTTGGGGCTGTTTCCTCTTACCCTGTCCCTTGTTTCTTGGGAGCAGAGCCCCACCTTCCCCTGGCTGCCCCCTCCTGTCAGGGAGTTGTAGAGAGTGAGAAGGTGCCCCTGAGCCTCCTTTTCTCCAGGCTGAGCCTCTTCTTTCACACTGGAATCAAAGAATTTACCACATGTATACATGATCTCCTGTTCTCAGCAAAATAGGACAGAAATCCCAGCAAGACTGGGATTCAAACAGGTTCTGTCACCTATCAGGAATACAAGCATTAACCTGTGCTTTTCAACCAGTTTCACTGCCTGGCTCACAGGCTGATACCACAACATTTTCACTTAAACCACATAAAAATGAGATCAAATTTTGAATAATCATTTCCTACTTACTTTCCTGTTTGTAGCTATCTCTCAACTTAGGGACTGTTTCGTTTGAAGATGAAATCATTTCACAGACCACACTGCAAATGCTTGGGCTTCATGTCAGCCCAGCAGCAGCACTGTGTACCCCAGGGATCTGCTCCTCTGTGTGACTGAGCCTGGGGACAGCCCTGGGACCAGGTGTCATGTGGCAGTGACTGGTGTAAGAGCCTTGAAATCTGCAGTGGTTGGGGAACAGGCAGGATTTGGCCCATAGAGAGACACTTAGACATAAGGAGACATGATGAATAATTGGGGAAGTGCTTTTTCTTCTGCCCCAGTTCTCAAAGTCTCTGTGTTTAGCCATGGCACAGAAGGCCCAGAAGAGCCTGGTCTACTGGAAGGGGGCCCTGCCTATGGCAGGGGTTGGGCTGGATGATCTTTAAGGTCCCTTCCAGCCCAAGGCATTGTGATTCTGTGAAGATGTGTGGCCACCTGTGAGCATTTAACTACCTCCAGAAAAGGCATTTTGCTGTGCTACACAAGGCTATGATTCCTCTTCTAGCAATGGAAACACAGAGTGCAGGAGTTTGTCACTCTCAGAAGAGAGAGCCTGGAGCAGCAGTGATCAAACCAGATTCAGGGCACAGGTTTCTGAAGCACAGCCAATGAAAAGGCAAAGGCTGTGGGATGGTGGCTGCTGGAAGCAAAGCCTACCTCAGTGTTAGTTCTACTTTTCCCAGATTGTCTTAGGGTTTTTCCTAAGGATTCTCTATTGACTGGAAGCGTTTTCACCCTATTTTCATTTTCCCTTCCTAGCGGGGGAGTGCACAGAGCCTGGGCCGGGGTCCCTCGGAAGCTGCACCGCCCCGGCTCGAAGGGGAGCAGCTGCGTGTGCGTCAGGAGCTCCGGGCCGCCCTGGGGCCAGCCAGGCTCCTCCCAGCACAGCGACAGAGGGGACCTGGACGACCCTCACCTGCAGCAGTACGAGGGCTGCCACCCCCTGGCCGAGCAGTGTGTCCTCCTCACGGGCTGACTCCTGGGGCTGCATTCCAGGGCAGGGAGAGTGCTGCAGTGAAACCTTGCACTGTGAGTGGGCAGCTCCAGCTCCATCCCTTCCAGGGATGCCATAACAATCTCCTGTTATTTGTGATGCTTTTTAACATATGGAGATGGAATTGAGAGAAGGAGGAAACATTTCAGCCAGGTTAGTGGCTAAAAAATCAAGTAACAGGATGGTTTCTTTATTTCTATGGGAACAAACTGTAAGATGCACAGCCTGAATTGTATTTTAGACCTGCTTTCTTGTGCACTCAGGAAATGGGTCTTGGTGTGCACGGGGGGGGACAGTGTGCTGTGGTTTAAGGCAGCGAGGTCAGTGAGCACAGGAACTGCTGCAGCATCACTGCCCACAGTTCATGCAGTCCTCAGGTCCTGCTGCAGGCAGTGCTGATGCTCCTTCCCAGGCACCTGACTCACTCCCAAGAGTTTAAAGGTAGCAGGGAGAACCCTGAATTTCTTCTGCAACTAAGATCCACAGTATCAGGTACTTGCACAGTTACACACAAGCTTTATCAAATTCTTGGAGTAGAGAAGGCAAAGGCCAGAGCTGTATTTCCTCACTCAGTGTTTGCATCAGATACTGCACCAAGATATTGAAGCCACCTGTGAGGATTGTTGTTTGATATTAGCCTCACTGTCCTGGTCTGTGATTCACCACTTTCAAACTGTTCTGATCAGGAATGAGTAGTTTTAAATAGCTCTCTTTTTGTTGCCTGGGTGGCAACAGAACCATCCTACTGTAATCTGCCTCCTGTTTCCATTCTGGTATAAGACTTCCTCCCATCTGGTCTGTGCCTATCAGACTGATATAACCTGAGCTGGATGTGCCCTGTTAAAATCCATACTTACTGTGTCACAGCTGGCAGGATTCAGCCATGTGAGTGACTCCCAGAAATGCAGGGCAGGTCGTTACCCTTTCTGGGTGGGGCTAAAAGGGAGGAAGGAATACTGCACTACAAACCTCAAGCTGCAGGGAAGCTGTTGTTGATTTTAATGGAATCTGCGGTTAAAATCAGTTTTGGTGGAGCTGAGCTTTGAGAGAGACATGCAGATCAGGGTCCAGTGGTGGCACAGGTCCCTGCTGAGTTGTGGGCAATTCTCCTTAAGCTGCCACCTATGTGTAAGCAGCTGGAAAGTGTTTATAAACTGACTTTTAGCTAACACCACCTCCAAAGAAAGGCCCAAAGTGATTAGTTAGTTAATTAGCAAGTTTACAGGAGGCACCATTCACTCCCTTGCAGTAGGAAACACTGCAGCACTTCTCACTGATAAAAGCTCAGAGGATGCTACAGCTGCCAGGGATGAAGCCACACAAATTAAAACATGCAGATGCTTGTTGTAACAGTGGGGGGGCACAGGGGTTGTGTTTTATTTTTGGGATTTTTACCCATGATCATCCTGAAGAGAAGCTCTTGCAGGCATTGCTCCTGTCACTCAGGGGGGAGCAGGATGTGTGGCAGAACCAAACCTCAGCCCTGGGCTTGAGCAAGCAACTCATTTGACACAGTGCTGGAGATCAAGCTTTGTGAAAGGTGCAGCACTTCACTGCCTCCACAACTCTGGCCTTTGCCACATTTAAAAAGACACCACCACTCTAAAAAGAAATTGCATTTTAGGTAGTGAAACCATCCCCCCAAATGATGGGCAAGTGCCTTTAAAAGAGCTCTTGAAAGCTATTTAAAAGTTGCAGCAAATTCCAGATTATTAAATGCTGTAAGAAGTAGTTTGTGAGGGCAAACCAGTTCCAGTGAAGGTGGACCAGCTTGACCTTCTAAGCAAGTTTCATCTTGCTGTAACACTCACTCACTATGCAAATAGTGCTGAGGGGATGGTTTTGATTGCAAGAGGTACACAAAAATCAAATAAACTGCTGCAAAAAGGCAGGGCAGGAAGGTGTTGGTTTAAGTTAAAGTTGGTTGAAAACCAGTTCACAGCTTATTGCTCAGTTTAGGCTTTGGAAACACTGGGGAGGAAGAGTTTGCCTTGCACTAGGAATAAGTAATCTATTAAAGCAAACACAGAGACACCCTCACTGACCTGAAGTGCTCCAGGACTGTCATGCTTGTCATTCCAATTGAGCAGCTCAGCTGGATTCTCCCATGGTGGAAAAGGGTGGGAAGAAAACAGTGATAGCTACAGAGGGCTCAAGTCACCACAGACAGCGCTCTAATAAAGCTCACCATTCATCTGTACTTCAGTAAGTTTTATTAATAAAAGACTGATGCATCACAATCTCACCCAGAAGTCTTGGCTGGGTTTGCTATTGCACTGAAGTTTTCCTTTTCCTGAAGTGAAGCTGCAGCAGCTCTCTGCTCTCCCAGGGGGCTGAGCTGCCTCCAGTGCACAACTGAGTGCTCCAAGTGTTAGGAACTGGAGCTGATGAACTCCATGAAGCAGCTCTGGCCCATGGGGAGCTCGGATTTGTTTCACAAGACTGAGTATAGGTAAGTCTAGTATAAGGCATTCAAGATGACTACATGGTACAAACTAGAACACCAGACCTTGACAGCCAAAAGAACAGTTGTAGCCGTTCCACAACATGAAAATAAATACCTGGACTAATTTCTGAACAAAGAATAAAGTTGTTGTGCCCAATTGGATGTTTTATCTCTGGTTTTCTTCGTGGTTTGTAAGGATAAGCTTGTAGAGGGGCAGCTGTCTCTACAGGAGCAGATACTTCCTTAGCAAGGTTTCACCTCACAATGCATCATCTAGTTCTGCATTTTATTACAAGTAGAATCATTACACAACGAAGTAATGCATATTGGAAAAATACATTTTTACAACAACTCCAGACAAACATTGCAGATTAAAATGCCATTGTTCTAAGACTTCCTTTTCTATTTCACAGAGGGTATTAGAAGGTTCAGTTATTTCTGTCACTCATACAAGCTTTGATTTTTCTAGAGATGAGTTTGCTGCAGTGACCACCTCTGCTGGTTACAGAAAAAAGAGGACTTGCCTATTAACATTTGATCTACAAAACGATCCAGCCTTGGCCTCCCATACTGTTACATGTTAGCTGATAAGCACTACAGGAGCAGTTGGACAAGCTGTTATCTCCAGCACAGGAAGTCATTAAGGCATCTGTCAGCTTTTAGCCAGCAACTTACTCTGCTCCATTAGTACCTTCAACAGCAACATTCTCACTCCACTCAGTGGTGTGAAACAGTAACTACACCTTTTACAGACAAAAAATTTCAGCCAGAGCACGGTTTGTGCTTGTGTAAGAGTGCTCGACCATGGTATCTGCTTGTGTAAGAGTGCTGGATGACTGCAATCAAAAGGAATCCAGTCTCAGAACAAGAAGCTACAGCATGAACCACCCGACTTCCCATGCAACCCTGCTGAAGTGCCTGAAGCCTTGTGTGACAGCAGCACTTCCAGGGACACAAACTGATTTTCCATCTAATCTTTTGTTCAGTGCTTGGTAGACTTGAGTCTCGAGTTAATATATACCACTAAAGGCAGGGGTAAGAGGGGTGGGAGGTTTGGTAACAACTGTATTATGCTACAAAAAGGGAAGAGCAGTTGTTTAAGAGTTAGAAATGTATTGACCACCACTACATTACCAAGTGCCTCATTCACATTTGTACCCTGTAGTGGAGCATTGCCAGCAAAACTCCCCCAAAAAATCTCAGTGGTCTGAGAGTTCAGACCAACACTAGGCAGAGTGTGTGAGGGATTGAGTGCCACCAGTTGTCTGGTAGGGTCAATTCCTCAGCTGAACTAGAAAAGAACTAATGTGGGTTTTGGTTCAAGTTGTGAGCTTTTCCCCTTTAGCTCTGGCAGAAAGCTATTTAGAGTTGGCTGGAAGGAAACTATCTCAAAGGCACTTTAAAAGGATCAAACTTGCTGAATTTTGTTGCTTTAAATTTAATGAACACCTCAGGCTGTAAATTCAACAATAACCTTGACTTTCCCTTCAGACTTCAGTAAGTAAGCTGGGACAGTACTGGCTGTAAACAGCAAACCAGGAGCACTACACATGGTTTCCCAGATCTTTCTCATAGTTTTACAGTTACAATCAATATCCTATTTTTTAGGGAGCAACTCCCCAGCCTTAACTTGCCATTCAGTTAAGCTGAATTTTCAACAGATCCATATTTTCCGTCATTAAAAAGCTTGATTCCCTGTTTCCTTAGCCCTTACATCAGAGAAGCCACTGGAAAAGTGATGTTTAAATGCTTTGGCAATTACATGCTGTGCAGTTTTCCAATTAGGCTGCAGCCTATAGGCTGCAGCCTTGGAAAACCCCTCCTCTGCACTGTCTTTCAGCATTCTGAGCACACTCCTCCCCCCCACATCACTTCAGCTCCAAACCAAGAAGAAAAAAACCATGCTATCATGAGATTACAGTCAAGACTTCTTTCACCAAGTGCACTTTCTCTCCATTGTTCTTTCACTGCTAGAGATCTGCAACCAGTGACACCCTGAAATATCAGAAGTACAATGTTTTCCATCATCTCTTTCACTCAAAAACCCCCAAACTGTAGAGTGTAGTTAACAGACACCAACAATTACTGTAGCTAACATTAACTGACACCACTGTTTTCCCTCATTCACCTACAATATTATGCCAGAGGTGCACTATTTGCACTATAACACTAACTGTGTTACAGACCAGACCCAGAGCATTCTGTTGGAACATGTCAGCAGCAGACATCAAACAGTGAGGCAAGTTTGTATTGTCATCCATTGTTCTTCCCTAGTGTTACAGGGGTGATTCCAGTTACAATATAGGCCTATTGGAAGATCAAAGTGCAGATCAAGTGAGACCTGATGTGAAATTAATCATACAAATGTCAGCAATTACACCCTCTCTTATCCTCTCCTTGTACAAGCTTGAGAAAACCTGAGCAAGTTTCCCGTAACAGCAGCAGCCTGGTTCTTCATCTCATCTTACTTTTTAAGACCAACAAGTCACTGCTCCAAACAGGGCAACACATCATCACCTGTCCATACTGTGCACTAGAGATAACAATCATTAAAAAATGCACACCAATTCATGGAATAAAGATGAGGAATGCTGAATTGAGTCTGTACTAGCTTTACCTCTTGAAATAGAAACAGCCTTAACATGGCATGTAGTTTTGCTTAAGTACCCATTTTTTCTAACTGAAGCCTTTGCCCACCAAATCACAAGCTGGTCTACCAGTCAAGTACTTTCCTGTTTACCTAGACAATGTGGTGGTAGGTTTCTACAGATTCAGCATGTTTAAGAGAGTACAACTAGCCTGGATTAAAATACTGCAGCTTACTCCTAATAGGAAGCCTCCACATACACTCTCACTCACCAGCAATCCTGCTGAAAATGGACCCAGGTTTAGTGTCTAGAGGTGCAGCACATTCTACACTTGGTAGGGTCACTGACTCTCCCACAGCAGTCACCAGGCTCCTTAAGCCCCAGGAAAGTGTTTCTCTCCCTGCTGGGATTCCTAATGCACTTCAGCATTTATTGCTGTATTGTGAGTTAGACTTCACCAGTTTTAGTGTTTCTCCTTTAGCACATGCTCAGGCCTTTCAGCAGACTCATGGTCATTTATACAAGTGCCATGAACTGGAAGGACCAGCAACATAAATACGAAAGTGCAACGAAGACTGACAGTTGCAGCAGGCGTGAGCAAGAGCATTTTCCTAAAACAATCTTGCACTACTCTTGAACATGCTAAAGCTAACGAGTCATTTGCTGAGGAGGTATCAAGATGTGGATCTGCAATTCTGACTGCTTTGCATCAGATGTTGTAAAGCTTTCTGTTGTAAGGCCACAATTCTTGAGCTATACTTAGAACTACCCCCGGGTCTGAAGAGTTTCTTTAACAGTGGTTGCAACAGCTCAGTTTAGCTTCACAAAAAGTCTTCTCTAGAGAAGGGGAACATTTATCTTTAAGACAAAGCAAAGAAAGATACCTGGTTACCCTGAAACTTAATACCATCTCTACTAAGCAGCCTGAAAGCCACAGGACTTAATAGAGTTGCTCAGTGCAAAGCACCATGTTGAGGACAGACCTGTTTTACGCCGATTCAATCAGTACAAATTTCAGCTTCCATACCCCACTGCAACTAGAAGAGGGTCTAAATTCTTTTGTCACTTGGTTTCAACAATCCAGTCTGATTCCTAGTGAAGTCTATTGCAGCCCGATACATTTACAGTCATACAAAATCATTTATACCAGAGTATATCATAACAGGGTCCTTAATTAGTTCAGTCTATTGCAGAAGACAGGTGTAAGCCTCCTCTTCCCTATCCAGAGGGCTTGTAAGCAGAGCTGCTGTCAGGAGCACTGACTGGGAATCCCTTTACTTCCACAGCATACTAGGAGACTCCTCCCAGAGTCAGGACATCAAAGCAGATGTTGCAGACTCGAACTGGCTTGTTCAGATCAAATTTTATGATAGGAATCTCCTTTGTTGAGCACTTATGGCAGAGCAGGCGTCCACAGTGTCGGCTGTTGATAGAAGAGGGGTGAGAGAAAAGTGAATTCCCTCCTAGTGAACACCAGGCTGTTACTGTTTGACATTCTTTATCAATGATAGCACCATTAAATACACACTAGCAGTTGAGAAGCTATGATTGTCTTCTATCTCCTGATATTTGTCATGGAATAAATGACTAATGCCAACAGCACATGCTGGTTCTGTGCTAGTGAGTCACATGGTACTGCTTGGAAAACCCCTCCTCTAGAGTGTAGTTTCTCTAGCACACTGAGCTGAGAAAAATCTTAGCTTAACACCCTTCCAACCCAGCACGTTCTGTACAAGTTCAGACTATATTAAAAAGGCAACTCCCATCCACACAAGAGCAGTTCATGTTCATCTTCAGCCATTTCCACACTGCAAACAGGATCCCAAACCTAAGCTGTCAATACCTGCCCAAATCTGCCACCTTTTTTGGCGTAGGTCATCCTACTACTGTGGTGGTGGTGTGCTCCCTCCTGTCTTTCCTGTGTAGGCCACAGCCCCAATGGCTGTTCTCTCTGAACCTCATGCCTCCACAGGAGGCTCTCCCTGACCCCATCCTCTATGCAGGAAAAAATCAAGTGCACCTTTGCCATCAAGTCCTGATAAACCACTGCCACATTTACCATTAAACTTCTATTAACTCACTGTTGTAATAAAATATATTGTTGCTCCTCTGTGGAGTGAAGTGCACCACACTCTTTCTCTGACAACTGGGTATTTAAATCCCATTTCACTACTGGAAACTTGGACATGATTTCTCATTCATAACCAATCAGAATATTAAATGCACAAGCTGCTTAAAATATTATTTCAGTCAGACTACAAGTTTCTGATCTAAGACAGGATGGAATGCTTCAGCTAGATTAGTGGTTATACACCTACATTAACGTGGAGATTTCCTAAACTACTAGAAGGAACAAGCTTAGCTACATTTGGAGAGGAATCAATTTCCTTGTAAGAACAGCAAGGTGGCTGATATTACCAATGATGCTTTCTGGTCGTGACCCCGAATTTGGCAGCACATTCATAGCAGTTGGAGCCATCACACCAGGGAGGTTCTTTTGTCAGCATATCTATTAAGAGGTAAAAATGTGAAGACAAAATGGGCTCAAATAGCTTCTTAGTACACTAAACCTGAAGGCTTTTTCCATTTCTAGGCTGCATTCAGTATAATGGATGTAACTACTCTTTCAGGAGCTGGATTCTCATTTGTAGATAATCTGTAGTTGCTTTCCATCACACTGTCCACAGCAACTGTACAGCACCAGTTAAAAAGCAATGCCTGTGTTTTAAGCTACATTGGACTACACAACCACCCAAGAGTTTCCATGTCTATCCTTCCAGAAAAAGTAGTATCTAGCAGTCTGCACTGTACAACTTATCAGCTAATCACCAGAAAAACTAGTATTTCTACTCTGCACTTATAGTAGTAAAAAATTCACAAGTTCTGCCTCTCTGGAATTACTGTCATCCAAGTTAAAAGTCCAGAGTTTTTTCCTCTGAAGTATCCTGGAAGCATAAGCCAGAAATACTTTCCCACCATTGCAGGTGGTACTTACCCAGCAATCTAAAGAGAAGCTGTTTTGTAGCAACTTGATAGTTGAAGATATTGACTCCTTGGTTATTGTTAACTCCCAGGCGAGCCCCAGCTCTCACTATTGCACGACACAAGTTAGCATTCCCCTTCATGTAAGCCAAGAGGAGCACTGTAAAATAAAAGCAGACAGTTCCTTGCTAACAGAGTGGTAGATTGTGTTACCTTCAGTCCAGATAGGATCTTTAGTTTTTGAGTTTCCATGTATGGTGTGCCTCTACTGTATTTAACATACTGCTGCCAATTATTCCAGCTTTAAAAGTGACATACCATGAATACAACTCGAGTGACTTTTAAGTTTAGTAGTTGTTGAGTCTCACCTACCTGTGTTTCCTTCAGCATCAGGCTTGTCTAGAGGGTATTCTGGCATACACTCCAAGAAGAGGTCACAGATGGCTGCTGCATTATCTTTCCCATATTGTCCCAAAATATGCATTGGTGACTGGCCTCTGGGGAAAGAGTTTGTTATTCTGATCAAAGTCTGCTTGCTACTGCAGTTACTCATCCAGCTCTCCTTGCTTTCAAGTTTGGTTCAGACTTGAACAATGCTACATCTCAGTAACTCAGTAAGTCACACACAACTCCCTACTTAGCTTTCCTTCCTTGGTGTATACATATAATTTGCACAGAATTTAGACACAGAATCATCTGCACACTGCCAAATTCGTGTATAAATATAATACAAGCAAAACATGTATTTTTAAGCAGCATATCAGAACATATTTTAAAATACAAAGTGGCTCTTTTAGTCTGTTAAGACTATAAATAATTACCTGATATTAAAGGCTTCTGCATCTACATTGCACTCTGTGAGGAGGACCCGGATGTTGTTCAGACGGCCGTGCATCACTGCCAGATGCAGAGCTGAGCAGTAAAAAAAAAAACAAACCAAAACCAAAAAGAAGGTTCAAGACTCTTGAGTATCAGCACTAATTGCAGCCTAATAACTAAATGAAACACCCTCCTTCCACTTTCCCAACCCTCCTTCTCAAACAACTCCTTCCATCTGCTTTGATTTCCTGGACCTTCATTCTTTCACCTTTGCAGTGCAAGCCCATTCACAGTGAGCTCCTTACCACTAAGAGACATCATTAACAGACCTACTGAAGTGTTTTGCATTTACTTGTGTAACTAGAAGTTTACCATTATTTCCATTTTCATCTACAGCTGTGAAGTCTACTCCATTCTCCAGAAGGACTGAACAAATGGTGGGCAGGTCTTGCTGGGCTGCTAAGTGAAGAGCAGTCTGACGGTGCTTGGTCAGTTCATTCACCTGGGCACCTGCAAGCAGCTGTCAGGATGCAAGAAGGAATATGTTCAAAGATGGTTTCAGGGCTATTTTAGCCAACAGTTTATTTCTGTGAATGAAGCATACAAGACTCTATTGTACAGAGCTATTTCTAGGCCTCCAGAGTGTATAAAATGGTATCATTACTGAGCTGCTACAACCCGTGTTTGTGTTCAAATGTGCAGAAAGGGCAAGGAAAGATTCTTTAAATTGAACCATGCTACCTAGTGATTGCTGCAAACCCAACATGCTCATGTGAAGGCTACAGTGGCAGCTCAGCTAACAGTACAAGTTAAGGGAACTTTCTGTTTCAGAAGAGGTGGTGTCACTTCCATGTGACTGATCAGCCTGCAGCACTGTGCAGTAAGCAGAGTGTACATTTTTAAGCAGAGGAATGGTGACTCTCCAGCACTCACCAGGTTGCGCACGATGATCTCCGAGCCAGCCTGCACTGCCAGGTGCAGAGGGGTCAGCTTGGAGGCGTCCTGGACCCGAGAGTTGACGTTGGCCTGCACGCTGATCAGGAACAGCACGCTCTCGATGTCCGAGTTCTGAACAGCCACGTGGAGGAAATTCCGACCTTTATTATCAACCTGTGGCAGAAACAGCAAGTGAAATTAGTTTGTTATTCCTGTAGAACAAGGTGTTTTAGGTAGTAGGACATGTTTTCACTAAAAGACACTTGCTCCCTCTGCTTGAACTGTGTATCTGACATTAGAGACTTAGCTGATAGATGTGACTATCAAATAACTGAACCGAGAAATCATCTGCTGCAATTGCTCAGTCCAGTCTGCCTCACACTACTTTTTTTCTGTTTTATAACCTTGTCATTTCTTGACCATACACTGCAGAGCATTGTTAGACAGACAGAAGGTTAACAGCTGTTGTGGTTAAGTACTGAGCAGCAGTTAATGATAAACTCAGTTAAATGAAACAAGCTTGAGTCTATCTGGCAATTAATCCAGGAGAAGGAAGCAACGTGGAATCCTGCCATGATGATGTAAAGTGTATTCACAGAACCATAGAATGGTCTGGGTTGGAAGGGACCTTCCAAGGTGATCCAGCCCACCCCTGCCATGGACAGGGACACCTTCCACTATCCCAGGTTGCTCCAAGCCCTGTCCAACTTGGCCTTGGACACTTCCAGGGATGGGGCAGCCACAGCTGCTCTGGGCAACCTGAAAATTTGCTTTTTTGGCTTAATACCAAGTGCACGTTCAACTTTGCTTTGCAGCTGATGTTAAAGCATATTTAAACTTGCTGTATTTGAACCTTGCTATAGATATAATACAAGAACTCACTAAGCACTCAAATATTTTACTAGTAATTAAACTTACACAGGATAGGAAGAATCTCCTGAACAGCTGCCTGAAGTCTCACACCAGAAGCCTGAAGATACAGTTGGAGGTTTTATAGTTCAGCAGGGCAGCATAGCATCTATTATTCAGTTACTTTAGGTCAGGTTTTCTGTTGTGGATAGCTTTAGGAGAGCTGGGGAATAGATTACTTCTGTACTTGTCCAGCACAAGACAAGAGTGGAGTTAGAATTTTCTCCTTATACACACATATGCCTGCTTCTCAGTTTAGTATTGACAAGATAAGAAGATCTGACAAGACACTAACCCTTAATGTTCCTACTCACACATATCACATACACACCTACAGTTTCCTAATAAATCCTGCTTAAGAGAACTGGCATCTGGCAAACGGATTGCATGCAAAGCCACAAAAGAATGAAACAGAACTGGCTTGTGGAACAGCTGTTACTACAAACTGGTGCAGTAACAAAACCAGCATGATTTGAACACTCCCAGCTTACCTGTTCTGCAGCTCCTGGTTCCCTCTTCAAAATTGCTTCAGCTGCTTTATTATTTTTATACGTCATAGCACAAGCAAAGGGAGTCATTCCTTGCCTGTCACGTACATTCAGCTTAATAGCTGGATGTGAAATCATCAGCTGAATGATAACATTATGTTGGTTGCTAATGGCAACATGGATTGGAGTTCTTCCTTCTGCATCCTAGAAGGAAACCAGAAAGTTTGTTATATACAGACTCAGTAGTACATAAATCCTTCCCTAAATCTGAAGGGTCAAAGAGACTCAGTAGTTTAGTCCTGTGACCTACCCAGCTTCCTTCAGCATGGACACCAAACAGCTGCAGGGCAAGCTCAAACCCCTCTATCATGCAAAATACACAGCTGAGAGGAAAGTTTGTTTTCAGTACATCAGAGGCAAAGAATCTACTTTAAAAAAATTGTGCATGATTTTTCAACATACCTGAGCATTGACATTGGCACCAAACTCCAGAAGGCACTGGACCACCTCCTCCAGTCCCCAGCAGGCTGCCAAATGTAGGGGTGTCTGTCCATCATGGGCTTCCTCTTCTCCTTCTCCATTTGGGCCTGGCTTTCTGGGACTATTCACATCACAACCACTATAACAAACACAGTGCAGTCAATTCATTATGTTTAATCCAGATTTAAACTGCTTCAATAAAGGTCACAGAAAAGATTACAAGAGCTGATCCAGTAACAGCTGACACATTCTACAAAAGCACAAGTTCCTGGTTTTGGTTTGACTCTTGTCATCAAGAACATGATGCTATTACAGATAATAGAATGTGTCCTTCAGATTGGTCAGAATTCCCTAAGTGTCATCCATCCAGCAAAAGCCTAAGGAAGCACATAGGTGTTACTGATTTAAATAGCAACTGATGCCAGGGACAGCCCTACAGGCATGTTAGAAGGTTTGTATTTTTTGGAAGGGGTCTGACCTGCGGATAAGGAAGCAAGCAATCTGTTCACTGTTCTCATCAATAGCTCTGTGGAGAAGGGTTTGTGAGCAGCCACTTGGTCCTGACCCCCAACACGTTGCATCACACCCATGCCTAACCTGGAAAGAGAAGCCAAATGACACAGTGAAGGTTTTCTTTTCAACAGGCTCCTACTATAGTTCCTGACTAATGTTTCTGCAATATTATTCCCTAGAGGTAAAACTTGAGATGCCTTGTCTATTCTTGTGACAGTTACTGAATTTCAGGAAGCTATTTTAAAGTCTTCCAGACCAATACTTTACTGGTTTACTGTGTAATCTTTAATTAGGTGGCATTTTTTAACAATTCAAATATTTGTCCATATACTTTGATAGACAGATCTAAAGTAAGTTGGACTAGTTACATCACTTTCAGCAATGACAAGCACCTAAAGTAAATCAAACAGAATCAGCAGACATTGCCTTTGAAGGCCTGGCACATTTACCTGCTTTCTTACACATTCAGCTAAACAGAGTTTTTTTTCCAGGAACTGCATTGCTAATATTTGTATTCTTCAACTAGAGAACTACATACTTGAGCAATGTGGCACTTAAGACTTGTTCTACTCCACTTGACACACTATTACAAGGTTTAAAGATGAGTAGTTAAGAGTCTTGACTCCATTAGTGTTCTTATCCAATACCAGCACAGTCAAGAACAGTTACAACACGCATTTCTCAGGACATCAGCAGAGTTTTTAAACAGTTGTCTCTACCAGACAATTGGACAAAGCTTTCAAGAAACTCCCTCATGAAAAAGACACACGGAGGTCTAGGGTCTACTAGGAAATCTCCTGCCATATCACCCATGCCTTAAAATAAACCGTTTTTAAAGTAAATGTAAGCCTTTAAGGGCCTTTTTTGGTTCAATTTTAAGATGCAATAAAAAGCAGCACATACACTAAAGCATAAAATGAGTATTCAGTTTTATTCAGAAAGCTGATGATTACACAAGTCGTGTATTCTACAGACTGATCTAAGCAGATCCTTACTCCTTTCAAATCAAGAATCCAGACAGCAGAATATATATAGAATATATATTTTTATTAAAGTGGCTACAAGGTATTTGGTTATGCAGACTACAGCATTTATAAGATTCCTGCAGTAAAGAGGAACTTCCGGTGAAGAAAAGACCTCCAGAAACTAGTAATATTGGACTAGTCTGTTCTTTTCATGCACTGAGTTTGCTTTTGCTGATGAAGCCTTTTGTTGCTAGTAAGATGAACAAAAGTGAGACTAAAGCCAACTGACAGTCTTACCAGAGTTGATGCAATATCTTCCAGGTTGTTTTCCAAGGCGAGCCATAAGGGAGGATTTCCTTTCTCATCTGGCACAGACATGTCTGCTCCCCTGGTACAAATGGCATCCACCACGAGTGGGAGCTGGTTTTGGATGGCCAGCTGCAGGGCTGTCTCTCCATCCTGGGTCCTGCAGCAGGGACACTTCCAAGTGTTACAGACGCATTATGAAGTTCAGTGACAGCACTCTATTGGCAAAGCCAAGAATTAACTCCTCTCATATGAATTTTTGCTGTGGTAAGACCATCACGTCACACACCATGTATTTCATCACAGCTCTGTAGTCTTACCCTCTTCACTTTTACCAAGTGATTGATTTCTACAGCTGGAAAAACAAGTTAATGTTCTTAGCTCAGAGACATTCAATTCCTTCAGTGCAGCCATTATTTGAACAGAGTTCCTTCTGAGCCAGCCTGCTGCCACAGAAGCAAAGAGCTTTGTCTCCAATGTGGCAACAATTCAAGCAACAGTCAAATACCAACTGTTAAAAAGTTGAAGTTAGAACAGCAGCATTAGGCAGTTTGTACCCATGACATTCATTACAGTACAGCTTGCCAAATTTAACAGACAGTCATGTAAGCAGACAAATGTTCTGTTAAGTCTTATATAAGTTGTCTAGGAGATACTGAGGAGGCAAGTTTATCAGACTTCTGTTGCTGGATCTGTATCTAATTATTTTAGATGGTAGCAAACATGCAGTTCTAACAAGCTGGCAAATGAATGAGACAACAGAAATTCAGCGCCTCTAGGCCTGTCTCTAGGACTTCAGTCTGCTACAGAGGAAGCTGTTTTACCTAGAATTAAGTGGCACCTCCTTCTGCAGCCTCAAGAGGAGGTACTGACCAATGGAGCTATACATAGGTCCCAGTTAACATATGTAACCTCCCGAGCCATAACCAGTGCCATGAAACAGTGCCAAACATATAACTATGTGTAAATCACAATCTGAAACAAATCTCAAGCCATTATACAAAGGCAGTCACCACCTGCTCCTAGATACAGGTACAGGTGAGAGTTGTATCAGTTAGGACCTTACCTGACATTTATATCTGCCTGATGCTCCAGCAAGAAGAGGGCACTCTTACTGTCCTGTCTCTGGATTGCCATGTGTAGGAGTGTCTGTCCATCTGACATGGTGTCATTGATGGATGCCCCAGATCCAAGCAGCTGAGCTGCTATTGTGTGCATGCCTGAACAGATCAAGCTCATTAGTATTTTACCTTCAGTTCTATAAAACAGACACACTGAGATTATCAGAATAAAGTTAATGTGCACAGACAATACAGTGATCTGATATGAAAACTACCAGGGAGTTCACAGAGGAAGAATTCCACTAAAGTGCAAGTACAGTTCTGGGCAGAAGCTGTAGGACTAGAAATCTTTCACTAAGTCATATGTGACCACTAATTTTAAAATATGAAGAACATCTAAAGCTCTCCTTGACAACTCCTCCCCAGCAGCACAAGCCAGAACATGAACACACACCAGCTGTTTTATCCTTAAGAAAATCTTGTTCACATTGTAGCTTCCCATCATTGTAAATTCTCATCCTGAAGGCACATACCTGTCCAAAGAGCCAATCCCAGCACAGTCTGGTCTCTTGAGTCCTTTAGACTAAAGTCAGGAATAATTTGCAAGTTGTTGGTAGCATGAAGAGCATTAGCTACAAGAAAGCATAAGGAATTAAGGCATTCTTGTACTTAACCTGCAGTCACACACTGAAAGCTGCAGCAGCAATGTCACATTTTGTAATAGGCTGTTCCTTTGGCAGTCAGTTTGTAAGACCTGAGCAAAATACCTTCAGCTTCCCTGCTGTGACACTGCCTAGGATTCAGACTATACTGCCACTACTGACTGATCTTAATACATATACTAGGAAAAAAAATCAATTTTCTAGCAAAGAGGCTCAACCTGTCCCCTTCTAGGTGCAATTCAAAATAGAGTGGCATATACAAAACTCTGAGAATGAAGAGTGGAGGCTCCACAATGTGGTGGCAGCATCCCTCCTTCTCCATTCCCTGGGATGGGCAATATTTACCCCAGTTCATCTACTTCCTTCTAAATCCCACTGATGATAGGAAACAAAATTGGCCCTGCTTCAGCTATCAAATTCCCTTCCTGCTGCTAGAAAGAAGCTGACTACTAGCATTTAATGAACTCATCTGCTGTTATTTGAACACCCAAGTCTCAACTCTACTATAATACCAGCATTTGTTCTGTATAAAGTCCTCTTACTAAGGAGTTGAGGGAGGCAGAAGTCTCACCACAGAAAGATGCCTTTATCCAAAATTTATTCCAGCATTTACCTGAAGCAAATGCTTTGAAGCAATCTCAGTTGTACAGGTAAAATAGAACCCAAGACTAACTGTTCAAGTCCATTATCTACAGTGGAGAATTTACAAACAGACAAAATTATTTTCTTGTTTTAACAAGCAGATGATTTAAGCCTAGTTAGTGAGTCTTATTAACTGCTGTACTTAAACACTGTTTACAGGAAGATATGCTTTCTTAGTGGTTTGTCAAAACAGCTTGGATGCCATGCTGACACACCAATTCACTGCAGCATCAGCAGTCTGTACACCCACCTTTTTGTTCTAGGATGACTGACACCACATCTGGGTGATTGTAAGCAATAGCCATGTGAAGGGGAGTTTGCAGATGAACGTTCTCTGCTGATGGAGGAGCAGGTGCATCCTTCTGCCCAAGCACTGCTTCTGCTGTCTGGATGTTGGGATTGGCTCCTTGCTGCAGGAGTTCTGCTGTCAGGTTTGCTAGGCCATGCCTGCAGGCTGTGTGCAGTGGGGTTTCTCCCTTTAATAGACAGGATGCTGCGTTAACAGCTTGAGACATGAAGAGAAGCAGCTTTTAAACTATTAAAACTACAAGAGCTGGTGTGAAGAGTTTCATTCCTAGTAGCTGAAGCTCGTTAGGAGTTCCAAACTACATGAGTTAGCTTTTACTAAGGATTTCATTACACCAGGCACTGCAGTAAGTGCTAAAAGCATGTTAACAACTGGTGATTCTATTCTGCAAGAACAGTGCCGCAAGAATGCAAGTGGTCACTAGTAAATACCTGAAAATATGCAAAGTTTCTCAAAAAGCTCCAACTTGCTTTAAGCTATGGTTTAGCTGTAAGAGATCTCTGCTATCTTATTTTTGATGAGAAGTAAGGAAACTTTCAGACTAAGTTTCTGCTTTTACCCATTTGTTTTGGTGGTTGACTTTTGCTCCATGAGTTGCTAGGAAGAGAGAAGCTGCCTCATTTCCTGCACCAGCTGCTCTCTGAAGCAAGCAGTTTCCTAAAGAAAAACCATGAACACTGTTATTCCAACCACACTTTTGATACTAACAAGTATGCTAACACCTTCCCCACTACTGTACAGCATTACACTTTGAAGCCAACAAGGAAAACTCTTGGTACTAGGGTTACTAGTAGCCCTCTTCCAACTGTCACATGCACTTCCATTTAGTGATCACACATCCTGAAATTGTGAAGAGGATATTAAAACCTGACAATGAATCCAGATTTTCTATCACTTCCTTCAAGTCCATCTCAGCTTGTCAGCGCACCAGCTCTGGGTAAAGCAACTACACCTAGCATTTACCATGGAGCAATTGCTGCTGAAACCTCATGCAGCTCTTCCAAGTGCAGTCAGCATTAAGCAACTAACACACAAGCTTTCTGCCTGCAATGAAATACAAACCTCTGGTTTACCTGTTACTGTGTCTGGAGCATCTGTATTGCTGCCTCGCTGGATCAACCTTGCTGCAAAACTGTTCTCATCAAATGAGGTTCCATTCACAACAGGGGCATCCTCAAAAGGGTTCACAGACTGATCAGATGATACAGTGATATACTGGACTGCAAGCCACAGAGCTGTGCTTCCTTCATGATCCTTCAGCTCCAAGTCTAGTCTAAAAATAAGAGTTAGTGTCCCCCAATTTATACCTTAAAAAGTGGTTCCTCAACACAGCTGAAGTTCCAAGTGTCTGAACAGCTGTACCAGCTCATCTCACACCTCTCTGACTACTTCTGCTTGCCAAGAAGCTCTGCTTGCCTACTGTAGCTACAGTTACTTCAGAAAAATTGTGAATACTCCGAAACAAGCACAGCACCTTTTAGTGACTACTAGATTCAAGCTCATTGCTCCAAGGGAAGTGTAGAATCCCTGGTAGATCTGGGCTCCCACTAAGTGTAACAAAGAGGCAAATCTTGAGTAAGCCATGTACAAGAAGCACAAATTCAGCTGCAATGAAACTGAGTCAAATGAAGTCTTCTGCTTTACCACCCTAAGAAGTCACCTCTGAGCAGAACTCAAGTTCAACTCCAGAATATATTGAGATAATTCAAGAATGTTATTACTCCTTTTAGCTCCACTACAAATCAAGCTTCCTGCATTACTTCACCTCTGGAATTATTTCAGCCTCTTTGAAAAACACAAAGATGCAGTTTACTGCTTCTTTACAGCAGGCAAAAACTTACATGGCTTCTGACATGGCTTTAGCATCTTCTGCAACGCCTTTACACTTTTGCATCCCAAGTTATTACTAGTCTTATTGTAAGGCAAAAAGGCACAGGAGAGTTGTTAAACCAGTTTTCACATCTTCACTGAACAAGGTAACCTCAGTGTATTTTACATTCAGGTGAGACTTACTGCTTGCACTGCAGGAGCTGACTGAACACAGGCTCATTCCTGACCACAATGGACACATGTAACGGGGTCCTGTAATTGGAGCAAAGAACAGTTACAGCAGGAATAAGTGAGACACTTCAGACTTTGACCCAGTCACCAATGTGCCCCTAGAGAACTACAGGCTTAACTTTCATCTCTGCTTAAAAGAGAAGGGCACAAGCACTTCTTAAAAGATAGAGAAATCTAAACTTTTAGTGAACATGACTCCAACTAATTTGGTGGTAAAGAACTCATTAATGTAAGAAGTAACTTTAAAGGAAGAAGCACAATAGTTTCTTGTCAGAACTGTGCAGCTGATACATTCTAAGTCTTCTATACTATTTTATGAGCTTGCTTGCCAGCCTAACCTAACCTGTGAAAAAGTTACAGGTCCTACACTTCAGATAAACACTGCAGAAACTGGCATTTTTTGAGAACATTTTTGCTTCTCTGACAGCTTCAGGTATGCTATTGGTCATCTTAGTTAGCTTTTACCATTCAGTGACTCAATAAAAGCAATTTAACTGTGTGCCATGTGTTCTAACACTTTCAACTCACCCCAGCTTTCTGTAGTTGGGCTATGTTTAATGGGCCATGACAGGGTATCATTCAGCCTGCACAGCTTTCTACTTTGAGTGCTACCAACAGGTCTTAAATTGGATAAATGAATTCCTGCTTCCAGCATCAGCTGTACTTTGCTGAAAGACCTGAACAGGTTCTTAGGAGGTTGCATTGTCTGTTACACTGGCAGCAGACTTTACTTCCCCCAGTATTTACCTGCCTTTGCTGTCTTGCATGTTTGGATTGGCTCCTGCCTGCAGGAGGGACTGTGCAATCTGTGCCATCTCTGCCATGACATCTGGTGAGTGCTTCTTGGGGCTGTACGATGCCACAAGGTGCAGAGGAGTCTCCTGGTCTCCCAGTGTAGCAGCATTCACACGGGCACCATTTTTAATGAGAAAGTTTGCAGCAAATTTATCTCCTTTTGTGAAACAAAACAAGGTTATTAATGGATATATGTAGCCTATATATTTTATAATCCAGGAAATGGACACACGTGACTTTACTCCACACCATACATTCATTCCAACACAAGTATCTGCTCCTAGAGTGCCTCAGCAACAGGCAACTTCAACAATGCTTCACAGCAAAGTCAGGATTAAAATATTTCACAACAGCCCTTGGGAAAGTGTGTTTTGCCCACAGGTTACCTGTGACTCAAGTTCTCACACCAGCTTATTGTTATAGAGATACTGACTTTGCTCATTCCTCTATCAAGATAAATCCATTGCTTTAATAAAACATTGGGCAAACTGTGATACTAAACATACAAATATTTTTTGAACAAAAGGTACTATTCCAAGGCACTAGTCACAAGTTTCCAGTTCAAGTCAGTCTATTGAGTCTTACTACATAAACAAGTAGTAACACTGCCTTTGCTCTTGGAAATTCAGGCCCTCATATGTATACAGGGTTAGAGCTTTAGCAGTGCAGACTCACCATGCACAGCATTCCCAAAAACTCCAAGACTCCAAGGAGTCCGAGTTTAGACCCATTTTAACATGTGAAACCTTGAACTTGAAACACCAATGCAAAGAATAACTTCAGGAAAATACTAATTGCCCTTGCTTCAAAGGCTACTTTGCATAGACATATTCACATCTTGCTTGGCCTGAAGGCAAGACCAGAGAACAAAGAACAGTATTTCAATCTATATTGCTGGATTATCTCTGCCAACAGAAACAAAAGTCCCATTTTCTGATTTCCATATCAGACATCCCCCCACTTTTCAGTGATCATAAGTAGTAAGAATCATGTGGCAAGTGCAGACAATTTGCTTTAGCTCCATTTCTACAACATGTGATTGTTAACTGTGATTAATTCACTGAAGCTGTGGTTATGAAAAGCAAGCGCTCATTCTCAGAGCTCTAGCTCACACTGAAAGCAGACATTAGAACTAGAGACAAATGCCAGTGATAAGAACGAAGAGCAGCCTGCTGGAAATCCAGTGTTTTACAGGGCTGCAGCCATCACAACACTGACCTATAGCTACAATGCCTCCTACTCCTGCAGCTGAAGTCTCACTCACAGGATGAGATGCCAGTATTATCCTGTTTAGACATGTAGGAGATTAATTCAAATTTTGTGAGCTTAAAATACAGCTCCCAACTTCTTCCTTTACTTCTAGGGGTCTGAGACAGTTTGGTGCTAGAAATAAACTTTCTGGAACAGAGCTGCCAAAGACATTGCAGAAATAACGAGCAGCAAGAGGTGTTTGCTGCAGATTTTTACCACACTTTGACCACAGGCCAAGATGTTGCTGATCCAAAACCTGCAGAGTACTGTGACCATGACAACCAGAACCTGCTGTGCTCCAATTTTCATAAGATGCATTTTCCACTCTAAGGTGGAGAACAGCTAAATATAATCACGTAGCTGTACTCAGACTCCACTCTTGTAACTGCACTGGAGCTTTGAAAATATTTAGCCTGGACAGAGGTACCTCCACTTGCTTCTCATATTCTTTCAGTCAGATTTTCTTCTTCTGAAACCACTATGCAGTAGTGAGGACCCTTACTGTTAACCATATCACAAAAAAGCATATGCTGCATTCAACCCAAGTCTAGAAAAAGACTTCATCTTTGTGACCCTGATGTTGTGGTGCTCAATTCAACTATTTGTCAGAAAGAATACTGTCAAATTAGACTATTGCCACTGTCTCCCTGTATTTCTTCTTTTAGCAGGCAATGTTCTACTAGAACGCACCTGAGTATCACATAGCATAAGTTTCCCCAGAAAGCAGACTGGGTCTCAGATCTCTAATAACATTTTGTTTGCTTTTATATATTAAAAAAAAAAAAAACAAAAAAAAACAAAACCAAACAGGACAAAGTTCATCAAGACAATTTTCTAACTGCAGTGTCAACTACAACATGACACAGGAATTGACTTTGAAATACGTATTCCACACCGGGAATAACTGCAAGTGAACAAAACCTCATATCCCGTCTACTTACCTCTCTGGATGGCTTTATGGAGCAGACTCCAGCCTCTCTTGTCTGCTCTATCTACGTCAGCCTTGTAGTTGACCAGTGTAGTTGCAATACTCTCCAATCTCTGGGCCAGGGCTAGATCTAGAGCAAGATCTCCATTGTGATCCAATTCATTGAGCTTCCCAGGAAGCTACAACACAAACACAGCCAACTGACATTAAAAGTACTTGAACGATTATTCCTTGCCCTTTGTTGGGGGACAATTTATTTGCTACTTGTTTGGAGTTCTCGTCCAAGCAGAACAAACACCTGTTACTTCGGCTTTCAACAGAAAAGTTGTTCAAGGAAATGATTCTTACTGAACTGTCATAAAACAGCAAAGTTGTCTATTACAACCATGCAGCTTTAAATGTGCATAGCAGTATCAGGTAATGGATTTTATTGATACATTCTGTTCCATGCAAGATGTTTGAGTGTTATAAACCACTTCTAAATTACATCCTCATGGAGCTACTGCTAGATAGATCTCCACTACAGACACAGAAGTAGCTGTGGCAATGCTAAACACGCAAGTAAGAACTACTGACAAAAATCACTAACAAGGTTCAGACTGGTAGTTAGGAACTAGTTGTTTGAAAAACCAAATTCTACAAGATAGATCAAGTCAGTCTCACTATACCTGAGAATCCATTTCAATAAGATACAAAAAGACTACATCTTCTCTCTCAACTTTAATGGCCTTATGCAAGGGATATTCTGTCTTTGACTTGAACATTTTATACAACAGCTGAGCACTCATGCTGCTGAAGTCTTCTTTACGCAAGTCATCCTAGGAGCAATTAAAAAAGAGAAGGTAAGCAATACTCCTGTTTTATTTATGGACACAGCATTGCACAATGTAATTCTGAAGTTCACAAAACAATTTCAGTTAAAAGTTCTACTTTGATAACATTTTGGCAAGAACAATCCAGATAGTCTTTTAAGATTAGGAAGAAACAAATCAGGAAGCCTTAAATCTTACATTTTAGTTTCAAGATCAGTTAGTGAAATTTTTATTCCTTTTTGTCTACAGACATGGAAAAGTAGCCTTTTAATGCTACTATGGTGGATTAACATCTACTCTTTAAAATAATCCTCTATTAAATTATTCTTAACTCTAACAAAAAGTCCTACAACTATTGAAGACTGATTCATAAAATTATGAATAAAAGTAAACAGAAGCTTAAGAATAAAAAGATCTTAGCTCTGAGTCAGTGCTCATTTGACTAAACAGAAGCAGCTTCACTTCCAAGTAGAGGTAAGTATCAAAAGTTAGAAGCCAAAAAGAAAGTCAAGAGTTAAAACTGCTGACCCACAGGTTCACATATAATAATCTTTTTTCATGTATTAACATATCAAAACACTTCCCTCTGCCTTAGAATCAACCAAGGAAAGAAACCTCCACATCTAGAGTATGCATTTTAGATTTAGAATAACCTAAAGCCCCCCCTCAAGTCTACTGTTGACAAGTCTTATTTTAAAGGCTAATTCATTGTTCAGTTAATCAAACTTTCTTCAAAATAAGAGATCACAGCAAATGAAACTTCCAAGTTGGTTGCAAGACTGGCTGCCTCTCTGTCCATTACAGAAGATAAATTGCCTTGGCTTCCATGAACTATTTTTAGAAGTAAAAGCAGGCCTGGGATTTGTGATCTGTATAGACAGAAACCAACTATGGATGAACTTATAAACACTTTGGAGCCCAGATTTGATAAACAACCCTCTTGCTTATTAGGAGACAGTCCCTTCTATCTTCCTCATGTTTAGAAAACTGGGACACTTTGTACAGTGAAGTATTTCCAATGAACAGAACAAATCTTCAGGTAAAAGTTACTTTCCCCACCAAGACATTCTCAATACAACTGACCAACTAACAGAGGTTGGACAGTGTGGTAAGGTAAGCAAAATTCTGCCATTAAGTTTCTATAGTGTGCAAACATTTTTTGTCTGGCTTCCTTGTGCCAGGACTCACCCAGTGGCTAGCAATGATCTCAGCACAGTAGTTGAGGAGCGTGCTGGCACTGAGCTCCTCGGCAGTCTGATAGAAACGGATGCAGTTCCTGACATTAACGAGTGACATCACTCCTTTTTCACATCTGTCAAAACAGGAAAGCCAGTGGTCAGTAATCAAAAAGCTTTATTTAATTACTCTCTCATGCTGTAACAGAGTCCTAACACTCTTTTTCATAGATGCTGGTAGAATATGGCATGGACTTGCTTTACTAGAAGGCTGAACTGCATAAACACACTTTCATCAGCAGCCCTGTAAGACACCTTCCCTAAGAGCAGACTTCTCTCAGAATCCACCTAGCCAAGGTCCCATGATAACACCACACTGCAGGGGGCTGCAAGTAGAGATCCATCCCAGTTCTCCCAAGGGCACAAACTGCAGCTCATTCACTGCTATGAAGTAGGGAAGATGTACTACAGTGATCACAAGCAGGGGGTGTTGAGGCTGGGTATCAGGAAAAATGTCTTCACTGAAAGGGTCATCAGGCACTGGCACAGGCTGCCTGGGGCAGGGGTGGAGTCACCATCCCTGCAGGGATTTAACAGATGTGTAGATGTGGCACCTTGGGATATGGTTAATGATGGACTTGGCAGAGCTGGGCTGTTGGCCACTCTATCTTAGTGGCCTTCTCTAGCCTAAATAATTCCATTATTCAATGATTCTATACCTACAAACACATCTCATAACTATGAATAGCATCCTATCCATGGACCTGTCACTGGATTACTATGACCAGACGACAGCTAAGTTCAAAGTACAACATTAGGGCAGCTTTCAGGCTGGTACAAGGCTTGAAGCAGTTTTAGTATTGGCCTCACAGATTTCAACTCCTCTGGTCAGAACACTTGACAGCAATTTAGTTGCTTCATGTTGATAGCATAAAAATCATAGATTATGAATGTCATGTACTGCTACAGACATCCCTTGGGCAAAGGGTTATTCTATCAAAGGGTACTTTAACTAAATCGAAGGCTTTGAAGTTGTACAAAACTTGACAAGGTTTCAATTTGTACATTCAGGCTTCTCACTAACTCTAGACAGTTTAGAAACTCTATAATTCAAGATAACAACCTAGCCCCTAGCGCCACAGTGTAATCATAGTCTCAGAATGGAAAAGCATCGTACTGTTACATTAACCTTATTTCTAAAGAAAGGTTGCACAAGATGCACAGAAGTTACAAAAACTTCATCTGTGCCACTTTAATACTGCAAACTAATTGCCATTGATTCTTCCTAGCATTCTCTAACAATTCCTTTCTTGCAACTCTTCTGAATTTGATGCTATCCTACTGATCTCCTCTCAACACCAGATTAAGTTCATTAGTTTGACTGGGAGAAGAACTGAAAAGTAAACATAAAACCTCTGAGAAGTCTGCTACAGTTTAACAATGCTTCACTTCCCCTGATAAACTGAATGACATGCTGTATTATTAAAAGCTCAAGACTTTGAAAAAGCGTAATTTTATCCTATTGCCAGCAGCGATCATCTTATTTCTGTTCAAACAAGGTTTAAAAGTTCAAGTATATTTACTAAGACTCACCTTTCCCTAAGCAGCTGGAGTTGAAATTTATTAGCTAATCTCATGAGCTCTGTCAAGAAGATATCATCTTCTCTTAGCTCAAGTTCATCTGTGTAGATCCACCGCAGCATTGCCATGGTTACCTCTGGGTCAGCATCTGGTACAGGGAGCAACAGGATTAATAAAGTACTTAAAAACAATCACTTATCCTAGTAGCTGCTATTCCTTTTACTTCTAAAAGTCACAGCATAAAAAGAAAAAGATAGTCTTGTTTTGAAACTGTACTTAGTTCAAAATGTCAAATTGGTCAGAAGCTGAAAAGAATAACAGTGCTGGCACCAAGCAGGAAAACCTTCTTACACTGCAACACTGTGCAGAATGCAGGGAGACCTATAACATCTATCTGCTACATCAATGTTGCATATTTAGGGGCCCTTATAAAGTCCTTGGTCCCTCACATATGTGGATGCACATCCACACCTGACAAGAAAAAAGCCCCTTTTTAATTTAACAGCCAAATGTTATGAACTGCTGCATTCCAACAAAGATACTTGCACCTTGTTACACTTTGGTCATAACTACAAAACACTTCAAACTGCTGGTAGCCATTTCTAGGAAAAGCGCAAAAGAGCCAGTTTAAGGAGCTGGTTAGATTTCAGATCTTTACAAGACTGACCACAAACTGATGTTTTTACACAGCAGGAAAAACAGAAAATCACACCATGGGACACTACACAAGCCCAGTGGCCAAGGACCTTTGTCACCCACTCACAATTAAAATGACAATCCATCTTACAAGGATGTAGATAAGAATATCTTCAAAAGATCAGATCAACTACAACAGGAATACCATTAATTTAAAAAATTAACCTCAGTCCTTTGAGCTATTTGTTCTTTAAAAAAAAAAATTAATTAAAAACCTTAAAGACACCAAAATAACCATCCTAAGACATCTCCTTTAGGTGGAGGGTTGCCCCAGATTATCTGCAGAGTAGTAGAAGTACTTGGCATGCAGACTGCCTCTTAGGAATCACAAGGTTTTAGTAAGACAAGTATTTTTTGCCAAACTCAAAGCAATCATAAACCTACTTGAGATGTACTATCAGCTCTGCCTTGGCAGAGATAAGAGTGCATTTTCTCCCTCTCAATAAGAGAACATGTGTTCATCTCTTTCTACTCTTTTAAATATTAGAAAATTCTACAGGTTACATGAACTTAAAAGTGCTCAATCTCAAATGCTGCCTGCATTCTGAAGATAAGATTCAGGCAATCTCAGCTTGCAAATTCTTAAGAGAACCCCTTAAGAAAACAATTTCCAGGGAACAGCTTGTTTCTTGCTCCAGCTACTTCATAAGCTAACCCTTGTGCCATTTATCAAATTGTTTTAAAAATCAATAATGCAGCTTTACAGTGGAAAGTATCATCTACTAGCATGTATTTAAGCAGTGTTTGCATTGTTAAACATGTAAGACTGCAGTTACATTTGAGATTCTCAGACTAGCTTAGATGTGGAGCTAGAAATCCTTTGGACGGCCACTTGTAACAACACTACAATTAATGTAAGAGCTTTTTAGTAATAATTTTTGTTAGCACAGCACTCAGTTTCAAAACTCCTTGGCATCTGTTTTCTTGTGGCTGCAGAAAGATCCACCAATCATGTTGCAAGGAAGCCCATGCCGTCCCATAAAACCAGCTTGCTGTGACTTGCTGCTTTCCAGTTTGTCTGCACTTAGAATTCACTGTAAGATTAAGTGCAGAACGTGAAGCCAATGCTTAATATTCAACACACCAGTCAGCAAGCCTGCTTAACTTCATACCTGGTTTTACTGCTCATAAATTAATTGTATAAGGCTCTCCTACACTATTAAGTACAGAAAAGCCTGTTGAGAGGTTCAATGTGCAGAAGCACTGCCCGGTGTAAGTACATGCAAGAGACAGCTACAACAGAACAAAACACTCATGTAGAAGATGGTCTGTTAGAAAACTTCTCTTCCTCGCCTGTTTTACAAAGGTATCAAAGTGCCAAAGCAAACAATTTCAATAACACATCAGTACTTGCATTCACTTCTCACACGCACTATGTTAACAAGCAGTAAGGTATTTCCATGACACGCTTCAGAGAAATTATGCACACTACCTCAAAAAGCCCTGTCCTTTTTCAAAAAGGAAGAAGTCAAGCTCCTCCACATAGATTTGTTTTTCATTATGTTTAGATGACTCTAGAAAAGACAAACAGGCCACCAATCTCAACCCCTGTTTGTTAAAGAGAAAGAAGGCAGGTTATTGATTTAACTACCACTAGCACTCAGTTCACAAGCTCACTACCACTTTTCAGAGAGAGAGCTCAGTAATCAACAGATTAAGCACCACTTTTAGTGGACAGCACTAGACTGGAAGGCACTTAAGTAACCTTCTCCCAACAGGCCCTTTCACAAGTCACCCTAAGGACAATGGAGGCATCACATTACTCAGCAGTGACTGACCTGACAGATCCAGCTCCTCTGTTGAAGCAAGGTTGGCAAGACTCCACGTATCGCTGCGTGCCGCCAAGACAAATTTGTGAGCACTGATGTGCTTGTCCCCAACCTTTATCTTCAGATCACTGATAGGAGAAAAAAGCACAAACATGTATTACGCAGACTTTTCCTGTACTTAGGTATGTATAGATTCAACATCTCCACGGTATCTATGTCCAGGTATCCACATTCAGGTTCAAGTTGTTTGAGACATTAAAACACACAATTGGTTAAGTAGAACATGTTGTCAAATGACAATTCGTATTTTTCTAGGGAGAAATGCAATGAGTCGTTAATATTTCAAGTGCTTTGTTGGGTTTGGTTTTTTAAACCATTTCAGAAAAAACAGCAGGAGAATTATTGTACAAGTCAGGAAAAGCCAACAGTCTTGAAGTTAAATATTTATGTCACAGTGTCCATACTAATACTGTCAGCTAAGCACCAATGCTTTCAGGCAAGACCAGCAAGAGAACAATGCTGTTTGACAGTAGTCTGAGTGCAAGGCAGAATCCCCAGTTCCCAGGAGACCAGCTGTCAAGAACACCCATTTTATCCTGACCCTTTATACCAGGTTATCCACTGCAGTTAGAAAATACTTGCCCTGCTCATTTTGAAATCCCATGGCTTGCAAATGTTCTGACTGTGTAGGTGTGCTTTCCAGACCATTTTCCAAATCAAAGCCCTGCTATAAACTACAGCACAACACAGAGATATTACTTAATGCAACCTGCACTGGGACCTGCTACCTTTCTCATTCTGTGATAGGAAGGACCTTTGAGACAACTATTCAATGCCTTTAAAGCTAAGAAGCTGAACAGAAATACTGCTACAACTCTTCTGACATAAACTACCTGATGAACCTTTTACCCAGAAGGCTACAGTAAGTTCTTGCAGGCACAGAGCCTTTTCTCAGGGAGGTTCATGAAAAGATGCTGGTGAAAAGAAATTTTAAGTAAAATAGATTTTCCCTTACATGACTAAACTCCTTTACTATATTGGCATTGCTTTCAGTAACAGCAAAGAAATTGATAAATATCATAGTAGTCTCAGGACTCAATCAGCTCAGAGATGTAGAATATGGAAGGGATCTTTAGTGTGCCTATGGAAAAGAAACTATTACCTATAATTTTGTGTTGAGATTCAAAAAAACAGTGTATCACTAAGTCACATACATCACTAATACAACTGGACAAGTGAAATTAATCAGACTTCTTCATATGCAACAGGAACACAGAACTGAAAACATTTTAGGACAAAGCCTTTCAAGAAAGGAACAGTTTTTCCAGACACATTGTGTCATTAATCCATCAAGTATGGTTTAGTTCAAAACTCCTTCTCTTCAAAGCAAGCTTTGCTGCTGACAGTGATCATGTTTAGTTTTCTCTGAACTTGTCTGAGATGCACGTCTGCTTAGAGCTCTCAATTCAAGTACTGGATTCAGTATGCCACGACCTTAGCATGCTCTTCTTGCAACTCAGGACCCCATTCACACCCAGCAGCAAAGAATTTTCCTTGGCTAAGACCAGGACCTAGTGCAGATAAAACCAAAGGTTCCTGTAATTCCCCTTTCCCAGAGGAGGACTGCTTACCTGTACTGCTCCTGCTGGTAGAGTTCAGCTACGATGGCAAGAAGTCGACTGATGAAGGTGTCGCTGGCATTGTCCTGGTTGGCCTCGACAGCCAGAAGGCTGCACCTCCTTTCTGTATCAACAAGTTTCTTCTGCAGCTTCACATACTCCTGGCGGAGGAGCATCAGGTGCTTTTCCAGCTTGGCCACCTCCTCTGCAAGGCACACAGTGTTACTACAAGGTTGAGATATGCACATCTTTGTTTGGCATCTGAGGGTAACTTTCACCCTCAGATTACACATGTTTAATTATAACACTCCAAGGAGAGTCTCTTCTCTTCCAAATACCTGAGCATCTCATCCCCAGTATTAAACCTTCTATTCTGTATCATTTTCATAAACACATTGAAAAATCATAACACAGTGATAAAAGCCACTTACAAAGAAAGTTCTGAATTCTGTTTGATCAGGAATGCTGTAAAGTTCCTAAAGCCATGGGAGTCCATTTCTGCGGGAATTAGGGTGGGGCAGAGGACTAAGTCTTTGGTTCTTATCCATTTTTTTTCAGCCTAGTTGAGATGCTGTTTTCAGCTGATACTTAAAACACAAGTGAGTACTAGAACAGTTGCTGTAGTACCATATCTACCTCAAAGTATTTAACTGACCTGTTTAGAACTCCTCAACCTGTCAGCTTAGAAACTCCCCAAAAAAAGGCCAGAGTGGAAAACAGATTGTCCCCAGAATCTAAGTGCTAAAGGCCAGTCAAAAGCACATAAAACTACTTCCTGCTGGCACACACACTCCTTCACTGGAGGCACTCCACTGGTATAGCATCACAAATGAAGTCAAGTCCATGATGGCTACTTCAGATAAGGATCAGCAAAGTGACAGCACCTGGAAATCTGATCCTTGAACAGGTATTTCCATCCCATTGCAGAACCCACTTTTCCACCACACTTAACTGGTCACACCACAACATGCTGGGGTAAGTTGTTCACTGAACTGAACCTAGGCCACCTCTAAGAAAAATCTCTACACTACACTGCTGGAAGGAAACATCTGTACAGGCATTTAAAACCAATCCAGCTTATGAGTGCTTATTTATGGATTAGTTGCAAAAACTGTATGTTTGCTCTAATCACAGTGCTTCGTTACCTTCCTCCTATCATTAAGTTGATTTTTCAAGTAAGGCCAAATCCCAAACCAGTCCTAAAATAAGAGGGGGCAGGGAGGATAAATTCAGAAGCTAACCAGTGCTTTTAGGTGGGAAAGTTCCTACAAGATTACTCCCTACTTGCCAGGAATTCGTATTTCAAAGACTTTTCTAAAATATTTACTAAACATCACTAGCACAAACAACAGGAAACTGAGCTCTGTTCATCAGTGTTTTCTTTGTGCTCCTGTAGAAAAGTTCAACAGTGCAGCTGACCTTGGCCTTGCTCTGACACAGGTCCCCAGGGCAGAGCACCAGTCTCTGGCTCTGCTGCAGACAAAACACCTTGTTTAGCCTGTCCTCTACGGACCCTGCAGCAAATGTTTCCTCATAAGTCTCTTAACTCAACCACTGTTGTAATGGATAAACAAAAGGCAACATATCCCATTTTATTTTTCAGTTAACGCTATGTAAGCAGGTTTGACAGGTACTTTTCGTTACCTTAATCCTTCAGAATTTCATAGATACCACCTTTCTTCTTCTACTGAAATACACTGATTTCAGAATTGTGCCATCAGCACCACACCAAGTCTCAAGGAGGGTTTGAAATCCTGCTGTGGTCAGTCTTTCTATGTGAAGATGAATGCAGTTTTGGTGTTCCCAGAACTAGAAGGACATGTCCCTTGAGCAACTACTCCTTCCTCATTTCTCCATAAGGACAGTGCTGGCACAAAGCAAGCCCTACCATTACAGCAGGGAGAGCAAGAGTCCGACAGGAGCCCAGAGTAAAAGACATTGAGAACTGCACCAAAAATTAGTGTATGAACAGCACTACTGTTTATCCAGTAAGATTTTTAGATGGCCTACTAATTCAAATGGTAGGAATAAGATGGTGCCTAATGAAGCTCATTGCATACACAACCTTACAGAAATACTGCATCTTCTAGCCAAACCATGGGAGTGTGAAGGTGGGAATAAAGAATCTGTACCATCATAAATACTGTCATTTTACCAGAGTCAGCTCACTAGCTCCAAATTAGCCTGAAATCACTAGGACACAATGCAGAACTACCTTAAACCCCCAAACAGCAGTAGCTGAAGCTTTGTGCATGACCAACAATCCAGCTTGTCAATCCTGCTGCTTTCAGGACAATCCCAGACAATCCCTACTAGCAGTGAAAGTACCTCAAGGAGCCTAAGCTTTGAGAACTTTTGTTTTCAGACTGATACCATATGCTTCCTGCAAACTCAGGGAGAAGGACTGATAGGTATTTGCTTACTATACCAATTACAAGAATTGTAAAATAAAAAGTTTCTCTTACTCTACATGACAACCTGCACACGTGTAGTAGCTACACTTGAGGACAGTATTTGATCTTACAGCACATTTCAAATGCACATTCAAGAGAGTTCTCAATGTCCAGTTAATCAACATTTACAGCACAAGAGCAAAGGCTCAGTTTCCCTATAAACTGCTCACTTAAAGAGTGAGCAAATAAAATGCACAATTACTGCAGGCAGTCACACACCCTTAATGATGGTCCTTGCCTCAAGACACTGAAAGGACAGGCTTAGTCAGATCCCAGTATACCTCTGGCTAAACAGCAATCCAAATGCCTCAGTGAAGAGGATGCCTGGGTTCAGCAGGCTGGAAAACACAAAATGCCTCTTCTTCTGAGCCACAGTCCAGCTAAGTAAGAGCAGCTTTTGTTAACAGCTTTCTGGCAAACTGATCAGCATCTCATGAACTGGCAGAAGTTTATATTCCATATCAAAGACTTTGAAGAGGGTTTCAGGAAAGGCTACTGTCATTTTCTCATAGGAGAATGCACAGAAGTACTAGGGAGCAAATAGCTGAATGCAAGTAGGGAGGCAAAAGGCAATGAGGAGACAGACAGCACATATCAAAAATTAGAGAGAGGCTCTAGTGGAACCCACCACACAGCCCATTCTACCCATCAAAAGCAGCTCCAGAAGTCATACAGACAAACTTTGTTTCCTTACAATGTGGACCTAAGTGAAATATTTCAGAAAACCAAATTATTTCCTTACCCCCTCCACTTCTCTACACTCTGACCCTTATCTCCCCAAGGATGTACAAGGCACTACTTTCTTGTTCCTCCTCACTTTTGCATACTTTTGATCTTTACCCTGCCACCACCCCATACTCTGCAGCTACTGCTTCTTTACACTCAAGCATTAATCCAACAATTCTTACCCAAGCCTGCACGTAAACCTCTGGTATTAGCAGTACAGAACCCAGAAATCACAAACTAAGATGTTCAATAAATCTGATGCAGGATTTTTCTAGACAGAGGCAACACTTCCTTATGGGAAAAAGCACTTGGCTTCTGAACTAATAACCACAATTTGACAAGCTTCCTTCCTTAATAGGCTTTCACTTTTCAGCTGACTCAAGCGTAGCTCTTAACTAGAAAAGTGTGGCTGCAGGTAGGTACCTCGTTTGCAGGGACAAAATAAGCCCCTCTTCCAACACACCCTAAAGAACCGAGAAGGGTGACAAGCCCAGCTTGTTATTCCTGTTCACAGGAATCACACAGATCATTCACTGGTCACATGCTTTTTTCAGCCAAAAGATCAAAGAATTACTTAAGTCAGGGAAGAATCTCTGAGAAGTACAGATTGTCTGAAAGAGGGCTTGCTTGTATCAGCTGCAAGTTAATTCTGCAAAGGAGGACCCTGAGCCAGAGCCTCACATCCTCGAAGGTCTCTTCGGGGAAAGTTTCACTACCTGAAGCCAACCTGGACATCTAAAGCTCTCCAGAACCGGGTCACCAAGGCTTAAAAGCAAGCATAAGAGGCTGGTCAGCTAAATACGAAGCAGTGGTATTTCAGCACACAAGATGTTAGGCATTTCCTCTACAGACTTATCAAACCAGCTTGACTACAGCATCCTCTCAGCCAGTCCAGCAGCATCTGCTCCATCTTTGTCAATATTCTACAACTGTTCCTAAAATTTAACCACCGTCCAAAGAGCTGCACTTCAAGAGTTGAAGGCTCTGCTTTTGCGACTCTAACTTCATTTCCTTTGTAACTTGGAGCATTTTAGCTCCGTTTGCACATTCGGTTTCCTCCAAGAAAAAGAGGAAGCTTGTCTTGCAGAAACGAGTAGAACTGTAAAAATCCAAGCGTTTTTTTTCAAATCCAATTAGGTTAAATTAATTTGAATAGTGTGACTGACAGTACTCAAGCAAAACAACGGCACTCCAGGAGCTCTGCAAACCTCACCTGAGGCTGACAAAGGGACTCCGGCACAAGTGACCGGGAGGCTGCAGCACAGGCAGCGCGCCCCGCTCCAGGGAAAGCCGCCGCCCCGGGCAGGGCACCCCGGGATGAGCCCCCGGACGGCCCCGGGATGAGCCCCGCGAGCCTCAGGAGCCCCCTGCGGCCCCGCCCGACCCACCGCCTGAGGGGAGGGCTCGGCAGGACGTCCTGGCCGGCTCCCACCGCCCACAGCCACCTCAAGCCCTCTCCTGACAGGCAAAGCCGCCTGCACCAGGCCGGCCCCGCCCGGGGGTGTTCGCCCGCAGCCCCCGCCATCTCCCGTTCACCTCGGGGGCGGCCTGCCCCACCCGCCGCGGGCCGGGCCGAGCCCGTCCCACACGGGAGAGCGGCGGGAGCCTCACAGTGCAGTGCCCCAGGAGCGCCGGAGGCCCCCGGCCCCGCCCGGCCCCTCACCCGGGCTCCCCCCCTCACCTTCCGCCATGTTGGCTCCGGCGCCGCAGCTCTCGCGAGAGCCGCCGCCCGCCTCAGCGCCACAGCACGGCGGTCTCGCGATAGCAGCGCAACAGCGCCGCCACCGGCCGCGCCGCTGGGACGGACCTGGTCGCTCCGCGTTATTCCGCGTTATTCCGCGTTATCCTGCCTTCTCCCGCCTTCTCCCGCTTTATCCCGCCTTCTCCACGTTATCCCGCCTTCTCCCGCTTTATCCCGCCTTCTCCACGTTATCCCGCCTTCTCCCGCTTTATCCCGCCTTCTCTACGTTATGCCTCCTTCTCCCGCGGCTGCTCCCCGCCCCTCCGCCGGCACTGACGCCGGCACTGACACCGGCCGGCAGCACGGCGCAGCCCCGTCCCCGGGCTGTACACTCGGCGGCCGGGTGTAGCCGCCCCGGATGCGTTTCCCACGTGGAGGAGGCGCCCGGTGAGCCCGGCGGGAGCGCTGGGCTGGCGGGGAACAGCGAGGCGGCGACCGGCACGGCTGGGGAACGCTGGAAAAAGCCGCCCAGCACCGGGGGACAGGCCGCTGTGCTTCAGCTCCGCTCGCCTGCCCCAGGCCCGAAAGCGCCTTCTGCCCGGCCAGTGCCCGCACGGCTGCAGGAGCCACAGCCAGGGGGTTCGGGGCATCGGGGCTCCTCGTCACTTCAGTTCCTGCTTCTGCTTCGGAGCCAACAATCCTGGGCACTGAATCTGTGCCCCTGGACACTGGATTGGTGCCCGGTGGGTGAAAAGTGGTTTTAAGTCCACAGGCGATGACCAAGTACCAATAACAGGCTAATTTTCCCAGCCACGTGTACAATATAGCTGCCCCCTCGGTTGTTTGTCCTTGTTCATCATCACTCCTGCTCACATGCAACAGAAATGCCAAATACTCGATGCTGGTCCAACAGCAAATTTGTTGCCTGCTTTGAGGAGGGAGGAACTTCCAGCTAAACGTTTGAAGACTTTATGCACAGTATTGTTTTACAGATTTATTTTTTTCTGGACTCCACCATGAGGTCACATGTAAAAATCTGCTCTGCATCCTATTTATTTTGGTGTTGGATAAAACAGCAAATCCAGAGTTGGTCCAGGAGGGCCACAGACTGTAGTTTTCTAGACGTACCATGGAACAAGCTGTCTCATTTTGCACAGCTTATGACAGCTGTGTATGACTTTGCTGTATAGCAAATTACCCCACTGCTCATGGTGCTACTATTGATCCTCTTGAGGAACTGTGAGGAAGCAGTGCTCCCTGATCAGCTTTAGTTTAATTTCACAGTAACAAGGGATCAGATTTCAAACCACTGCTACGTTTTGCATCAAGGGAATTGTAATCTCCTCGGAGGATTTCCCTGGCCAGGAAGCTGTTGTATGACGATCTCTCTAAACCCCAACCAGCTTCTGATTTGGTTTAGAATCACTTGTGCTGCTTCTGAAGGGACTCATGTTGCTGCTCTGTGTGCAGTGATGGCACTGCACCAAGAGCAGTGCACCAGATGGTACAGACACAGTGGAGTCCACCCCACACCGGCCAACCAAAGCCCAAAATACATTTCTAATCACTTCAGAACTCATGTGCTCTGCTTATTGATCATCTAGTTCCAGTAAGTGTTTTCAGGCATTGCAGAAGGAATTTTAGAGTGATAGTTGACAGTCCTGAGTTTTAGGGATCTTCTCTGGTACAGCATGGAGAAATAGAAAAAAGGAATTAAGATGACCACACTAGTCAGACATTTATTAGTATTTGATGCTTTTCCTTTTCCCCCAGTGATGCAGTGATATCTGGAATGCAGGGCAAATGCCCTGTGTTGGGGCAAAAATCAGCTCAAACCCTCAGGCAGGATAACAAACCCCTGGAGAACCTGCAGTGTTAACTGACCAGCCAGGATGCCAGCAGCGTGCACAAACCAAACCAGATACCAAATCTTGCTACAAGAAAAACTCAGGAATGCTGGTTTACTTCCTTGTTCACCAAGAACACCAAGAATCCTCACAGTACTTGTCAACACTGCAGCTCCTCAGTGGTGTTCCCATCTGGTTTTATCACTAACAGCTTTCCACCAGTGCCCCTTTCAGTGTGGGGCAGGAACAGAGTCAACTGTGATGACAGAAAAGTGAGATAGGCCATTTCCTTGCCTGCCAGAGGCTTCCTACAACCTGGACACTTGGCACCAGAGCCTGAGCTGCCTCTTTCATTCAGTCACTGGGCATTAGCCATACCTGCAGCTTGTAGATCTTAACAGTATCCCATGGTGACACTCCTCCCTGGGGAGTATCTGGGTCAGGTGGGATCACAAACCATCTGGGTAAGCCAAATATGTATCTGAATTTACAAAGAGGGGAAAGAGCAGTGCTGTGGAATTCCCAGTTCTTCCATTCCCCTGAAGAAACACAAACAGTTCCAGGCCAACCCCCTAAACAACAAACAAACAGCAATTCTGGAGAGCACAGACATAAAGCTTTGAACCATTTTGTGAATTTACAGGTGAGTTTGTAGTGAACTGTGTGTGGTACTTTGGAAAACAAAACAGAGACCATTCCTGAACTTGCTGAAAGCAGCATATACCTTGAATTGCCTCAGTTCTAGATACACTGTGGAAATTGAAAAGGAAGGTGAGCCTGTGGGGGAGTAAGTCCATTGCTAGGTTTAAGATGATCAGCTTTTTTCCAGTCTTTTTAATGGAAAGAATGACACCATGCCACTGAAATTCTCCACAGTCCCAACTTTAAGTGGAAAAGGGTAGTCAGCTGGTGGGCAAGAAACCTGCTCTGAAGACCTTTTGGACATGTGCTCCAACAGAAACTCAAATCAGCTCTGCTGATTAAGTACTGCATGTAGCTGCCTGGCTGCAGTAGCAACCTAGCCACCTAAAAGCAAATTTAACTAGTGATTTCACAAAAAAAATCATTTCCAAATATGTAAATATAGAAATCAAACATACCTGTTTATCTAAACCACCTGTAGGAGGAAGTAGTACCTTTCCCTGTGTCTTCCTACACTAAATGCCTTTTTGTCCCCAAGGGCTGCCGTGCCTCTAACAACTGTCACCTCCTTCCACTCCAGCCCCCATCATAAAACCTGCAGTATGTGCCTTTCAGCATATCCATGTTGCACAGCAACATAAAATGAAGTCCAACCAGCAAATTAGGAATGAAGGCTTCTTAAAAGCTGACTCTTGACACTGGAACTCCTGATTTATTAGTGGGCTATGCTATGCTGTGGAAAGAAAAGAGCTGAGTAGTTTCAGGTTCTTCTATAAAGTTTCTTTGGTCAAAGGTTTGAGAGCTGTTGTGAGCAGATACTCTGAGATGAGCATTTGCTCACTAGAGGGCCAAAGATGGTTACAATAGGGAGAAAGTTGTGTGTTTTCTTTGCTCTTTCATTATTACAGATGAAGCACAGCATGTTCAATTCCTCAAGTGTTTGCTAGTGTTGTGTTGTTGATGATGTTCAGGTAAGCTGTGCTCCAGCTACAGGTACCCTTCCTATTGTGATACTCAAGACAGCCAGTTTGACACATCATTATTGGAAAAAATTATATTTTGGAAGAACTCACTACAGAAGGTGACAGAATTCCAAAAATCAAATTACATGAAAATATACATCGCCATTTTCTTTGTACATTAGGTGAGGAAAACTCTGAAGTAGAAGGCAAAGCAGATGAAGGGCCACAGAAGAGAGTAAAGGAGGGAAACTATTTTTGATACCAAACCCAGAAGTTAGTCATTTGAAAGCCTACAGATGTGCATGCTTGAACTCAACCTTGAGAAAAAACAAGCCTCCCCCCATACACCCCACCCCACAAACAGGCAATGAAAAAGGCAAACCAAAAATTTCACCCATAAAAAGCAGCTCATTCCTATCTTGGACTAACTTAGTCAACCAAACTTCCAAGTGAAAGCACTCAAGTCCTTGGAAGTTAGAAGTCCATCAGGCTGCTCAAGGGTGCTCCATGGCCAGTTTTATTGCTATACCAAATTCAAGAAGGATGAATAACTGGGTTTAAAAAAGGGGCGGGAAGAAAAAAAAGCACCTTTGAGACTACAAAGGTCATCATAAAAGAAGACACGAGTAATTGATAGCAAATCCTTTCAGGGTTTAATTAGGAAAATTGTAAATTTTGATGGGGGAAATAAAAGGGACCACATTTCCAAAAACCAAAAAAAAAAAAGAGATACTAAACTTTAATAAGCAAGAAATTTTAATTAAGCCTCGGTGGGTCAAAGGAAAATTGAAGTGGGAGGGAAAAAAAACCAAAACCAAAAAAACCAACTTAGTATCCTAATTGGTTTTGACATGCTTCACAAGTTGCTGTTTTTTTAACTCAGGAAACAATGAATAGGGAGAGAAAAAACCTGCTAAAATCTTTAGAATTTACACAATTCTATCCCTAACTACAGACAGCATTATTTGGTACAATGTGTATTTGTGGATGTACATGAACAGTATATATATTATCCGGATCATGTTGTGCTATGTACACATCTTTACAATTCTTCCTGAAGGTTAAAGCAGTTCATTAGATTTCAAAATGCGTAATCATCTTGTGTTGGCACTTGTTAGGCTCTTGTCAGCATTGATAACTGGCATGTTTTATTGCAGCCCAGTTCCAGCCAGTGTTTGCCAACTTGTAACAACAGAAGTCCAGCAATAGGTGGGTAGAGTGCAGGAAAAAAAACAGTGCCATGTTTCTCAATTGGAGACCTGCAAAGAAATCACAGGTATTAAAATAAAACCCCTCCTCACCCTCAATTATTTTCAATATGGTAATTAGTTTTTCAAGCTCAAGAAGATAACTATTACTTGTTCAAGAGCTTCACATACCTCTGAAGAGAAGATAGATAAATCCAAACTCATCACCTGAGAAAGACTGGAGTTAGTTCAGCACACTGTATCCAAGCTCAATTATCAGACTTTCTGGCTCCTGTAACTGGTGGTGCTTGTCGAGTGCGCAGCGTGTAAAGCTTTGATTATTCACACACAGGGCTAAACTTGGCAGATTTATCACTGAAAAGTCTGTGCATTACTCACTGTGAAAGGCAGGTACAAATGGCACAGCAGTGCTTAGCAAGGACTGACACCACAGCCTCCAGCCACACTGGGCTAGTCTGAAACCAGCTGTGGCCCCATCTCATCCAACTCCCTGCCCATTGCTCACTTGGGAGGAGCCATCAGACTTAGAAAAGCTTTCGCCTTCCAGAAAAGCGACACAGCCAATTACTTAAAATATTTGTCAAGAGCATTGTTTCACTATAGCTAAGTTCAACATGGCAACAGAGCTGAGGTTAGTTAAGGATACTCTGGAGTGTTACTCACAGTTACTCCCTTTCTCCAAGACAGGAAAAAAAAAGTCAGCATTAACAATTCCTGCACTCTAGTTATAGGCAGTTGTACAAGACTTTCTGTTCCTTTGCTAAGTCTTTTGATCAATATTAAGCATTTCTCATGCTTAATCCATACTGGAGAAAGTTCCTTTCAATCAAAGCATTTCTGCCAAGAGAGACTGCAGAACAAATTTGTCACAGATGGAGCATTCCCACCCCCCCCCCCCATGTTTACAAAAGGGTAAGAAAGGAACTCTCTCCTGTACAGCTGTGATTAAAAAAACTACCCAGCAGAAGAATGTAGTAAGCTGCTCTGGTTCAGTCAGTACAACTGCTCTGAACTACATACAGTACCATATTTCTGTCCCTGTGAATTACTTATGCCGTAGGTAACCAGTAAATATGGACTTGGAGTTTGCCAGCCAAATGGGTCAGAGCAGTTTATTTGCCAAACCAACCATTAAGAAAAGGCAGCTTCAACATGAAGTTCTGTTTTGCTTTGAAAAGCAAGAGTGGGAAATTATTAGCTCATGGAGGAAGTTTTTCCTTGGCATACCCAAGATAAAGTGACCAAAGGCCAGGGGTTTAAGGGCCATGCTTTAATACAGAGCTTTCTACAAGAGGTTATTTAAAAAAAAAAAAAAGTCCCATTAAAACTGAGATGGGATTGTGTAAATTAGAGTAAGTATCTTGAGTCAGAAGCTCTTTAACCGGGTGGCAAAAAATGCAATTACCACGTCAGCTACTCTCAGGTCAAAACCTGTCCAAGCTCTCAGATATGCCACAGTTCAGTTTCCAGGCAGAATACAGCTGTTTTTATGAAGCTATTCTCAAGCCTTCCTCACTAAAGATGTTTTTTGGGCTGCTGAAGAACATACCACCTTTCTTGATATTATTGACTGGCAACAGTCTCCTGGCACAGCAGAAAACATGAAGTTGAGATTTCTGTATAAACTCCCATAGATACCTGAAACAAACCCTTCCCAGTGGTTCCTGACAACCTCACTGAAGTCTCATTTAATTCCTGTATGCAACATGCCACCACCACCTGCAAGATAATCCGCAACTCCCGAGATAACAAGACTTTCAAGATGCTTTTAAGATTCTAGTAAGTGTTCTTCACAATAATGATTATCAAGGAATTGTCACCCCCTTCTATTGCAGTTCCAGTAACCTCTAAGCGCCATTAATCAAGCGGGATGGATTCTGATAAAAGCAAGTTCAACTTCTGAACAGCACAAAACACAAGAATACAAGAGAAGTTCCCCAATTTTGGCATAACAGGCTGTCAAGTGCACTTAAATTCTTTTAGTCTTTAGTACTGCATACAGCCAAAGAGCTCCACTGAGATCATGCAGCTGAGAAGAAAGGTCTGGGTGTTTCTTTTTGCTTTTGAGGGGTAGAAAAATAGTTCAGCAACACTTAAGCAGGAAATCCTCAACTCAGGTAACTGACTTGTCTTGAGCAGGATACTTACCCTGAAAAAAGTGAAGCTACTAGCTGCTGAATAAGTGTCACTCAAAAGCAGTTTCTTGGCTTTTTCTTACACAGCGGGCAACTTTTCTTTTAAATTCTCCATTTCTGTCTTCTCTCCATTCTTTCTGTAATTGAATAGACAGCTTTCAGATGTCAGTCCTACAACAAGGAGTTGTACAAGCTCTAGGAAGACTCTTGGTGTTTATGTTTTCAGACATTAGCCATCTAGTCAACACCTGAATTTGCTTACAATCATTGAGCTACTCACTGAAAATCTGTGATATTCAGGTCTTTTAAAAGTTTCCTCTGGGTTTCTGTGCCAGCTGCTTACAAGACAGTGAGGATGTATTTTCCTCTTGGACTTTAGGCACACTCCAAGACTAACCTAGTGGCTTACCAGTACTTCTGCTAAAATCTATTTGCTTCAGCCTGCAAAGTAGCAGCAAACTCAACCTGTAGGCCACAAGCTTTTGTTATGTGTTAGAGATAGTGTCTTTAACTGCAGTGGTGAAAAAGGTACACAGGTACTGTGGAGCCAGCAGTTACTGAGATTTTTTAAGCCAGTTTCGGTTCCCTTCAATCTAGCCAGGACACTCCAGGACAGAAATACAGAAGTCACAGTATCTAGAAGAGGCACAGCAGTGTCCTTTCAAAGCAAACACCTCCTAGTTAGATATGGCTGTAAGATACTGGCTCTGTGAGAAAGACCTTAGGAGAATACTCAGCTCACCTACAGGGCTGGTCTCTGTGACAGGGATCTGATTTCACAACTGCAGAGATGAAGAGCCAAGATAAAGATGAGAAGGAAGACAAGTAAGAGGGAAGTCTGAACCCAGAGATGCACACATCATGGTATCACAAAGCTACATGAGAAACTGCAGCCAGGTTTGTTCTGTGCCAGGCTCACAACAAGCTCAGATGGAAGCACAGGAGCATCAGGTGTGGTTAAGATTGATGTGCTGGGTACTTCCTTCCAGTCAGAAGTGGTGGGGAAAATATAAAGAACACCTTATTTCATGAACTTCTACAGTTGTGATACAAGCAATATATTCTTACTGCAGGGGTGAGGGAAGGGGTTAAAAATCCCCACATTGTTTCACCTGATGCACACAACACCTTTTCACCCCCACCTGGAGTGAAGGTTGTAGTACATTTGAGTGGTAAGTGGCATACTCTAATATTCATCACCTCCAAGCTCACTTCAACAATCAGCACACTGGAGAGCCCAGCATGCCTTAACTTTCCTAGAAAAGCACAAGTAAGGCTACTAATTAGTTTGTTCTTTTTCAGCAATTCATGCACCAAACATTTGGTTCCTTGGACTGGGACATAGGATAGCTTACACAAGATGGCTTAAGGCCAAGAAAAGCATTGAATTTGTGCCCTCTGAGCTTCAGAGCCTTAGGTTTTTGTTTCCACTTTTTATATTTGTAGTCCTATGAATTGTTCAGATTTGAATAGCAAGCAAAGTTTCCAATTTGACATCTGAATCTTTAAAAATGTAATTTTAGGTCATGAACTGTTCTATTTGTTTTTCAAAATATCTATTCAGGTTCCTGATCCTCATTTTTATCCCACTCCAAGAGACAGTACTCCAACATGCATAGTTCATTTTTCCCGAAGGCAGGTATATCCCCTGCTCCTATAATCCTGTGAATTGTCTGTAACACCCTATTTATCAGACTCACTTAAAAGCAGAAACTACTGACAGCAGACAAAGTATCTTATAGTAACTGACAAATTTTATTGCTGTAGTAAACACAGGAGCTGCTGATTCTTCATTACTCTGAGTATGTTTTTTGTTAATATGAAGAGATCCACAATCCAGCAGGAAAAGCCAAGTGCTCCAGCAGCACTTTAAAAGTTCCTTGAAACATGTAATGCCACAGTCAAAAATAGTTTCTAGCATCCAAAGTGATGCCTCACTACCATCTTCACAGTCAAATTTGGATTTTTTTTGTTCTTTCATGCTGGGCTAGAAAAAGCTGTTTTAATTTTTGACCTTTACCCTAAGACAAAAAATGAGTTTGCCTAACTTTCCTAAGGAAAAAAACTCCAAAAAATAAAAAACCCACTCCTGAAGTAGTTGTCAGAATGGGGCACAATACAAGAAGTCTGATGTCAGGAAGGTGACAAGCACAGCTAAAAGCATGTGCTTTCTCCAGGGTTAGGTCAGCTACATTCAACATACGTGAGTTTGTGAACTGAGGAATTCTAATTGCACTTTTAGCATTTCATTAATACCTTTCTCCTCCTGGTGCCCTCAGAAGGAAACGTCCATATTTCCTGGGTGCCAGTAACATGACACAAAAAGGGGAGGTCCAACACTTAAAAAGGTTAAATGAGGAAATTATTCACTGCAACTTTTTGGTTGTTTTCTGTTTTCTTCCCATTAAATTTGTTCCACATGAGTCTGTTCCCATAATGATTTTTCAGAGAGCTCAACCACCTCTGAAAATACTCACAACATAGCAGATCAAAGGCTCCAGGAAACTACTAAACTCCCACCCACTTTAGGAAGGTATAGCCTGGCTGACAGAACAGGTTAATAGTCCTTTACAAAACTCTGCATCTCAATTCCTATCTCCTTCTTCCTCACTCTCACAGTTAAAAGAGCTAGAACTTCTCTTTTGTGAGAAGACAAACACTCACTGCTAAACTGCAATTCAAGAGCACATCAGTGTTATGTCCCCCTATGCCCTCCCAGAACTGAGCCTTTTTTCTCTCCCCACCACAAATATTGCTCAGCCTCATTCTTATATTCTGCTCTAAAAACAGCTCTTCTAGAGAGCTGATAGCTGTGTTTATACACACACAGCACAGGCCATGGTCCAGAACACTGTGCTGCATCAAACACTTGCATCTCACTTAGGTCTGCAGATTCACCCTGGTCTTTGGCTGTAAATCAGACCATTTTTCCTCACTCCTGTGCCAGTCAGTCTAGTCTGAGACACCCCTTCCTGCTGAGTTGAAGGTCAGATGCCCAGTAAAGCCTTTGAGTACCTTTTCAGAGCACAGACCTACACAGTCAAACCTACTGCTCTAATCCAGGGGACAGGAAGATTGCTCTAGAGAAGTGAAAGAAACTTCCCAAGGCTAATTAGTAGTTTTGTCTGACATCACTACTTTTCCCAACACAATGGTAGCCTTAGCCTGTGATAGAAAAGGCTCTTCCCAAAGTTACTGTTTGCTAAACCAGAAACAGAACTCCATTGCAAGGTTTCTACATCGAAGACAACTGGCAGACCAAGGAAAGACTTACCGCTGCATCAACATTAGCAGGAGAATCACCATTGGGATCTGCCAGCATAGAAATAACACTAATCATTATAGTTTCCACTGTGTGAATGGGAAGCCAGCGTTCCTCAGGTTTTTCATAGCCATATTTGTCTTCTCCAGGCTCATGAAGAATTGAAATGCAGACATCGCCATTCTTGTCAACTACAAAATAGAACAAGGCATATTTCAGTCATGAACAACGTGCTGGCATTTCTTCAGGACACTCATGGAACTGTTCATCTTCATTCCAGCTAGTCTGAAACACGTTAGCGAAGACACTTTATAAAGAAGGAAAGTAATTAACTATTGCAGGACTTAAACTGCAATAAACAGGGCTTGGTGGAAGTCTGAATGTGCCTGGACTCCTGACAGAGAGGGCACACGGGGAGGAAGGACTCAGTCTAACATCACGCTGCAACTCTCAAGACTATTTATTGAGACAGGCTTCCACTACAGCCTTTTCTGTTAAGTTCAGCAAATTCAAGAGTAACTTTTTTCCACAGCAACAGCATCAGCTGGATATTACTGGAACATATTGAAATATGATTTAAACTGCTGGAATTAGAAAGTGCCTGACAAGTACTCTGGTATTTCCAGAGCTGAAACTGACACAGCATTAAAATATTCCCTGTCTTTTGATGGGAGCACTGTCTCCTCCCATCTTTCAACATCTATAGTTTCTGAAGTTGAAGAACATTTCTCTTTCCCAGTAAAATCATCTTGTGTTTTATTTTACGTTCCCATCCCATCTCCATCTGTCCATAGGTAAATGAGACATTAGAAGTCTCCTTTAGAGGGACTAAAAGATTTCTTTTCATGCTTCTTTTCTTTCACGTCCTAGATGAGGACAACCTTGGGCCTTCTATACTGAACTGCCAAGTCAGTAACAGCAAGATGAAACATTTGAAGGTATAACAAAAGGCAGCTATAAAAGTCAATTTTCTCCTCAGACTAGAATTTTGTATTTTGGAAAAAAATTAAGAAAAAATCCCTGAACAATTACCAAGAATGCAAGAATTTACTCGGAACGGCTTCTTAAAACACTTTAAGAGTATTTTATGCTGTCAGAGCAGCACTATTAAAAACTCTGCCATCCTCACTTAACAGAGAAGTAATAACAATGGCAAAGTAAAAGCAGAGTTTCATATTTCTAACATGAACAGAAATGTATCTATTTGTCTTCATTTTCTGTGTTTTAATTCTGAACTGCAAAAAGAAATTGAAACTTTGACATTTCTTACCATTCGGATGCCAGATTTCTGTGATGAATTTCATTTTTGGCGGCCTCAGTGGGTAGTCTTTTGGAAAAGTAAGATGAGCCTTGAAAACACCACCTTCACTGGGGAATCAAAAATATCTTAGTAGAGTTTCTTGTAAGCTTAAGCCACAGATTGAAACTTACTGATGTTCTAAGTTTACACCTCACACAACTTAACATCATGTTGGTAATTAACAGTATCAACACTTCCATATGCAATGTAAAGAGTTTCTACATTGAGAAGATCCTTTCACAAGATACTGCCAGTTCCCCAGCACGATCTTTTTTAGAACTAGGAAGATGTTCCAGAGGGGAAAAACCATGGGGGTAGGGAAAAAAAAAAATATAAAATCTGCCAAGGAATTTACCATCTGGAATCACAACCTACATTTTTTCCTCCCAGTACATTTATTACCAGGAAAAAAAAAAAAGGTATTTCCAATAACTGCCTTTCTCAAGTCCAGCCCAGCAGACACCCATTTTCCTCTGCTACAGGCCTCAGTCCTAATTTTGTGGTCTCAGTCTGCAGCAGTGAGCCCCAGGGAAAAAACTGCAGAAAGCTCTGTCTGTGTGTAGAGCATTAAATGTAAAAAGACTTCCAATGCCACCTTTTCAACACTAAGCTGAAGTGACTCAGGCATGACAGTGAGGTGTTCTGCATTAGTTACCCACTCAACTGGAAAACAATAATAAACAAGAGACATCCAGGTTTTATGTGGAGTTATAAGCCAGGAATAGTCCCATTTGAAAAATGTGAAGTCCTGTATTAGATGGAAAGGTTTACAGATGGAATACTTTGCTAATGTCAATAATATTTGTCCTGCTACTGTCATTTCTCCTAACCAAAGGTTATAACAAAATTTGGAATTGCAAAGGCAGAACAAAAAGTGGAACATAAACCTCCAAAGATGGCATGAGATGCACGGTGTTACAAGCTACTCCTCAGCAGCCACGCAGACAAAAGAACTGGTGAACAGAAAACTGTTCAGTGCAATTTTTTCCTGTATTTGTAAGAGTAGGAGTCTCTAAAGTACATTGGCTACTGAGAAAAATAACATGTTTTACCACCATTAACCAAAGGGGTGCAGTTCCAGCAAGCGTCTCAAAAACAAAAAAAAAAAAAACCAAAGAAACAAACAAAAAACCCCAAAAACCAAAAACCAAAACAAAACAAAAAACACCCCAATCCCATCCCCCCACCCCCCACAAAAAAAAACAACAACAACAACAACAAAAAAAAAAAAAAAACCAAAAAAAAAAAAAAAAACCAACTAAAAATCACTGCCTTTAAGTAGCTTGGCTCTTTGAAGCAGCTGGGGGATCTGAACACACAGCATTTATTTTTCACAAGTTTTAGAAATGGCAGGCAGTTTCCAAAGAATCCTTCATCCCAGCAGAGGTAATAATTCCAGAAATACTCTTTTAGCATCCATAATGTCAAGAAAAAGGAAAATTAGATTGCATTCGTTGATAACCCCAAACCAGTCAGACTCTTTCAAGCTGAAAAAGGCCTTCTTTCCCTTTATAAAGAAGCAGATCCTAAACCTACTAGGCTGTAGGGCATCCCTGGTTGCCCCATATCAACTGCATATAAATACCGGTTTTAAAGTGGATATACATTAGATATCAGATAATGAAACACAGCTATCAATTAAGGGAGATCAATGCCATTTTTAGCAATATTCCTGATAAAAGGGTTTCTGTCAGTAGAGTAATGCACTAAGTCTAACATCTTTTCAAGTAAACTCAGAATAAATGAAGTGGGACCAGAAATGAGACTGATGTTTGAAAATCGTTTAACTATTATATATTTTATTATATATCCTTATCAAACAGCCCAGGGAGGAAGGATTCAGTGTAATACTACCCTGAAAAACAGCAACCAGGGACTGGAACAGAAGAGAGTTTCTTACCTAAAATCCCCCAAAAAATTTCAGGACCCTATAAAAGTGGAGTTAAAAAACCACTAACTGAAACTTTTAACACCTAAGATGACAATCAATTAGAAGCAACATTTTTTTATTGACAGTATTTATAAAATAGCCATGAGAATAGAACAGAACCACAAGACTGTTCAGAAAAGGTCAACAGAAGTTGGAGAAACCATCTCATGCAAGACATGAGAACCACAGTGCAGTGAGCTTGCGGAAAAGCCAAGAAATTTGATTACTGGGTTTAAATACTTATTCGAAGTCTGCTGACAGACATACAGAACTTCATGCTGCAACCAAAACTGACCTCAAGTAAATGTCACTAGGCTTTTTGTATCAGGAGTTCACTACTGCAACAGCTGCATGGAGAACAGAGGTCATCTTCAGGAGTACACTTTAAACTGACCTCTCCTGGGCATAGGACCTTTTCCCAGGAACTGGAGTAGATGATCACCCCGAAGTACTCCAGGTCACCCTTGGGAGTTCTCCCATCTCAAACCGACGGGATTTGAAACTAATTCTGTGCACTGCTGCGGTTTCCTCCAACTACATCCCATTTGAATTGAATATTTTCCTACCATCACACACATGAAGTTGTAATGGTTTAACACAGCACTATCAGCTGAACTACAGCCTCCCAGCAGCAATAGCAAATACTGGATTTTATCTGCCTTACTTACATGTGAAAGAAAACAGAAGCTGCCTCTAAGTGCACCTATTGTCTTTTTTTCCATACAAGTACAAAGAGATCAGTGTTGCCTTTTCCCAGGGGAGCAAAGAAGTTTAGAACTTCTACATAGCAAATCCAGCTATTTACACATATTCTGCTAGCAACAGAAGAACATTACTTAAATTAGCACAACGGTTTTGGTTAGCTTCTATTCACCAGGAGCAAACTAGAACGAGTAAACCCGAGTTGACTTAAGTTTCTGTATAAGTATCAGTACTTACTATAGTGTATCTGGAGGACCAATAATAAGGACTTCCCATCGATAAAGATCATTGTCATCTATTAAGCCCGCTGAAAAGCCTTCCACTGGATTTTTGTTGAGCTCTGTGTAGGAAAAAGAATTAAAGAGTAACTTTAGGTGTCTGTAATACACATTTGCTGGTTTTGCTTCCGTGTCCATACATGACCAAAACCCCCATGACATCTGGCACTTTCTCATGGACTTAGGGCCTGAGTGAATGCCCTCAGCTTCCCCACCACAAACACTTCTGCCAGAGCTGGGACCAGCTCTGACCCTAAAACTCTCCCAGTGTAACGTGAGCAGAAGGGCCAGAACAACACACAACTATGGGACATGGTCTCCTAAACCAGATACCAAGGAGTGTTTAAGTCAGAAAATAAGCTTTCTAATAATAAAAGAGCTTTACAAGAACCCCAAGGAGCCAGCTTAAACTAAAGTTTAACTCTAGAAAATTTTAACAGAAGACCAAAGTCACATTATGTTTTTATTTAAAAGCAACATTCTACTTTGTTTAAATGATTTTTTTTTCAGACTCTGAAAGCATTTGAGACCTGTGCCAGTGAATTCTGGAGATAATGATTTACTATATTTTGAACAAGTACAAGAGAACACAGAAGATAAGCTGCTATGCTCTTCAGATATGGAGTTGTGGTTTTTTATTTCTTCCTTTTGCTTCACAGTTTTTTCCCATCAGTGATAAGCTATAGAGCATTCTAAGTGCATAGGGTACCTCATACAGTTATTGCCAGATAGAGGCTTCTCTGGAAATAGCTACACCCAAGTTAAGTCACAGCTAGGTCTAGACTTCACTGAACTTCTGTTTTCAGCCTGCTCCAGGAAAAAAACCTGTAAGATCTGGAATTAAACACTTCAAATGAGTTTTGCCTATAATCCAGTGGGGGGTAGGAAGGTGGGAACTTCTATTAACTGACAGCTTCAGGTCAGAAACTACATTAAATGCCATATATATATGCCAAATTGAAATTCTTCATTCAGCATTTTCAACAGTACATACAAAGTCCTGACAGATCTTGAGTACTCAGGATATGGGAGGGCGGAAAGAAGTTATTCCTTCAACTGGTCAGTAATTTCCAGATTAAATTAAGAATGGCAGTTATCGTGAAAAAAACCCACACAAAAAACAACCAACCATACTAATTTTATAACCTGTCAGACTCTATGCAGTCCTCATTATTCTGTTCCACAGCGCAGTGTGTCTACATAGTCCCACTTTGTAAACCTAAAAGCTGTAAGACTTAAATTCAGAGGGCCTTATAATGCCCTCAGGCACATGCAGAGGAACTTCAAGTGAGAACCTTGTACCTTTCTGGAGAAAAAGCTGCCATTAAATCCAAACTGATTTGCCCACAAGCTTCCAATCACTGGTGGCCAGTTAAGGTCTGAACTATTTAAAGTGTGGCTGAAAGAGGCAAGAAGAATCAATTCAAGGCCTATACAGAGAAGTCTTAAGTCCACACTGGGAAAACAAAGTGCTCAGCTCACATGAAGGACACCAAGGTCCTGAAGAGGGAGACAGCAGGAACATCAGCTTCAGTCATTACTAATTTAGTCAAACTTATCCACAAAGATGACTCAATTCTAAAGTCCCAAGGGACGTATTGAAAGGGGTTTTCCTAGGAGCTGCTCAGAAGGGTGCAATCAGGAGGTAAGTTAGCCATCCAGTCCTCGAGGTGCAAGACAAAGATTTGGTACTGAACCCAACCATGATTTTTCCAGACAATGCCTGAAAGAAAAGGCAACATCACAGGCTCTCTAACCAAGACCAAATCTCAAACCCAAAAGCTACAGCACAGCCATGGCTCCTCTAAGCAAATCAGTTTTCAGACTCTGGCATCTGTGAAACTTTGTGGAAACAGCTGCACAAGCTGGAGTAACTATTTAATCTTCGCTGAAAGGGCAGATAGCCTAGGTGAGCATCTCACATTAAAAGAGTTTCACTGGTCACTTACCACCTCCTTAATACAAACATTTCTTCAGCATGGTTTATTAGAAGTTCCAGGACCTCAGTAGTTGAATATAACCTGCTTTTTTCAGGCAGGATGTTATTTTTAAAAATTGCCTATTGCTTGTGAATAAAGCCATCTCTGCTCAGGATATTTACATCATCCTTTCAGATATTATTAGTACTGTAATATAGATAGTAACTACAGAAGTCAGAATTCAAATACTAGGTTTTACTATCTCACCTAAGACTTTCAAACTTGAATTTAAGCCTGTGAAACACAAGTCTCATAATTTCTGCATTTCCACAGAGAAAAAAGGATTTGTGCAGAGTTCTGCGTGAACTGCTGTAGCTTAAACTGCTTACATTTAGCATCTTTATTGTTTGCAAGTTACCATGGCTCACTGATAAGTCTTTAAAGACTGCCAGAACTTAAGACTGAAAAAATTCACAATGTTTCTCTCTATTTAAATATGCCACATTATTTCCAAAGCCCATATACACAATTTGTTCTCTATTTCTTAATGTGTGCTGTTTCAATTTCTTTCTACATCTGTCTCAGCCTCAAACAACTTTATCCCTAAGTAGTTCAAAACATTTTTTGTGTATTTATTCCCAAAGAGAGAGAGAGAGAGCTCTCACACTGACTCTCACCTAGGACCTCGTAGCACTATATTGCAAGAGAACTTGAGAGAAGGAGTAAGATTCCTGGATGCCAACTCCTTTCATGTAGAACATCTGTAAACTGTATGAAAGGGACAATCATTAACAAAAATCTTCAGTTAAAGCAGTTAAAGAAGTTTGCTTAGTGGATGTTGCCTGTAAAGCAAATGAGCACATCACTTCTTTTACAGGAGGTGGCATCAGTCTTGGCTTGTGAAAAGGTTATTTTCCTTCCATGACAGCAGTATTGAAGCACAGCTCAAACAGCTGCTGATTGCAGAAATACTCTGAGGAAAAACAATGAATATTATGCCCATACACCTTCTCCACAAGAGGTATGTAGAATTACCAACAGCAATTTAAAAATACAGATTATTTATGTTAAACTAAACAACATGGCTGGCAGGCAGACAAAAAAGGAAGTCTCAGGAAAGTTCTGCACTGAGACATGAAAAGCATCATCCTTGGCTGCTTTACCATGGATAGCCAATAGCTGCTACTCATTAAAACCTGCAAACGCCAAGGGCCAAGCTTTGTTTGGCTTTGTTTTTTTTCCCTGGATATAGTCAGTGTTGTGTATCAGAAAAGTTAACCAGTAGTACCACCTGTCTCTTGCCTCTCTCTTCACTAGCTGAGCCTCACACAGTAGTGAAATCCATGCACCAAACCCCGAAAGGAACAGCAATGCAGGCAGGGCACGAAAGGAGCAGACACACGGCTCAGTGACCCAGGGCTGCTGCCAGGCCGGTGTCACTGCGCACCGAGCGAGTGACACTGCACCCAGAGCAGGGGACACCTGCTCCCTGTGCCTGCCAGTCCCCCCAAATACAGCATTAACTGCTTGCAGCCTGAACAGGAGCTTAGCTTCCCTAGACAAACATGGGTAAAGCAAAGGATTCAGCTCCCTTCTCCAGGCAGGGAGAGGGGAACAAGCTCTTAGTGCAGGCCCTCTACAAAACCCTGATGAAGAACTGCCCCAGAAGCCCTGGAAAAGCAGAGAAGCCAGACATCTATGAAGAACTGGATCCTTCCATATTATTTTTCCAGCAGCTTTAAGATTTCTTTTTCGACTAAAGATATGCTGTACTTTTTAAACACAAACAAGTACATTAACATTTTCATCGTGTCCATGCCTAACTAAGTGCCATTTACTTGCAACTACTATATATTACAGTCTGTGTTTTAGCATTTCTGACAATGTATTTAGCATTTCTGATTATTTAATATAATAGGCATTTTTCTAGCCAGAAAAAAAAAAACCAAAAACATTCTTACACTCAGTCTAGAAGCGGTTTCAGGTAGAGCCCTTTGCAGACCAAGCAGCAGCTGACAGCCAAAGCAGCACACACCTGGACAGCTGCCAAGCAGCAACATACTTGGAACACAATCCAGTGTCTGCTTATAAATTAGACATTCAGTTCCTTTAATCCCAGTCCTGAACTTGGGATTAAATCCAATACCTGATCTGGGAGGTGAGGAAGACTAAAGGCCCATAATCCAAGAGAGTTGTTTAAATCCAGAACAGATTTTAAAGCCCCATGGCTCCCTTTCCACATGATCTGCCACACAACACAGTCTGTCCTTTTAGCTCTTACTAAAGCAGAACTAAGTTACCATTGCCTTAAACTTGAGCCAACACAGTACCATAGGCTGCACTTCCAGTTTCAGTGTTTAGTTTACATCAAGCTACTGATGTTCCCACACTCACTGAAACTGCCTTTCTATAAAGCCAAGAGACTTCACCAATCCCAGAGCAAAACAGCATCAACAAAAATGACTAAGCAGAAGGAGGCCCACAGCTCCATAGATCAGCTATGTACGGCATCCAAACTTTTCAGCCTGACGTCTCACCCAGACAGCCGCTGCATACGAACTCTTTCAGTATTTTAAGCTACATTACAGTACAAAGCTTTCAAAAATATCAGCTCTTATACTTTTTTTAATAGCAGCCTCTTCAGTAAGTTACACAATGTGCGAGTTTTGTGCAGCCAGTGAATAAAGTACAACACAAAACCAGACTAGGGAGCCCAAGTTCTGGCTAAGGCTTCTGGATAAACCATCGAGCTGGCTTAGGCAGCTCTCAGAGCAAGCAGGCCATATCAGCTTTATATCTGCTGCACTTTGGACTTGTGTTGTCTCAGCACCAATTCAGGAGCTTCCAACAACTCTTCACACTGAAAATCCTGATTCTAGACTTTTCTCCTCTGCATCCCACACTGTGACTTCCATATAGTCCTATTAGTTCACTAAGGTCAGTTATAATTTCCAAAACTTTCTTGCCTGCAGGACCCAGCTATACATCTAGGAGAGAACTAGGGCTGAGATTATGATAAAGTAACATGATCCCTGTGTGGAGATCTGTTCCCCAAGCTCTCCATTTTATCTGCTTTCATCATGTTCTGTCTTGCTCCACAAGCTCATCCAAGAAGTTCAGACAAAACGTAGCACCAAATATGCACACGCTCCTGATAGCCACTGTGGGAGTGACAAATAGACAACACTTAAAACGGAACAGATTAAGTCTCTGAAGGACATTGAAATTATTTTGAAGGGAGACTAAAGTAGTAAAGATAAACCTGTCTTTAGCAGAGATTCTACCAATCATTTCAGTAGAAGCTTTAGGTTTGACTTTAGCCTAGCAACTAACTAATTTCCAGTGCTCCACACATCACTCCTTCTTAAGGGCAGCATTTCAGACTTCCACAAATCAAATTCTCTGAGCTTTAACATTAACAGGCATTTAACATTAACAGGCAGCTGCATCTCAGTGCAGTACTACACACTTTTGTGTACTGCTTCACTTGCCATCTCCTCAACTATACCTGTGAAGTCTTCCTTAGATTTGCACAGTGAAGCAGATTCTGAAAGGAGAGAGGACAAGTCTGGAGGTTCTTTGTTTGATTTTTGGTTTTATTCCCAGTCAAATTCCTAGCCATGGCCATAGTTCAGTTTTGCAAACAAGTGGAAATTAGCCCAAAGTTCCTAAAACTGCCACTACAGGTATGAGGATTAAGGTACCAGAGAAACTTGAGTACGTAGAGATTGGAATCATTTTATGAGTAAGGTATCACATTATTCTAGAATTAAGCTAAAAATTGAGTTTCTTGATTCTGTATATTCTGTAGCTTCATGGCCACAGGAGTCATGGCATACCTGGAGACAGACAATTGGAAGTTCAGATTAGTTATTTAGTGGAAAACTGAGACTTAACACACCAACCAGGAGCTTGCAGGTCTTTGGTACTGCCTTTATTCTTAAGGAGCTCCCACAATCCCTTAAACCCATGGAGATGGACATCAGTAGACATTGCCAATGCTCCTTAGATTTCTCTCATGGGTCTCAAAACCAGCTCTTAGACAGTCTCAACTAGAACACAGATACCCAGCAACTGATCTAACCTGGCAACCCAGTTTACCCAGCCCACAGTCTGTTCCTGTGCACCATTTCACCTGAGAGTCCTAAAGGCAGGCAAGAACAGGCACAACCTATTTTGTGGCATTTCCTTTCTCACTCAGCACTCTTCATACATGGACCCTTCTGTGTACACACACTCAAACCAGTCCTTTTCCAACATTCCACACTACAGAAAGAAGGTCCGCTTCCCCCTCCCTCAATGCTTTTGCCATTAAGCAAATATCTAAACTTAAGTTACTGTGGACCACATTGTGCCTACTAAGCCCACAAATCTTTTCTTTCAAAACAAATGTGGTGTTCAGATTATTTTCCTGTCCAAATCACTGGAAATACAAAACATACTCATCTGATTAAAACCTTTGAATGCCATAGAATTGTTTGAAGTTTTGAAAGTTTCCAGAATTAAGGTTCTCAGCAGTAAGTTCAGAATATATGTTCAAACTACCATCAGCCAAATTTTGGCAGAAATCAAAGTAACATGTTTCCTGAACAGCCTTCTTTAACCAGACTGCTAGAAGCATGCTATGTATCATGTCAGACCAGAATCCAGCACAGTTACCCTACCCAGGTTAAAACGGAGGTTGAATAAGGTCTGTTAAAAGACCACAACAAAACCATTCCCAGTAAGTTATGAATTTTGAGGGGAAGTGTTATGAGGAAGGGAAAAACAAGTATAGTAAAAAGAATTGGAAGAACCCTGATTTGTAAACCCACATGTAAAAGGAAGCAATTATGTCACCAGGGAATATTCAGTGCTTTGCCCGTAGAGTCAACTGCAGCACAGAGCCACATTCACCTGTCACACTCAGTGTAACAGAAATACACCTCCACTTTGTCCTCCATGTCTGATGCCTGTTTCTACTCTTAAGAGTTGAGACAAGTATTAAATGGGCATCTGCATCTGTCTGCATTTGAGATGGTCACCTTCAGCAGCATTCAAGAGATCTTATCAGAGTAAGTAGCTTCTGAGACACCGTGATTATCTCACCCTGAAGCAGGTGTCAAAAACAGGTCAGATGAATCACGCTCTACACACACTTATTTCTGTTACCTACAAAGAGACTACAAGTTTCAGGTGCCTACTGTACACAACTACTGGAATTTGGCAAGACTGGTGTCATCCTAGGTGCCATTAATGTAGCTGAACTTACCATGGAGAGAAGTTGATTAACTTCTTAAAAGCTAATTACCAACAGACTAAAGCTAAGAAAATAAATTCCATCCAAGTATCTTGTGAGCAGTCACAGCCACATTAATCATGAAGCAGCACTGCTGCACAGAGCCAAGGATTCTACAATGTGTATGGTTCATAGACAAAAACAGAACATTAGAAATCCACTGAAAAGTCTCTCTGGCATGCCTATGCCACAGGGAGATGTTAACATCTAAGTTGTTGTGCAAGTCAAGGACAATTTTCCAGCTTGTTTTCTCTCCTCACAATATGAATAACAGGTTTGCATATCCTAATTTGAGCCACATTGTTATTTAGAATTGTTTTAAGACATTCCTTTAAATGACTCCTGACAGCACCATCTTCTAGATCAGCACCAAATGCCAGCCAGCTAAAAAAACAGCCAGCTTGACCTATGAGGTGTATGATGACAGCACAGAAATACATTTCCCTTAACAATCCACATACACAGAGACTGTATGCAAAAACCTTTACAGAGGGTTTCTATCAAAAAGTCTTTGTTATTATTCTAAACCTGTGCAGAAACTGCTAACATTTCTGTCCAGGAGAGCAGTTATTTTTACAGAATCCCATTTCAATTAGACTGCTATACTTAGTGTTCTTACAAGGTCTGGATATCTGATCTCTGCTCCAGCTGATATGCCTTGGACTTGAGAATAGGAAAGAAAAGCAAGTATGAACATTCACACTTGCAGAGTGGCCTAAAGCTCAAGCCTACTAGCGACTGTAAGTGAAAGATCTCATCAACAGCAGACTCTGAAAGATATGCACATACCACTGAAAACTGCAGCACAGAGCAGGTGCAGCTGGGTGAAAGCAAAGGCCTGCACATGAAGCGTTGCCCTGATTCTGTTCCCATAGACTGGAACAAAAAGCAGACAGGAGAGTTCCAGGAGTCACATGGCCTCTTCCTCACACACACAAGCCACCTGCTCTCCTTTTTCTGGGCACCCAAGTCTGCACACTTATTCTAGTATTTGGTTAGTTCTTGCTTTCAGATCAGTTCCACTTCATTAGAACCCCATCTCCATGCTAGGAACAAACTGTTGTATTTTATATCAAAACAGAGGTTGATTAAACACACTACAGGAAGAAAATTTAACAGAATGCCTACTTGAGGCACCAAGTTTCATCTACAAAGGTCACTTACTTTCGAACTATTTAACATAGGGCTTTGGGGGAACTAAAAACCAACTTGTACCAATCACAGAAGGGATCAAGTAATCCTACATTAGCTGAATATGCACATATTGTTCCAAGTCTGTCTTACATTAAAAAGAAATTCCAAAGATATACAGAAAAGTCAAGGCAGAATCAGCTATAATGGTTTCATCTGAAGACCATTCACTCTACTTGATTTATCCCTATCAGTTTCTCTTAAACTGATAAATATATATAGCAAATCAATAAATCAGTTTGCAGTTCTGCAGCAAATAACTACAATACTGAAGTTGGAATCAGTATCAATCACACAAGTCAAGACATTTTAGTTGGTTTTGCATCATTTAACATCTCCAAATGAAGCTCTTACCAACAAAGGAGAAATTCTGATGAAAGTATTTTCTTAAATGGTATTAATTTTCCTCCTTACTCCAGAAGATCTCCAGCAACATTCTCCCATTTCACTGTTCTCCAACAAAACAGGAATAAATCACTCTACTGCCAGATCCAGATATGCCCTTACTTTGGTGTAACTTACAATGCCTTGTTTGGGGGGAGCAGAGAAGGAAAGAACTCAAGAGCTCACGGTAAGTTTGGTTCTTTCCCTGAAAGATTAGTAAACTGACCTAGGCAGAGCCAAGGCAGTCACTCCTTGATGAGGCAGGTTATTGCTTCATCCTGTTTAAGCAAGTGGTTGAGTCATCAAGCCCTTCCATTCTGCAGTTTAGCTAAACCTCACTTTCCAAAACTGCCAGCACCCCTGAAATTTTGCTGCTGGCTGCTGTTATAAATATTCTTTCCTTTGAAGATGCAAAGTTCAGATTATTTCTACAACAGAAGCATTTGGAAAGCTAACACGTAGCAGGCAAAGTTCGCCATTAGTCACATTTATCATGCTATTTATAGTGCAACAGAAATTCAGGTTGTAGTGATTGGAGTCTGAGCTAGCCTTGTGTTTTAGCAATGATATTGTCTATAAAGTCAGCTTGAGAAAGGGAGCTTTGATAACTCTGTCAGCACAACCTCACAGAAACAGGATTATCTCATCTGCTGCAACAGAGCCCTACACTGCCAGGGGGTTAAGGTGACTGCTACACACATGCTATACCTAAGCACCTCAAAAAGCATCAGACCAGAAAAATTGATGGTTATCTAAAACCATGAAAGAGTCTTCTAAAAAAATATGCAGCAGTGTTTATAATTTCAGGACCACTTAAAATGCTAAGTTTCACATGTGCAGGACCTTGGAGTCCTAATTATTTGGGATAATACAGAATATTACTGTCCATATGAACAGACCTTCACAAAGGAGATAACAGGCAATCTAGTACCAAATTAATACTTCACATCAGTGTCACTGAAGTGACTATCTTACAAACTTACTGTAAGCCAGTGCCTAACTGTAAACAAAGGTTTCTTATACACCAGCCACCTCAGAAATATGCATCTAAGCTTTGATATATAAAGTGATCTTCACTCTGCAATTCCCTCTCCACTCACTACTCAAATAATTTTTTTAAAAGACTTAATTGCCAAAAATGCAACTTGCTCAACATTACCTAGTAAGATTCTTCCACAGAAGAAAGTAAAAATTGTTCAACTGTCACATTAAGTATTTAATACAGTTTTCCAACTTGTTAGTTTTTAATTATACATTTCTACTTTGAAATAGAAGCTGTATATACTTTAAACTGAAATAATGCCACGTTTCTCATGTTTAAGAAAAGCATTAGAGTGGCTTTTTCTGTATCCTAAGTTGGAGATTATTTACAACCTAGCTCAACTTCAGCCAACAAAGGCATGGTTATTCCCATTTCCACTGCTCCATGTTTATGTTACAGAGAACTCGCACTTCTAGTTCCACTGTGCGCTACTGATTTAACTGCGTCCTCCCAATGTGATTTTGCTGGTTGAACTAGACAAGTCTGCCTACTCTAAAGTCTCTGTGTCAGCAAGAATTTGGCAGAAAGATGAAATAAAAGTATTCAGAGACATACTTCAGTCTGTAAAACCTTTGGGCTTGACAGCTCTGGAGACTGGAAGAGAAGCTTTACACCCTGTTGTCTGCATCTCTTTTTAAAGAACATAAAGTTTTGTTGTAAGAAGAACAGTTTATCCTCCACCAGCTCCCCTGAGGGGTGAACTCTGCTAACCCAGTGCTACACCAATCTACATACTTGTGTAGACTTTTGTCTTTAAGTTCAGGGGCACTATTTCTTTTCCTTTTAGTTTTTCCTGCACTCTGCCTGGAAGAAATGGACATGTCATGGCTTCTATTTCACATTATTATCAGCCCACAAAGTGCCTCTCTCCTCAAAAAAAAAAAACACCAAAACCCAAAACCCCCCCAAAAAACCCCAAAACAAGCAAACAAAACCACAAAAACACCAAACACCACCAACCAAAAATACAAGAACAAATATGTTTGAATTTTAAGATATTTCCAGAAGGTGTTACAGTTTATAATTAAGTTGATTTGAGAGGGAACCACATTTAATTTTACAGATATCCATAGGTATCTGATCCTCCAGCTGTAGCTAGACCCTTTTTAAATGAATTTGCTATTAAGAGATCCCAACTCATCACCGCCTTAAAACCTAAAAAAATCCCAAAAAACCCAAAAGCATAAAAACTACCCAAAGTTCTTTGAATTGTTCTTGTGCCTAAATGGGGGTGAAAACATGTCAATATAAAAACAGCTACTTCACTTAGTTCCTGGGGATCCAGCTCAGTATTTCATTAGCAAAGGCATTGTGAAGCCACATAGAATTTGGGAGATTAAAAAATAACCCATATGTAACCTGAAGTTATATTTTGTGACTGTCATTGAATGTTCCTTCTCTCTGAGCATTATCAGTATCCAGAACATGTCACTGAAGCACACAAGCATGTTGTACATGGTGCTGTGGTACCAGCTCCCTGCTCAAGTTACAAGCCAGCTTGCTTTCAAAAAAAAAAATAGAAGCCTGTCTTCATACACTCATTGGAGCAACTTCAGGTTGTGTTGTCAAGTTTTGCTCTGTTTGGAAAGACCCATTGTTCTGCATCTCACTGACAGCCAGCAGCCTCATCAGTTAACCTATACTTTGACAAAATACTCAGGAAATAAAACAGCTCATTAAAGTGCTCCCTGCCAGACACCTTCTTTCCCCATAATTAAGAACCAAAGCATATGGGGGACCAAACAGGCAGCTACTCTGAGAACTACTGTTTAACAATCCTCCCTCCTCCTGCCATTGTTTTTCTTCTGGGCACTGAAAAGAGATATCCAGGGTCTCACCATTAAAGAATTTTTATACTCCTCAGCTCCTCCACCACTGTACAGGTTTCAGATTCTCGCTTCAACCTCCCTTCATTTCTGGATGTCTTGCTTCAACTTCAAATCTCTTGTCATTATCAAAGCACAACTGAATGATCTAGAGGAATTTAAACCAGCTTAAACCACATAATTTGTATCAATTGCCTGTTTACTGTTCTTCAAAACCCAACCACCAGGTAGAACTCCATGTCTCACCACACTTGATATAGGCAAAAATTGCATGGAGCAGAGAGACTGAATATCAGTCCCACCAGGGCAAATACCACCAGAGTGGTGACTTCTGGTTTGAGGTAGAAGAAACAACGTGGGTATTAACAAAGGGACACATTGGAGCAGATGAGATTTGGAAGACAGTCAGCAGTAGGGAAGGAAAACCATGAAGCTCAGCCTCTACACTACAACTTCAAGCAGCCTGACACAAGAAAAACCAATGTCAGTCCCATGCCAGCTCAGTTCAGATGTCACATAGAAAATAGTTTCTTCCATACATGGTAACTTTCTCAGGTCATTTATTCCACTAGGATTTTTGAAGAGTTCAAGACTCTTCTTCAATGCTCGCCATACTTCATGCACACTCAAAGTCACTTTTAATATGGTTTCAATTTCTTCTAGTACATGCAAAGGATTATCAAAGGTATTGATATTACTTAAAACACAAAATCCCCAGAATAGCTGCATGGTGCAAGAAAATGGCTGCAGTCAGTACAGCTGAATCAGTAATAGGGGCAACTAGAAAAGCTCACCAGTTTTTAACAGTACACATAAAGCCTTCAGATAAGAGTGAGCAGAAAGTTAAACAGAAGTTAACTCCTAGATCTAGTAGTCTAAAATTGTACTTACATATCCAACCAGTCTGTGCTTACACAAGGCCTTAAGACCTCACAAGACAAAAAAAAAAAAAACACCACAGAAGCCGAATACTTACTATCAAGAGACTTCAACCAAATGTCCAACTTTCTTTCGTGGAGCACAATTACTAGAGTAAAAGAGAAATTCCAGACAGCTGAACAACTATTCTAGGTTACCAAACGCTTTTTTTTATCAAGTTATAAAGCAACTATTCTACACTGTTGTTTCCCTTAAGGGATCATATATAGGAGAGACAAGCTTCACATCACATCCAGTCTGGAGCTCCTGCAGTAAGCCCATACCGAGGCATTATTAGCTTATCTGAACGTACATACACCTCACTAAGTGTCACTAATAACTTCAGCAGCTACCAGGGCATTAACAGGTGCATGCTGATGTTCAGGACTAAGGCCACAGTATACGATTTTTAGCCACAGTAAGAGATTTTTTTTTTAAGAGCTTCACCTTAAAGGGGCAAAACGTTCAGTGCTAGTAGCTAACGATATTGAAATTTCTCAAAGTGATCATCAGTCAAACCCATGAAACAGTGCTGGAGATGCACAAACACACCATCCAGCTCGCTATACCCGGTTATGCAACCTCATCTCCTTACTGCTAACAATGCTGCTTTCCACCCTTAGGCTTCCAACGACATTAACTGAAGTTTCGGGCCAAAATCCTCCTCCGGGAATTCCTGTGCCACCCAGTGACCCTGTCCCTTTGTATGGCTACTCGGCCAACTCCAGCCAGCGCTGTAATTGCCCGAGTTTAGGTACACCTGGCACACATTTCCTTAACTGGGTACGAAGCAATTTTTTACCTAAGGGACGAAAAAGGCGACCCGATTTTCCCAAGGTACCGAGCAGACCCGTGCGCTTCCTCGAGTGGATCGCCGTATCCCGGCCCAGCAGGCGGAGGATGCGGCGAACATGTGCAAGTGGGGGAGGGAGGAAGGGAGCGCTGCCGGCTCGTTTCCCTTTAAGTGTGGCAGCGCACACATGGAGCCGCATTGTGCGGCCCCGCGCATGCGGGGCCCCTCGGCGGGGCCGGGCCGGGCCAGCTCGGCCGCCCGCCCGGGGACAAAGGGAGGGGGCGCGGCGACACCGAGCCCGTCTGACACCCCGATGACACCCCACTCCCCTCCGCCGCCGGTCCGGCCACAGCACCCAGGCCGTGTCCNACGGGACCGCAAGGGGAGGGGACGAGGAGTCCTCCAGGCTTGGTACCGGGGGCCTGGGGGTGCCGACAAACGCGGCCGGTGCCACCCCGCGCTCTCTCGGTGGGACGGGGACAGCCGAGGGGACGGTCCCCCACCGTGCCGGCCCTGTTCCCCTCCCCCGGCTCCCCTGGCAGCAATCGCCGGTCGGGCTCCCCCTCCCCCGCTCGGCCTAGTTCCCTCGGCTCCCGGCTGGGCACAGCACGGCGAGGGGGGGCCGTAATCTCCCCTTCCCCCTCACACACACACGCACTCCTGCCCGCCCCCTCCTCGAGCCGGCGCCCCTTCCTTCCCCCGCTGCGGGCCGCGGCCCCTCCGAGGCCGCCCGGCCGCTGCTCCCCCGCGGCGGATCACCCGCCGCCCTCCCTTCCTTCCTCCGCCACCGGCCCAGGTACCTGCTAGTTGTCTCCGCAGTAGCAAGGCGGACTGGAGCTCCGTCATTCTCCCCCGCTCTGCCCGGGGAGGGAGTCCCAGCGGCGGCGGGGACGGCGCGGCTCCTGGCGCTGCGAGAGGTGGCGGTGAGCGTACCTCAGCCCGTCCGCTCCGCGCCCGCCGGGGGTCTGCCTCGGCGCCGGCCGCCACAGCACGCAGGGTCCCGAGCAGGGCAGCGCGGCCGTGGCTACGAGCCGCCCTCCGCCTCCTGTTCCGAGCCCTCAGCGCCGCCACCTCTTGCTCCCCCCGCCAGGAATTTCACCGCACTCGGGCCCGCGCAGGCGCACCCGGGCCGATCGCCGGCGCTTCCGCGCCGCCATCTTGAGAGCGGCTGAGGCACGGGGAGCCGTGCTTGGCCGCCATGTTGGGAAGGTCCGTGCCTGCCCTTCCTGAGTCAAGCCTGAGTTAGCGAGGAGGAAGGGAGAGTACTTCTTGAGGGGAATTTCCTCACGAAGGACATTTAGGGACTTCACTAAAGCACAGCAAGTTCCAACTCAACTTGAGGAAGAACTTCTTTACGTGAGTGTGGCAGAGCACTGGGACAGATTTGTGCAGGGAGGGCGTGGAGTCTCCCTCTCTGGAGAAATGCCAAACTCACCTGAACTTTCCTGTGTCACCTGCTGCAGGTGACCCTGCCTCGGCAGGGGGTTAGACTGGGTGACCTCCAGAGAGCCCTTCCAACCCTAACGATTTTGGGATCTGCAAAGGCCATCATGAAGGACATTATTAGGAAGGAATGCTTCCTTTTGACGGTGGTGATGCCCTGCCACAAGCTGCCCAGAGAAGCTGTGGCTCCATCTGAGTCCCTGAAAGTGTCCAAGGCCAAGCTGGACGGGGTTTGGAGCAAACTGGGATAGTGAAAGGTGTCCCTGCCCATGGGAGGGTGTGGAACAAGATTCTTCTGAGGTACAGCAGCCCCTGAGACACACCTGCCCTCCTCACCAGCTGCACAGGACTGTCAGATACAGGGAGTAAGTAACAACAGTGTCTGTGCTCAGAGCCCTGCTGGCCCTCAGGCTGCTGCCATCTTCCAGCCCACTAAATACAGGAGGTTTTGAGGAGCAGCTAAAGAGAACAGGTTAAAAGAGTTACCAGCTGCCAGGTAAAAGTTGCTCACACAGGATTGCTGCAAAATGTATATTTCTGTCTGTGTGTGTGATGGGGATGCTTTGGAGCACTGAGGATGCGCCCAGGGAAGAAAAAGAGAGATAAAAGGCCTAAATAAACCCTTACACTTATGAGGCAAAGGGGCTTTCCTGCGTTAGTGTATCCCTGAAGGGCAACCTAGGCTTGGGTTTGGATATCCAGAAAAAACCTTTAGAAAAAGGGCTTTTGAAGGATGACTACAAGTCTGAGGACAGGCACTGCAGAGGGAAAGAGCTAAAAATTAAGACAGTTTATCCCAAGGAACTAAGTAAATTGCCAGGAGAAGCCTGACAAAAATTCAAATTGTCTGTAGGCTCACGTGTTGACTGTGAAAAAATATAGTGTGATAAATAGATGTGTGCAATTCTAAAATAAAACCTATGGGCTGCTCTGCTTCTCTGGCTTTAAGCATTTCATTGGATTCTCTAATTTTACATTTCAGTTCTCAAGTATATGCAGTTTCTGGCTAATTGGATGAAGCATTATTACCAGTGATAGAAAGCAGGAAACTCCCTGCTCTATTGCAGAAAGAAATTACTACAAAGGGATTTATCCTGTATCAGTTTGCCAAAATGTTCAAATCCTTTATAAAAAGGAATTTTTAATTTTTTTTTTCTACCACAAGGGCTTTATCTTGTGAACACCAAAATTGGCTTGCAACAAAAGGAAAGAGAATGAGCAATGGTAACATCATTTCCTGTGCTCCAGTTTGGAAGGCCCAGTATAGTCTGAGAGTTTCATTACTGTGCTAGTACAATTCATCAGAATACTATTCCCAGATATTCTTGCAGTTCTGATTAAATCTGTGTCCTTTTCAATGATTAAACTGGGATGACAGAAGACATCCCATACTGTATGATACCATTACTGAAATTCATCTCATAAGGGTGTCCTTAGCCAAAAAGAAAGTCTTTGTGAAAGCCTTTCTCCTTTGTAGGTTGACTCTAATTCCTAAATGTATTCTGTATTTGTATTTTGTATTGCTTCAGTCAGGTTCATTCAATCTTAAAAAACAATTTTTCCATAGGAGGCTATCATGTGCAAGTGCATTTTGTAAACTTATTATGCTAAGAGACAGTTACCCAGATTGGAATTCAGGCGTGTTGATGGGAAGTGACACTATTGTAGATGGTATTTCTCTTTCAGGAATAAAAAGTAGGCTTTGTTCACAATGTCAGTTAAGCCAGCACTAGATTCACTCACTCAACTTTCTGTACCTGATGTCAGTTCAGGCATGAGTACACTTTCTGACAGTTCTATTAATAGAGGACCTAACTACAGCACTGAAGGCTGAAAGGTTATATGAAACAACTCTATTTCTATTACATTCTGTTAATCAAAATCATTCTGCATTGTTCACTGCTGGGTCACTCGGTGGCAATTACCTGACTTAAGAAAGGAAGTTTTCTGCGGTCTCCTATACTTTGTGTATGATTTTCCTTGTAAGGAACATAGGAGACTGTAGGTTGGAAAAGAGAGGATTTGGTTTATGCTGGCACAAATGACCTGGATTCCTTTATTCTGGCAACAAATTCCACCCTAGTTTATAAAAGTAGTATGTGTCACTTTGGGAAACATTGGCACTTTGAAGTGCTCTAATGCTACTCTCTGAAATCACCTTGTGTGCAGCTGCAAAATGTCCAACATGGCCACGGTGGTGAGGGCAGGTGTGTGACCGAGGCATAAACTAGTTTAATGTTTCCTTGCAGCAGTAAAGACTCTGTGGAATCCCATCATGAAAATGGAGCTGTCATGCCAGAGCAGAGGGGAACTCTGTTGGCTTGCATCTCATGTTGCCTGTCCTTAAACACACCAGGCTGTCTGAAAAGAGGGAGAAGCCTTTCCCTGCTAGATGAAATGATCTTTTATTCTGTTAATATCTACTTTCTGTACTATCTATGCACGAACACCTTGTCCTACTGTTTGTTGAGGCAACATGCACCACATTTGAGGAAAAGATCTCAAGATAGGTGAGATTGGTTTTTTGAATTTGTTTTACTGTCCCTGGCATGGAGCCTCTCTGCAGCCTTCTCTCCCATCTCTGCATTGAGTGGAAGGGCAATAAGAATTTAGATTACTTTCTTTTTTCTGAGACCATTTCTGGTATAATGACTGTTCAGCTCTGACAGCCATTTGCTGTGGTCCTTACTGTATTAATCTTTCTCTTGGCAAGGGTGTATTAACATAATAATTCATCTCAGGATTAGAATGGGAAATCCTGGCACTTTTTCTGTCACCTTAAAAAGGATCAAAGCGTCACAATCAGCATCTTACTTTTCTTGAATGTGATGTCTTTTGTTTGACTTTCTCCCCAGTTCCTCCTTCACAACACAAAACACAGATTACACTAGTAGATAGTTTCTGTTCTGTAGAGTCTCCAGGTGGATTCATCATCTGCTCCCCTACTTCAGCTCCTTGGCAAACTCAAAAAGCTGATGGTAAGATAGACACAGCTCCCTGTAACATGTTCTGCAAGGCTTCTTTAATTTTACAACCTAGAGTTGGTGAAGAGACATTTTAAATGGTAGCATTGTGAAAGTATCAGTTTTTAGGCTTAAACACAGTTCCTGTTAGGCAAAAAGGGACCGTTTATATGTCCTTTATAACATTTGCAGGCTTGGGTTTCTTGCAGTTTGTATCTAGCAAACAGTAAAGGCTAAGTGTTTTAAAGGCTTATGTTCCGGATCCAAGTTGTCACCAGGAAATAATATCAGTTTGCTGAGCAGTTCTGTGTTCCTCTCTATCCCCTAGCTGGTTTTGCTGTGCTTTTATTGATACATAAGTATTTTGCTCTAAGGAATCTCTTTTTTGAATAAGCCTTGACTGAGTTTACTTGTGAATAGTAAAATCAAAGTTATTTCTTCATGTATTGTATGTAGAGGTAACAGTTGGCCATTACCGTGGATATGCATCATAAAGAAAAAGCTCTGAAAACTCCTTGTGAAGAAAGAAATTGGGAAAAAGGAGATAGCAATTCATTGTATTTTTTGTTTGGTTCACAGCTCCTTGCTAACTTGAATAAAAGCATAAGCAAGACTAAAAGCTGTTTTGTTCCCAATCCAGTGTGACCTATAAATAAAGTGAGGACTAAACTTGGTCTGAACACATCAGTCTGGCCTCCAGTATTTGTGCTGAGTTCAAGCTACTCCTACAGAACAGGTTCAAAAGTTTAACTGTTACTCAAATGTTGTTGGGCTCACGTTTCACTGGAAGTGGGTGTGTGTGTGTGAAGAAGTGTGATTTCCTGGAAAAGTATGGACCAGTGAATCAGTAGCATGGCAAACAGAGAGAAGCCTGGCATAGAAATTGCTGCAGCTGCTGTAATGCATCTCTTCAGAACTTGCCTCTGTGCAGGGCCTGATGAAAATATTTACATTGACTTGAATTATAGCAGTGCTGAGCTTCTGCAGCTCAGATCAGGGTCTGCTGTGTTAACACTAATCCTTAATGATCTCCTGTAGAGGTAAGGATCTCCATTCTTCCCTACCAGTCCAAATAGTCAGGATGGACATGCACGGCACTCCATGGTGCTAAATTTTCTTGCCCAAGATACCCTGGAGCCAGAAATAGGAGCTAGTCCTGACTTACGTTCCCTGATAAATGAAACCACAATGACCCTAATGTTCTAACCTCACCCTATGTCTGTCATTTCTTAATAAATCCAGCAGTATTCCCTCTAGGTCACTGACCACAGATAAAGGCTTCAGTTGTAGCATGAAGCGTGGACAATGATTGCTTGAGCCAAGGAGAGCAGATGTAGATGTACACTAAGTTGTTCAATGAAGGGTGACACCTAAACAAAGTGTTTTGACCTGACTTTGGGTGAGATTTCTGGTATGAATCAGGCTTGACAGGAATGGTTGTGGTTAAACAGTCTCTGGAACTGCAGGAAATCCTTATGGATTCTTATGGTGGTGTTGATTCAGGCTTTTGGCAGAAAGGTGCTGTTTAAGACCTGGGTAAACCAGAATGACCTTGTTCTGAACTTTATTTGTATAAGCTTAAACTATTACTTAAACTGATAGTGTTCTCAGCTGGGGAACAGAGACATGCCTAGTCATTAGTGGTAGGAGAGGGTAAAATGACCCCTGAGAGGTATTCACTTTACACAACATGGACATAATTTCTTCAGAATTAGATTTCTTTCCTTATTATTAGTAAAAAAAAAAATCAAAATAAATCTGCAAACAAAAGCAGCAGAAATTAATAATGAAAGACTGTCTTAAAGCCAACATAGTTATGGGGAGGATTAAACGAAAATGAAAATTGCCATTCTCTAACTCATATTTCTAAAGAACTGAGTGTAAGAAAGATTTGCTCTGCAACCTGAAAGCCTGACCTAACTGACAATCAGTTTAATATACCTGATGGAAAGCAGTCATGAGATCCACTGCTGTGTCAGTGTTCAGTCCTTGGAACAAACACAAGGATGTGAAATATGAGGCAGGTCATAATTGATTTGCCTTTTCTGAAATGCTGGCATGGAAGAAAATAAACATCAGAATTCTTTCTTGAAGAAACAAGGACATATACTCGAGAATGGTTATTTGTATGTAAATTTGATGCCATAAGTTAAAATACTGTTTTCAATACTTCCTTTTTCTATTGTTAGCCTAAACAAGAGACTTAAATACTTGATTCATGATTTAAAATGGCATGCTGGAAGTACAAATTTACATAATTTCTTTTATATTTATACTTTTTAATTATGTTATTAAATAGCAGATTATATGTGCCTGGCATGATATTGCATTTTGACAGTCAGTAGGACTGGAGTCATTGATTTAAGATACGTGAACATATATATTTTCAAATTTCTGATTTTGTTCTTTTATCCATCAAGTGCTATTTTGTTTATTAGATGCTGTGAGGTTTTAACTGATTCTTTCTGTTAAGTTACATTTGATGGGATTTGGTTAAAATGCACAAAGGAATCATTAAAAATGAGAAATGAAAATTTGGTTTTAGCTCCCCCCGCTTCCAAGATATTCACACTACCAGATCTCATCCTCCCACAAGTTAGAGCTAAGCATCCCACACCTTGATTTTGCACAAAGTTTGGAAAAGGAAAAATCAAACTGGCTTCCTTTTCCAAATCTATGTTTGGTTTCCATCTCTTAATGAACCAGGCATCAAAATGAACTTGTTGAATAAACTCAGATGAAGAAATTTCTTTCTGCACCTGCAGATGAATCTCTGCTGTAAGGAGCTGGTTCAGCACTCCACATGCTATTTCCAGCCACTTACTCAGTTACACCCACCAGTTCAGTGTTTTGACTTTCTCTGAAATTTCTGCAGCAAGCCTGAACTACTGGTATATTCTGTACTTTGTGATGCTGGATTTCATGGCGTGTGGGCTGCCCTTATTTCACATTTTATTTTAGATAGTGCTGTTTTTAAAAGAACAGACATACTTGGTTTAAAATTAAGAATTACACTTTAAAAGTTGTTTTTCCTTTTAACCTGCTAAATTCATTACTTTTGAGGACATTTTATAAAATATATCCCAAAAATTCATTTTACAAAATGTATCCCAGTTGATTCCTCTTACCTTAAATTGTGTGGCTGGAAATTTTTGATTATGAAGTATATAAAGGGCTTGGCACGAAAGTAAATTTTTTCCTGGAGCAGTAAACTTGCAGTTCTTTGAGATATGCTCATATTTGTACCTGGCACATGCTGGTGCCTTTGGGAGTACAAAATTAGTGCAGTGCACAAAAGGGAAGGAGCTGTGTCTGCAGCCAGGGAGGTGTTGGATAGAAACTGCCCAGAGATGGAGGGAGCAGTGAATACAGAGGAAACCTGCACAAGGGCTCCATGAGAGCCTGAGCAACACGACCTGTGCTGCACAGCTCAAGTGCCAAATCCCTTAATGTGGAGCACTTAGAGATGTTACGTGAGGATTAGTCCCCTCAAGGAAGCAAAATAGGTTAAGATAGTGTAACTCCAGCCTCAATGGGCTAGAGTGTTATCATATAATATAATATTTGCCTCTACTAGAAAATTATATAAGCACAATTCTTATATTATACATGGGAACTCTGGAACTGAATTTAATGTCACCTGAAGCCCAAAGGAAAAGCTGGGCTTTGGAGCACCAAGCAGGTCTGTTGTGGAAACAGGTGGGTGGGCAAAAGGGATGAACTGCTCGGACCTGTGGAGTCTGGTGATCTCAGTGTGTGGCTGTGTAGGACTGCTTTGGTTTTCTGTCAGGACTAAGGACTTGTTGAAGGAGGAGAAAAGGGAGAGGGGGAATGGAGGCAGTGAAAACGCAGGTGGCTTCAGTTATATTTGGCTTTTTGAACAGATTAATCACTTTGGTGATTTACACTGTCCTTATTCTATACTTTTAAATAATTTCTTAAGGAAGCATTTTAATGAACTAAGAAGATATTATATTGACATAAGGCTTTTTGGAAGGTAAAGTTGGTTTGGGTTTTTTTTGTTTGTTTTTTTTTGTTTTGTTTTTGTTTTGGTTTTGGTTCTTTTTTTTGTTTTTGTTTTTTTGATAGTTTGGAAAATTAAGTGGTTGCAGTTCTTCCATGACTACTGCCAGTTAACTCCTGCAACCATTCTGGACTTTGAAACAAAGCCTCTTCTTAGCTTCATTTAACTTCAGGATTTACAATAATAAATCTCATAACACTTTTTTTTTCAAGCAAATGTGTCAGCTGAAGTTGATATTAATGCTCTATTATGAACAGTATCCAAAAAGCTACTTTGAAGTATGGAGAAGAGACTTTGCTGCTTGCTGGCTCATAGGAATAAAGAGATAATAGTTCTTCCGCTGATACTGAACTTGTCTTAAGCAACAGTAGCTTCTAAAAATCATGAGAATAAAATTCTTTTATTAGCAGCCTGAGATTCTGTGTTCCTATACTTTATCAAAAGTGTGCAAAGTGTGCAAATGTCAACATGACTCCAGGAAAGAAAGAAAGAAAGGCCAGAGTTTATTCATATACCTTATCATTTTACATCTGAAACGTCCTGAGACCATCTTCAGAGCAGGTAAAAGTTCTGGTACAAAGAGTAAATGGAAGGAGATTGTGAATGAAATTAATAGAAAGACGTTTAATTTCTATATTTTTTCTTTAATACTGCTAAGTAATTAATAAATGATTCATACAGTAATTTTATTACTGTGGTTTTAAGTATTGTGAAGAGCATTGTATTCAAACAGAGCTTTAAGAACCAAGTGCTGAAGCCTGAAAACAGCTTGTACATTAGTTAACATGAATCAGATGTTAAGTAGAACTGTGCAAGTGTTTCAAAGTTTTAATGTTTATTGTTTTCTTTCTCCCTTTAAGTTATTTATTGTACCATTTGCTTTAGGACTGCAGGCTTGAGGTCCCTTTGTTTTAGCAAAGGAAGTTAGTAGCAGAGCAAGGAGTTCTTCCCAACTTTTTTCTCCCATGTTACCAATATAACTGATAGACAATCCTTTCCACTCTTCACGTTTTTTGCTCTGTGGTAATTTTGTTTGTTTGTATTGTTTTGTTTTTTTAATTTTGTTTCATTAAAAGTAGGCATTTGACTGGTAAAGATTTTTACAGACTTTTTTATCTGTGGTGGGTTAAAATCAAACAGAAGATCCCAGGAGAAGAGTGACTCTAGCTGCTTTCTTCATTTGTTCTCTTTTACATGAACTGGGATCTGCCCTCTGCCTAAGGTGGGTACCTATCAGTGATAGTATACATATTCCCTATCTAAATTGCATTATAACTTTAAAAATTTCCAAATATTTGCATAAAAATCAGCATCCTGGGGTTAGTGCTTAAAAATGACCAAGCTTTTCTTTTGTTGCTGGCAGAATTTGTTGCACAGTACTATCAATTAAGCATGGCTATAGTGAATTCACGTACCTACCCCTCCCAAAAGGGTGAATACAGCTTCACTTTGCCTTACTGGAAGCGTTGAGAGTTACAGTAAATCTCTTTGTGCAGGACTTACTTCTGGGAAATAAAGACATTCTCAATACTTAATTAGACTATTTTTAATTTAAATCAATGTTTATTCAAATTTTTAGTTAACCGTGACCTTAACATTCTCTGTAGTGATTAAAATCCTGTGTTCACTGCAGTTCTTCCCTTTCAGTCTGGAGGTAGTCAGGCTGGAAAGAGAGAGGCCTCACAGGGAAAGGCCTCCATTTTTGTTCTGTCAGTGCTTGTCTGTTTGTCATTTCTTATAATAAATGGCTCCTATCTCCTTTGCTGTTGTCTTAATGAAGAGGACTCTGGTGTATCACAGTGAAGACTGCAGTGGTCAACTAATGATTCTTCTGGGGATGAATGTGTCACTGTGGTTGAAAGGTCAAAACATAGGTTAAATAGACATTTAATTCCACTGTTTTCTTCCATAATCCAAGCAGATGTCACAGCCTTTTTCTGCTATAATTGTGCCAGAAGCATCCACAATCCCAAAATCCAAGAAATTCACTTATCAGCTATACCAAGAAAGATAAGCTTGAGCTAAAAAAATGGTAAAAGCCAAAGCAGATAAACTGATTGGTGAAATAGTATCTTCGGTGCACAGTTACTATAATTCCTCACTTCCCCCAACCTCCACGAGCTGCTCTGTGCTTGACTAAATCTCACCTAGAAGAGGCAGCTCTGTTCCAGCAGTGTGCAGCTTTCTCCTTCATCTGGTATTAATGCAAAATGTTCTCATTTGCAAAGCAGGTCCTTGCTTTTCTTTTTGTTTTCCCAGAAAAGAAGAAGGGAGCAGTTAATATAATTGAAGTGTGTACATCTTTTGCTGCTCTGTGATTATGTGTGGAACTGTAATTTCTCCTGCTTTACTTTTTGGACAGAATTATATGGATACAACCAAAGAGAATGTCACCTGTGAGATAAGTTATGTAGGTAAGCGCTCCAAGAATTTTTTGTAAAGTTGCAGTTTGTTTCTAATTTAAAAGATGAAGGAGAAGAGTTTGAACTAGCTTCCCTGCCCAACCAAAAGCATGATCTGCATTCCAGGAAGTAGGAAGTTATATAGACCTTATTTGTCAGTATAGTGAAATAGTAGGTTTTATACTTCAGTGTGTGTAAATTTTATTTGCTGCTATCACAACGCTAAAATACGTCCCAGTGAATCCACTCTGGGTTTTGTGCTATTACTCAGGCAACAAGAAAGAAAGCATTTTAGATGGAAATTCAGGGTGAGGAGGTAAAAAGGATGTGGTGACTTAAAATGTAGCATTTATTGAAACTCACAGAATGAGAATCTTCCTAGCAGATATTTTCCAATTAAGTGTATAGTGGATCAGGTGGTCCAGCTGGTTTTCTTGAAGTTTTTTGGTAGTAGTAGACTACTATAAAGATTGTTAGTCTGGATGGTTGAGGCTGTTGCAGTATATTTGTTCCAGAACACATGGACAGAGACTCAAATTAAATAATGGCTCACACATTTAATTCTGCCTGCAAAGGTGGAGAGAAACTGTTGGTAATCTAGTTTAGATTATTCAGGTGTACTAAATTTCATGCTAAAATACTAAGTGTTTCCTAACAGCTTTTAATGTCATTAGCAGTTGCTACCTGAGTGTTAATCGTGGCTAATGTAACTGCAAGCAGCACACAGAGATACAGCAGATTCAACAAAGTACAGGTGCAGAATTTCTCAAACTTCCCTTGGAAGGAGAGTGCTCAGGGTCCCTCCCTCTCAGCTGTGTATTCCAAGGCAATAACAGCTTGGCAAATGTGCATCAGTCTGGAGGGCTGAAAGGCAAGAAAAATATACACATTAGTAGATGAGTCATCTCTGGAGTTTTGTAATATAGACTTTTATGAGAACAGGATCAAGTGTTGATTCTGTAATAAATCTGTGACTGAAAATTATGCTACTTTTATGCACGATTACGTTTCTTGAGTTGCCTGCCCCCCTGTCAGGCTGCTCACGGCTTGGTTTGAACTGTCAGACTGCTGCCCCTCCAGACATGCAGCCCAGGTGTTCATGTCCCAATCCAAGTCTGTCTTTATGTTTTAGCATTGCAGACTGGGTTCAAAACCAAAGTGAGTTACTGTGCAGCCTTTGTACAAGTAGTGACAAACCTTAAACCCCTACAGCCGCTTACCTGGATGTCTGTCACTTTGCAGCTCTTTTGCAGTCACTACAATTGTCTTTGAATCTCCTTGGAGTGGAATATTTCAGGTGGGTCTGGACATGCATTTATTGAGCTGTCTGTCTACCAGAATGATGTTCAATTTCACTTTTTTGATCTTGTCAGACACTAAAATGATTAAGGTGTGCACCAGTCCAAATGTCAATTATTTGCAGAATCTCATAATTTATGAATTTGCTTCCATCACAACAGGTTTAAAATACATACACCTTAAAATGCAGACCAGTCTTATGTGTTCTGCATTAAATGCATGCTTGTCTAACTGTATTCCAGCAATTAAATATGTACTTGCAAATACACACAAGTATGTATTTTCTTTTGGTTACTTTATGTTCTCTCTCTGGGTAATGTATGAGAGAAGTACCAAAAGCAGTTTATTTCTTTCTTCTTAAAATCAGTATTGTTTGATCTAGTCAATAATGAATATTATTTTCATAGTTAGTTTTTCCCAGATTTTGTTGCTGTTTGCTATTCAGTGGCTTAATAAGCTTCTTTTTTTCACATGTATAGAAATAGTTTGGAGTGAATCAGGATAACAAAATATTTTCAATTTATATCTTTCTGACATCTTGGTTCACTATTAATGCCCCTTCTAATGTAGCTTTCTGGGAAAGCTCTGGCAAACCTCCAGAGCTGTTCATGGATGTGGCAGCATCCACCATTAGAGGATATTTGGATAAATAAATACATTCAAAGGCATTTTATAGTAAATACTTGGAAATCCTTTCAGGGAAAGCTGGAACTCTCACATGGGTTGTGTGTAAGCAGTCCTATCAGGAATCAGGCATGGCACATTTGTTGGCCTGCTGAGGATCAGCCAACCAGTTTAACTATCACCAAACATCTCTGTTCATCTGGGGAGTCTCAGTTGCCTCTGTCAGGTTCAGTCATCAAAACAGCTTTTGGTACCTCAGCCAGATTCCAAATGGTGTAAGAAAATATGTGTTGCTCTGTGTCAGGACTGATGCCAAACATGAGAATAACGAGGTTCTGACTTGCTGCTCTCATGGGAGGGTTTAACTTCATGGCACAGCTATGAGATCTCATGCTCAAATGAACCACCAAGGGAACAGAGCTGCTGAAGGAGTATGACAGGCATAAAAAGCTGCTTTTTACATTGCATGGGCACCTGGCACTGACAGGGTAAGCTGTGGAGGCAAACACTACGCTTTGTTCCAAGAAAGGAGCTGCCTGACTGACAGAACAAATAAGGAAAATTTTTAATTGGCTATAAAGAAATGAGCTGGGATCTTGCCTGACAAAAGATGACTTGTATAGTGGCTTTCTATATGGCCACAATGTGGATTGTCACAAACTTTTGGTGGAAGTTTTTGGTGCAGCGTGGTCTGGGCAAATATAAAAATTGTGGCTGCAGAACAGAGCAAGCATGCAGTTAAGGCAGGATGGCTATCAAGGAATGATGGCCATAGGAGCTGAGGAAGGCAAAGTCCCTGGAGCCCTTCCAAATACCACTGCAGATTTGTACCCAGCTGTGAAACCCAGAGTGGGTGGAAGGAGGTGGCTTGTGACATGGAGGGAAGGTAGAAGGGGGATGTGTATACAGAGGTGATGGCACCAGTGGCCAGGTAACACAGCAACAAAAAGCATGAAGTGGTATCTGGAAACTTTAATGAAGGGCAAAAAAGGAATAAAAATAAGTGTTTAGAACCGACGGGTTTGTGTTTGTAAGGAACATTTTGTTTAATCTGACTCTGTCTTTGGAAAATTTGGAATGTGGAAATTCTGCTCTATGAAAGCAGAATCGTGTTCTTGCCACAGCAGTTATAGTTAGAAACCTGCTTTTGGCCATCTCAAAACATCAGCTCTAGCAGTAAATGTCACCGAGAGCAATACAGGATGTGCCCTGGATACTCCGACGACGCTTGGATCAAGAGACATTTAAACTATCCAAAGTGAGAGTTAAACCATGATGAGCTGCCCCTGAGACCTTCCTTACAAGGTCTGAGCTGTGGCTGGGCATCAAACATGGAAAATATTCCCGGGAAGGGATTCGGAGGCCAGACGGGAGCGGGCGGGGCGGCGGCGCCGCGCCGGCCTTGGGGCGCCACCCAGCGGCGCAGCGCGGCGGCTGCAACTTGTCACGGGCGTTCGAATTGGTAATGGAAATAAATAGGTGTTTGTGATTTTCCTTTGTCCACGGCGGGGGTTGGAGATAAAACTCTTACTTTCTACAAAATTGTGTTGATTCTTTATTGCTTCCAAGAACTTCCAAGGAACTCTTGACTTCGCTGGTTTAGTTAAGCACTGGGATAGGTGACATTGCTCAGAGAACGTACTGTGGTCTATAGCAGAGAAAAAGGGAGATAAAAGAAAGAGAAGATAGAATAGAATACTCGTGTTGAGCACGTGGAAGCAAAGAAGTCTGCATTTTGCAAACGGGCCAAGAATGGTAGGTGCTATTTTGTTTTTCAGTTAGTCTAAAGTGTGAAATACCCAGTTCTTAAAAAAAGCCCAACCACAGACCTATGTCTTCATGCATGAGTCATAAATCATAAGCAGTCCTCATTCAAATTAGCTGCCTCACTCTTAAACTCTTAGAGTCTGCTGGTAATTTTCACTTTAAATTTTCTTAACAGGGTGCAAAAAATAAATTAGTTTCTGAAGTTGGTAATCCACAAAGTCATTCAAAAGACATGTGACTGAATTATTCCAAAAATGTGAGTGGACAGAAGAAAAAAGGCAGATAAAAGTGTCTACATGAGCCAAAAGAACAAGAATGCCTTCCTGTACCCTCTCCTCCTCCCCTTTTGGACCTGTTTTTTGGGGGAGAAAGGGGAAGACACGGCCCTGTTTTAAAGGCTGGTTCTGTTCTTCCTTTCTTTCTTTCTTTCTCCCTTTCTTTCCCTTTCTTCTGTAGAAAGACTATTTTTAGCTCTGACAATTCACTCACAACAAAGAATACTGTAATTTTTGCATTTGTAGTTTCTGTGAGATCACTTGGAGTTGTTTTATTTCTTGGGTGCACAATGGATTACTTTGCTTTTGTTTACATTTACTTTGCCTTGTATTCAAGGCCATGGTCTTCAGTACTTTTGCAAAACACAGCACTGCAGCTTTTTACTTTGTGAGTTCTTCTGACTGCAAGGAAGATTTCATTTCACTTCTTAGTGGCTGTGTTTCTGTCCGGAAATGACCGTAGTGATTGAAGTTCCTCATAGCCCCAGCACATCAATTTGCTGTGAGGAAATGCTTCTTCATCCCTGCTGAGTGTCTGCACTGGAGACATGCAACCCCCCTGTGAACATGAAGACACAAGCTTGCTGCTCCAGCCACTGCTTGAGGGACAGGATTATGGAGCTGCTGCAGAAGATGGGACACAGTGTCCATCAGTGTCTGTGTCAAGGAACAATCCAGCAAAGAGGGATTGGCTGGTAGTTGCTGTGCTGTGCTTTGGGAATTTAATAAATTTCATTGATTGGTTCATTGTGCCAGGTGAGAACCCATTTTCCTCTTCTAAAGAAAAAGAAATTTAAGTTCTTAACAGCTCTACAAATGTTTCTAAACTCTACAAATGTTTCTAAAGTAAGGATATGCTTTATGTTTTTTTACTTTTTCTCATTTATCTGCTTTAGCCTGTTGATCATACTCTTAATGAAACTTCCAGTTATAAATCTGGAAAGACCTAGGAGTGATTTATTAGATATTAATAGTTAGTAGAATGCTTATAAAAATAAAATAATACTTTAAAATCTAGGTCTCTTATAAACAGACTTTATCATACAGGGCAACTGGTCCATTTTTGTGGCTGGATTCTGCAGAGATTTGACTAAGGAGCTTCTCTTTACTGTACACAGCAGTTTACAAGGCTTTCTTTGCATCTAGTAGATTTTATATGATACTCCTTTATCTGAAGAATAGTGATGCTATTCCCTCCATTACATGTTCAAAAACTATATGATCTGTGTGATAACTTTGTTATCCATGTTAGTTTGCTTAGGGGAGGCTTAACTTCCTTGTGAGCTGCTGGCAGTTGCGTGATTTCTGCAGCTAAGAGTGGAACATGATTGTGGAAAAAGAATAGAGACCCACTTCCTTAAGCCTTCCCACACCCAAGTTATGACTTGTTGTCTAATAAATAATATCCTTCCTCCAAAATATTTTAACTATTTTTTTCACTAGCTGAAAACAACCAAGAGTTGCTTTTAGTAAACTAGAGGGAAACTATGGGGGTTTTCCCCTGTATAAATTGTGGTCTGTGTAAGTTCTTCTATTTAGTACTACTCCTAAGCATCTCCCATGCTTCCAGGGATCTGATTTAGAAAATAGGGGAAACAGTTGTTGTGAGCTTGCTATATTTTACTTCTGAGTGGCATAGGAAACAAATGTTTTAAAACTTTGAAATAACCCAAAGGATGGATTATTGAATTTGGAATTAATACCTAGTTACAGTACACAAAGTAATTATTTTCCTACTTTGACCATTCAGAAATTTAGGACATTCAGTCAGTATCTTTAAAAATGGAGAGTTTAGTGGGTCTAAGAGTTTGAGCTTGGTTTTTTGAGTACTTTTTAACAACACAAGAGGGAAGGAAGCAAGTAGGAGTGCTGTAGGAGTGCATGCTGAATGACACTGCAAGGCTGTGAGTGAAAAGCTTCTGTATATGCGTTCTTTTGTCAAGTAACTTCCTTTGGAGAAAGGCAGAGGACAGAAGAGGATGAAAATATCTTCAAGAAAGAACTTGGATGCTAGAAGGGTATCCCCTTGGGAAGGTTAAGATCAAGAAGCCACTTGGCTCATTCCAGGCTTTGAACTGTTCAGGGACTCCTGAACCCACTAAGAGCTTAAAATTCGCCCAACATGCTCTTGTGAGTGAGGTACCTTCAGGGCCATGCAAGAATTTAAGAGCAGAGGTGGGGTCTCTGAGGCCTTTGAAACATCCCCTTTAATTACACTGTATGACTAAACCACTTTTTGCTTGGTTCTATGACTCCTGAACCATGGGGGAAGTCTGTAAGCTGCAGTTTATACCACAGCAATATACTGTTCACCTGCTAGAATTCAGTGCCACTGCAGAATTCTTGCAACAGTGCATTTGAGTTTGGCTGTCCAAGTGTATGGCCATCTTGTTAGATATCAGCTAACAGGAAAGGGAGGAAGGGGAGGTGTGAGTATCTGCTTAGAAGTAAGCTGGCAGCAGTTACAAAGTTGTGGTTTCCGGATAGTTCTGTTCACTTTGTTCGGCTTTGACAGCGTTTGCATGACAGAAAACAAGCTCTTCCCCTTGTCTGCTGACTTCAGTTTATTGAAACTAGTGACCATGCAGACCTTTCCTCTCTTTTCTGTCCACCAAGCTGTTCAAATCAATGCTTTGTAATTTGTCAGGAACTGGCAGGGTCAATTATTTTAGTTATGTGAAGGGAATGACATTTTAGTGGTGCTCAGTGTGAATATTAGTTTGAGATGAAGTTGTGGTTCTGTTCAAGTCTTGTTAGGTGTGATTTGTTCTAAATACTCTGTGAGACCAAGCCTGAATTCCTCTAAGACAGTATTTCTGTGTATTGATCACTGGCTGCCAGAAAGGAGAGATATAATTGATTGTCCTGTTTTAATGATGCAAAGTGTTGGAATTAAATCACTTGTTTAAACTTTCGAGACCATTAGGAAACCCCTGAATGTAAAATATGTTCGAGTCACTGAGAAACTGTCACTGTAAACCTCTGGAGCTGCTGTTAGGCTGGACCTTGATCTACAGTGATTGAAGTCACATCAGTAAATAGTGAGTGGACTGATGCTGCAGCCATGGGGACTGTGGGAGAACATGGATTTAGCTTTAAATTAGCTGCTCCCACACTGCTTTTGAGTGGGTGGAGACTGCAGTTCATGGCACAACATGTAAAACACAGTGTGGGAGAAGGGGTACCTCTTGCTGACCTCACCCACTCCCTTCTGCTGCAGATGTGAGCACAGCAGGCAAATTACACAGAACTTGTTCTCTTAAGTGGTAGTGGTTTCATCCTCTTAACAATGTTATGGCTTTATCTATTTTGACAAAATTGAAGTGGCATGAGAAGTAAATGTCTTTTTTAATTGATATCTTTCAACACTGGAGTACAGGTATGCTTTTTCAAAGCAGTATCTTCTATTTTCAATTGGTTTTCAGCAGTGTAAATTGGAAATACAAGATAGGTGAGATGGAAGATCTGCAGGTCTGGCATGGTATGGAGAAGAAAATGACCTTTTTGTCTGAACATCCACTCTTTTCTTCCACATTGTGTCCATTAAACTTTGAACTCTAAATTGTTAATGTTCTTAGGTGCTAATGGTGCAAAAGAAGCAGAACAGGGTGGTTGAAACAGTGGGTAAACTGACTCTCATAAGATCCTTATAGTGGAAGATCATTAATTTTATCTATAGTGATAAGAATTTTTAATTCTCTGTGCATCCTGTGCTTGTGGTAGAGTAATGGCTTACATCTAAACTAAAAACTAAATGTGCTGCAGTTCTTGCAAGCCCTGTTTTTGAGTTGGCAGTTACCAGGACTGAGCAGGGTGCTTTGCTGTCATTCAATGTCTGCCTCTGTTGCAGGGATCCTGTTGGATATACAGAAATACTTCGGGCTTAGTGATGGGAAGACAGGTCTACTGCAGACAGGTAATAAAATCTCCTCAGTTCAGACAGTTGATTTTGCCTTGCCCCTCTGTGGTCTGCTCCTAAAACACAGTCCAGTTACTTACCTCTTCCTCCTTGTATGTGGTATTCCTCACTTCCACTTGTGGGCAGGCTGACTATAGTGCAAAACTGAAAGTCAGGCTGGAGTCAGGTCCTTCAAAAATCCCACAGTATGTGAATCACAAAAGATGAAGGGTTTCTCAAGAAATACAGAAATTGAGTGATTCACATATATTTTATTGTTGTATAGATATTTTGAGTCTGCATTTGTCTTTTTCCAAATATCAGTCGCCTTCCTAGTCCTACAAACTCAGCCTTCCTTTAACCCCTGCCCTAAAAATAACCTGAGTTTATCTGAGAGATGAGCAGAACATATGACAAAAACAATTAGAAATTGTTCATTGTTGGATTTTCAGTCTTCACCTTGTGTTACATGCTGGCTGCCCCCATCTTTGGATACCTTGGAGATCGCTACAACAGGAAGATCATCCTTGGAGCTGGTATTTTCTTCTGGTCTGGTGTGACCTTAGGGAGCTCATTCATCACTGAGTCGGTATGTTGCTTTTTTAGAGGGTGCTATGAAAATAACCTGCATACATCTTGCAGGATTTGATAGAGTCCTTCTCTAATCACATTTGGAAAAGCATCAGTGACTACTCATTTCCCAAGCCTTAAGCCTGGACTAAATATACTCCATGCAGGAATGCCTTACAGGACACTGGAGAGCAGCCTAGGCAATAGAGAACCCACACATTATTGTTGTGATTGATGGGATTTTATTTTTGTCCTGAATGTTTATTGTTTATGACCTTACAGTGTGGTAGCTTGTTTGTTACATGTGCTCTGTCCACACTGTCCTGAAATTCCCTCTGAGTGTCACTCTGAGAAGTCACTGCTGCGCAGAAAGAAAAAGCAGAGCAGTGAGAATGTGAGGGAAGCAGGTGTGAGTGGAAGGAATACAAACATAGGCAAAAAGCAGTTCAATTCTGATTTCCTCTGGTAGATTTCATCCACTAAAATGCCCCTCTTTAATAGTAAGCTTTCTTTCTTGCATGGACTTTTTTTGACTATAATATGTCTTTTCTCTGCAGCATTACAGGATATTTGTTCTTTCACGAGGACTGGTTGGCATTGGCTCTGCCAGTTACTCCACTATAGCACCTACCATCATTGCAGACCTGTTTGAGGAAGGAAAAAGGACCACAGTGTTATCTATCTTCTACATCTTCATTCCAGTGGGAAGGTTGGTTTTCTTGCAGTGGCCTTTTGAAATTCCATCTGACCACACCTGCAATTCAATATACCCTGAGCCCTAATCAGATTTATTTTAATGTATTTCTTCATTGGCTCTTACAAAGGGATTTGTCACTTCCTTGGCAAGTTTGAATAGAGCTGATTAGGTGTATTTCTCTACTTACCTTGAAAAAAATTTGCTTTTTCCCCCTAACATTTTTAGGGAGAATCTAGACTCTGGAAACTCTGGCTTTGAATAAAATATTGAATCAATTCTAAAAGAAATATGTGCATGAGAGTATGTAATTTATTTCTGTGTTTTGGGAGACAAAAGCTTTTAGATACTAAGTTTATTTGACAGGTTTTTCAGGAACCTTCCGTTAAATGTCTCTCAAGGAAGAACTGGTACTTCTCTCTCCTCTTTTAGTTATGTTGACATTGTATCTGTAGAAAAGGTGGAGAAGGGCTTTTCAAATGGTTCAGAGGCATACACAGTATCAGAGCAGGCAGCCAAGGCCGGGCCTAGAAGGCAGATTAAAACTAAAGAAATTCCTGCAGGCATAATTCCTTTGGCTAGCACAGAAGGGAGTAGGTAATAAAATGTTTTATGGGCTCTTTGATCCAGGTTTGCCGTGTCATTCTACAGAATATATATTCCAAGGGGAATCTGGGACATTACTGTCATCATCTCAAGTCTACTCTGAGGAGGTTAGACTCTCTTTTTAATACTGGCTGGCAAGCAGACTAGCACAGACCATGAGGATTATTTCTGTTTATCCCTTTGGAAAACTATGACAGAACACTTCTGTGTGTTCTCCTTAGCTGTCAAGGCATGTCATTTCAGCCATCCAAAATTCATTGGTGCTTACTGACCATTCCTTTCTGTTGTTTGCAGTGGCTGTGGTTATATGCTGGCAGCTGGCATGGCAAAAAGCACGGGTGACTGGCACTGGGCATTCAGGGTGAGTCACTCACTTTCATTCATCGTGACATCAAAATCATCACTGGGGTTTGGATTCTTTATTGTGTTAAAGGTGAGCAGTGAGAGGACTTTCTACCCTCTGACAGGTCAGGAACGTGGTGTTTAGGAGAAGTTTTCCTCCATGACAAGTGGCAGATTTCTGCCTACCTCTGACGGGTGTAGGTGAAATTGTACAGCAGCCAGGGCAGGTGCTGGTGTTCCTCTTACCTGAGGGCACATTTGGGATGGTTGTTACTGCACCAAGACCTCCTCAAACAGAGGAATTTGAAGGTAAAATGATCATTATACTGGTAGCACCAGTTTTCTGGAGTGCTGTTGGGAACAACTTCTGTTATTTAAGGGTTTCAAGAAAATAACCTCTTCTGTTCTGGTCATATCATCATGATGCCTCTCACTGAGACACTCAGTGCTTTGGAAGCACTTTGTCAGAGCCTCATGCCTTGTATAAAAAATCAGCTAGCACATGCAGATGAGTGGGGCAGAATATTTGCTGGAGTAACACTGAGGCTATTCAGGTAACACTGGTGACTGCATCAGTGATTCTTGTGTTTGTAGCTAGAATACTACAATACAGTTTTATTTCTTCACATGTTTTGTTTGTTTGGTTGGTTTTTAATCAGAGGGAGGAGCAATCATGTATCTGTATGATGGGAAGGGAGGATCTATTATCTTTCCTTCAAAGTCACCAAAGTCACTCTTTTTCTTTACAAATATGACCTAAACCAGCACACATCTATTTCTGAACATATCTGCAATTTTCTGATAGTGGTTCTAATGCAATTGGAATTGCTGTGGAGTTCTCACTATAAAAAACCAGGTATCTTTGATCTAGCCAACCTTGTGCCTACAGGTAACTCCTTGCATGGGAGGACTGGCACTGCTTCTCCTGATTCTGCTGGTCCCTCACAGGATCCAGAGAAGGACAGCAGCACACAGAGCACTGAGCATCTCCGGCATGGTAGGAAGAGCAGATGAGAAGCCAGATGTGCACAGAACTGCCAAGACTACTTGGTGTCAAGATGTGGGATCACTTGTCAAGAAGTAAGTGGTTTAAGCTACAAAGGTTCCGTCTGTTGAGGAGTCACCATTCCATTATAAGGAATATGTCCATTGAGTCCTGCTTCACTCCTTTGGGCCACATGCTGTATGCAAGAGGATGGAAACACCATTAGTAAAAATCTTTCTTCCACTTTTTTACAGGAATGCTGCAAAAGAGATAAAAATTTTCTTTACTTCTTCTATCCTTCCATTTTGAGGAGGGGGAAAGGGGCAAAGTTATGATGGCAGTTGCTCCTATTTAAATCCAAAGTTCTGCTTTCTACTAAATTTTCCCTTCCCTACAGAAGCTAGATTGGCAAAAGTGCATCATTTTCTGGTGTAAATTTATTTATGATTCTTAGCGCCTGAGGAAGGTTGGATTAGCATGTCTCAGGCACTCTGTGGTATTTGGGAGCCTGCTGTGCATGAGGTCAGAGTTTGTGGGAGCCCAATATGGTTTATAAAGTTATTGTCAATGTGTTTTGATGGGCTGAGCTGTGGCTGGCAGATGACATCGTCCTTTTAACCACACAAAAATTAAAGATGCAGCTGACCTGCAGAACGAGGTAAAATCCGGACTGGAACAAGTTCCTCGCTGCTGCGACCCCGCAGTCAACCGGTGCCGAGCTGTGCCGGGGCAGGACGAGGAGCTGGAGCGGCTTTGGGAACAGCAGGTGCCGCTGTGCAGCTGCGCCAGACCCGGCTCCGCGCTGCCGCTGCCCGCAGGCTGCTTCCCCGATCCAGCGCTTTTCCTTTAAAGGTTTACTTTCCTGGGACCTCATTTGTCTTTGGGGTGTTCTTCCAGACCATTCAGCGCTTTCTAACTGCCCACTAAATCTGCATCCTCTTTACATCCTGAACAGCGGGTACACTAGAGATCGGTTTTTGTAGGATCACAACTTGTAGGCACTACATCCTGAAGTGAATAAAAAAATAAATTTTCCTGAATCAAAAATGGACCTTTCTGACATTTCAACAACCAGACTATCTCCAAAGTTGCTTTCCTACAGAGATGTTCCAGTGTAAAAAAATATGTTTTCTTTTTTTTTTTTTCCCTTTAGCAGTTGATTCCCATTTTCTTTTCCTTGGGCAATTGATTTCCAAAGCATAAAGACATACTGCTGAAAAACTATGTGGTTCTACTTTTAATCAAGTCCAAGAGCACTTTATCTTTAGAAAATGGAGAATTAGGTTCATTCCTTAACAAATCCTCTAGTTTGGTGGTTACCTGATCATTTGCAGCAGTCTTAAGATTTCATATGTCCCTATTGACCTCAAAGAGGGTTTTTTCCTGAACTATTAATAACAAAAAGACCAGCAAAATTTTAATTTTCTGCTAGAATAGGGCAGGAAGGAGACAAGGTTTGGGCAGTTTTCAAAAATGCTTCTCCTTTTGTCTGAAACTTGCTGAGGAGATTGAGTCTATTTTTACTTGCTCAGGTAGAGTTAAGGAGCTTCAGCCACTGCAGCTTCACAGTTTGGAAGACCCAGATGTTACTGTCATTCATACTGGTTACAGAAACAGCTTAGAACCTGAGGCATTTAGACTTGAACATAGAACCCTTTCCTTTAGCTACTAAGCCATTAAATTCTTGCTCACTCTCTATTGTTATACTTCTGCTATCAAAAAATTCACAGCAATTGTTTTGGCAGAAGTTGGCATGAAATCTGCAAGAGACCAGGATTTAACATGAAATCACTAGGTCATACCCTCTGCTCTAATTAGTACTTTATTGTTGAATTTAATAATAAAGCCTGATCAGAGTTCAGATATTCAAGGATTTTGATTGCAAGATGTCTGAATGAATTGTTTTGTTATTGCTTGAAATCCTGGGTGTTGCAGGTAGGTTTTCCCTTTTTCCTCACAGACCATTCTTTCTAATATCTCTCAATTTTTTGGGTTTGTTTGTTTTGTTTTGTTTTTTTAATTTCAGCTGTAGTTTTGTCTGTTCCTCGCTGGGTCTGACTGCCATGGCCTTTGTCACTGGAGCCCTGGGAATGTGGATGCCACTGTTTCTGTACAGAGCTCAGGTTGTCCAGGGCCTTGTCCCACCATGCCTCCAAGACTCGTGCAATTCATCTAACAGGTGAGCTGTGCCTGCGGGAGCATACCTGGAAACACTGCACAGTGCTCAATCACAGCTTGTTTCCAAAGAAGGGAGGACGTGACCAAGAACTTCTTGTGAAGGCAATGGGGTGTGAAGGTTAAATTGCCTCCAGGTATCTGAGACACTCCCCTTTGTTTGTTTGTTTATAATCACTCAGTTAACTGGAAAGATGCTGCCAGCCCTATTTAAGTAAAGTGGGAAGAAGCAGTAAAAGCAACAGTTGTGGGGGAAAAGGAGCAGGTTTAGCAAGGAGTTTTTAGCTGACAAATAATTGTGCACCTCAAGTTACTTAAATACCCATTTAAGTATATTTAAATCCTGTGTTATAGTAACTTGCCTATTATCTTATAATTATTTTGTTTTTATAATCTGTGCCATGTTGGTAAGTTCACTGTGGCTCCCAGCTTGAAGAAAGCTTGATGATTTTGATGTAGTATCATATCATATCAAACCAGGATCTTGTGAATAGCTGCCAGCAGAGCTCTGCTTACAAAGCATGTCCAGACCAATGAAGATTCATGAATAGTATCAAATATTGTATATGAAGGGGAATTTACACTAGTAGAACACTTTGAATTAGTCATAACACACTTTTTTGTAGATCCCTTCTCCCCACCAAGGAAGTTTTTCTTCACAGTGTGTTGTCCAGAATACAAAGATGTATTCAGTGTTCCTCTTGAGTCTTTACAGCTTCCCTCAGTAACAGTGAGCACTGGGACTTACTCCCTGGCAGTGTCTCCATACAAGTCTCCCTTTCTTTGGGAGGTATCCCAGCTCTTGTTTCAGTCTCTGCTTTTGTAGTGGATTTCAAAGAACTAAGTGCTTACTACACGGCCTTTCCAGGTAAAGACAATTAAAGGGAAAATTTTCTGCAATGGAATAACTGAGTCAACTCAGAAGTGATTTCTGAGTTGTGGCAAAACCAGATGGATTGGAGAGTCATCCCAAAATCCTTAAATGGGAAATGAATTGTCCTTCCATGGATGCCACCAGTGGCACATTACTTATCAATGAACAGTACTGGGAAGGGAGTGAAACACAGGAATCTGGCTCAGGGTAGGCAGATGAGGGAAGCTGAACAGTTTAAGATGTTTGGCTGTATCTGTTTACAGATGCAGTTTAAGTACTTCCTTTGTTAAGTTGAAGGTGTTGGCCTCTAGTTTGTTTTCTAATCCACTTCTGAATTATTATTCCACAGCAGTGTTGTTAGAGCAGACATGATCTTCAGGGAAGTGAAACAGAGCATCTGATAGTTTAACCTCATGTACTGCTTCTTATAAGATGCTTTAAATATAACCTTGGCATAAGCTCATGCCAGAAGCAGCATAAGGCTGGTTTTGGACTGTTATTCCAAGGGGATGTAAAGAAACAGAATATAAACTACTATGTCTGACCTGATAGTGCTGGAGGAACTCAGCTGCACATTACCAGACCTGCCCAGGGATACTTTAAAGATGTTTTTCCCTCTGGCTGTTCAGCAGTTTCAGACTTTGTTTAAGGATCAGGACTATGTCACTTAGACTCCTTGGAAACACAGACTCAAATGGCACCACAACTGATTCAAGTCTCAATCCTTTCAAGGTAGATAAATAGGCAGTGTGAAGTTTTTGTTCAGGTCTTTGTGCAAACACTTTCAAACAGATCAGAGAGATAAGTGAGCATTCTCAGACCCTAAAGGATCCCATAGGGGCCTTTCCCCAGTACTCCGCTTCTGTACTTTCCTACTCCCTGTCAACTGAACTGTGCTTGGATTTAGTTTTGGCCATTCTTTTTTATTCCAGCTGCAGGTTTATTTCAACTACAGTTTACAATACATGAATATTCTAAACACAATTCCATGAATGCTTCAGTCAACTAATGTCACCTTGGAACTTGCCTCTCTTGAACAAATATCTGAGATTATTCTAGCTAGTGACAATCTATAATGTCACTATCAAACTATAGTCAGTGATGGATCAGAATCCTGAAGAACTTGCAGGGAGAGTACAAATTTGCTTAAAGTTTGTTATCTTTCATAGCAATACCATTTTTTTTTCTTGTAGAATTATTGAGTTCTTCCTAATCAGCCAGAAAGAAATTAAGAAGTGGGTGTTCTGTAGTTTAAAGGAACAGATCATGTCCCAGCTGGTTACTTTGCTTTGCAGTTAGAAAAAGCTCAGGAAAATGTACAGAATTTGCCATGTAGCACTCTAAAATATTCAGAAGTGCTTGTACTCAGAATACATTGATGCTGTCCCTGCTTGCCTTCAGAGAATTATGTTGCAGTGGCACCACTGATCTTGTGCAAGAGACTTGCTTTGTCATTGGGGGGTCTCACTGGGACAGAGACGAAAGCACACATGCAAGTCCCTTTGGAAGCTGAATCTTCTAAACTATTCAGACATGGTCTTTTAAAACATGAACTTGTGGTTCCTGAAGAACACATTTGCATCTGCAGACACACAAAGCTGAATGGTATTGGAAACTCTGTGTTCAGAAAATGCTTAGTGGACCTGGCAGTAGTTACCTATTCTTTGAACTCTTCTGGGAAGTGCTAGGTGTTTCCCATAGTCAGAGAAGTGACTCATCTCAGCTGTGCTAGCCAGAGGGTTGTATCTCTTCCAAGGCAGCAGATTGTGATACAGGGTTACTCCATCTGTGTTTCAGGGATGACTGGGTAGATTGATTCACAGGGTAACCACGATCACTGTGTCTTCTCTAAATCACAGCATGTCCAAGCCAGAACGTACTGAGCAGAGCCCTCCTTGAGCCTGGGTGCATAACACCTGCTCTGTAAATGGGAAAATATCTTCTCCAAGGGATACAGCTGCCATCTCAAAGCCATAGTTTCAGATGAGGCTTGGGATTACATCCACTTAGAAGAAGTGGGAGGGTCACATCAAGTGAAATTGTAAAATTCAACTTCCCTATTAAAGATTCCTCTGAAACTACAAGTACAAGCTAACACCATTTATTTTTCCACAGTACAGTTTTACTATGCTCAGCTGAATCCTTTGCTTTGTCACCAGCCTAATATTTGGAGGCATCACCATTGGGACAGGAATCTTGGGTATTATTGCTGGGGCAGAAGCTGCAAGACGTTTAAGGAAGATAAACAACAAAGCTGATCCTCTGATCTGTGCCACAAGCATGTTCATTTCTGCCCTGTGCCTCTACATAGCTCTGATGGTGGCCCAGACAAACATCCTTTCCACTTTTGTAAGTGACAATTAGCAAAGTGTCTTTTGGCATCCTGGGGAGAATGGGAATGGGGAGGAGGAGGCTAGGGGTGGCTTTTGCAGAATTCTCTGCAGTCTTCAAGACCATTAAGAGGTTTCAGTGACTTGTGACAAGGTATCCAGTAAGCTGTGGGCTCTGATGCTCCCCCAGCTGAGCTCTGTCCTGTAAGAACCATGCTGGGCAGTCCTTGGTACAGTATAAAGGGCAGACAAGAGTACAAAAACTGGGCCTGAGGTCCTGCAGAATGCCCACAGTGAAGAAGAGAACAGTAACCATGCATTTAGCTGCGTTGAAACATGTCCCTTATGCAAAAATATAGTTAAAGCCAGTCTCAATCTTATGTTAATTTTTAATGCTTTGTGGATAATTTAGTATTCTTATTTATTTTGGCTCTCTGAATACTTAAAGGTTGGTGTATTTGGGACTGTACAATACACACTGTTCTTGCTAAGAATAATTTAGCCCTCACCTTCAAAGCCCCAGATCACTAGCTGATCTTCAAAGTCAAGCTTTTGGCAATACAAACTGAAGTATAAATCACTTAAATTCCATTCTCAGTAAAGGGGAAAACAGGAACTTACTAGGAATGACAAAAAAATCCCTGTAAGAGGGAACTGAATGTAAACCCTATTTCAATTATAATCTGGTAACAGCTAGGGAAAGACTCCTGTGCATTTTTCCTCTGACTCCACAGCCAAAATACCATGATTAACATGTAAAGTAAAGTAAATTACAGTAATCAACAGTTCTCTGCAAAAGGGCACTCTTGCATGTTTTTTGCTTCTAAGAATAATGCTTGTTCAAAGAGGTTTTCCTTCTGACTCATCAGGAATGTGTATTCCTGTGGAAAAACACCTTTACACCAAGAGAAAACATAAGTGGATTTGCCTGTCAGAGTGTGTACACAAAGCAAAATGTGAAATTGAAGATTATGTTTGGATCCAAGAGTGGGATCCAAGTGCCCAGAAGAATTAGCCATTGTCTTTTTCTGCTTCTCAAAGCCTCCCAAGCTCCGCTCATAGTGTGTTCCTCAGGGGATTTTTTGTCATTAAAGGTAGAGAACAACAGTTTAATTTGCCAGTCTGTGTTAGATGAGTGAATCAATATATTTTGTTGGAACTACCAAGGCATACCTTTTATTAGAATCATAGAATCACAGAATCATAGAATCAGGGATTTGGGTTGGAAGGGACCTAAAAGCTCAGCCAGTTCCACTCCCTTGACATGGGCAGTGACATCTTCCACTAGAGCAGATTGCTCCAAGCCCTGTTTAACCTTGGACACTTCCAGGGATGGGGCAGCCACAGCTGCTCTGGGCAACCTGTGCCAGGGCCTCACCACCCTCAGAGGGAAGAATTTCTTCCTTATATCTAATCTAAAGCATTGTGAAGGAAAAGATGTCTGGATGATGGTCTATACTATGTATATCAGTGCTTCAAAGAACCTTTTTCCCCAAACTGGCTTGGAGAAGAAAACAAATGAATAGAACAGAAAAGAACTACAGGCTGTATGGATATCCTAGGTCTATTATCTATATCTATTACCTGCAGGATATCTGTAGATATCCTAGGTATACTAGGTCTAGTTCTCCTTGGGAGAATGTAAGCCACCCCTCCAAAAACATCTGAATTTTTCACTGTGCCTTTCCTAGACTGTGTTTTCATCAACCAGGGACAACCAGGTCTTGACCAAGACCTTACCAAACACAGTGCTGGCACCTGTTGTAACAATGTGCCACCAGTCTGAATAGTAGATAAGAATATTGTGCCAGCTGCCATGTGACTTTGTGGCCTGTGTTTCTGAAGAGATTCTGCTTTCTAGCACTGCTCCACCTCAGTGGTGTAACTTTAATGATTTCCTCATGTCCCACTTAGTCTGGGCAGGCTGCTCCAATCTGTGTCCAGGGCTGGCTGAAGGGGTTAATATTTTCTGAGACCACAGCTGTAAGAACTGTTTGGTGACCTACCCCTTTTCCTCATGGCTGGTCTCCATCTGTGATGGATTAGGGATTTCCCACAGGACACCAAGGTTTTGAGACCGCCTGTTCCTTGGAGTCCATTCCATTTTGGAGGTTTCCTCTCTGAAGGAGACCTTAAGAGTACTTGTACTGGCACAGAGATGTTCACTTGGCTTCATTTGCTTCCCTGTGCACTTTGTAAACCTGTGCTGAATGTTTCTCTTCCATGGATCTTGCTTTTCTCTTCTTGGGTTCAGTAGTTCATAGCAGCTAATTTAGGAGGGTGGTGTATGTTATACTTTGGCTCTTCTGCTGAGGATTTGTGACTCAAACACCTTCTTTGGTTCTTTTTCCCACCTTTAAGATGAAGTTAGTGTTTGTAAGCATAGACAGAGGTGTTCAATCTAGAAGTAATGGGTATGTAGGACAACTCTTACATAGATAAGCCCAGTCAGTGAGCCTGCATCATTTTCACAATATAGAAGGGCAATGTAGTGTACAGTACAGTATAGTATAGCATAGTACAGTCACTGCTTTTTTTTCTATTTTGCAGATTTTTATTGCATTTGGAGAACTGTTTTTGTCTGTAAACTGGGCTGTTGTGACAGACATACTGCTGGTAAGTGCTCATGTAATTATTTCCTTATTTCAAGTTTTTTGACAATGTAATATTGTTCCTAAGCCTGCATCTTGGTGGCTTTCTGGGGACAGATGGACAAACTCCTAAAGATAATCCCCTTGTTGGTATCTAGCTTGAAATCACTGCCACAATGTACTGCTGGGCAAGGATGCCAGTGGCAATAAGGGTATGGTGGTGCAGTAGTCCAAGTTATTATAACCCCAGGAAGATGTCCTGATTTGGATGGAACTCATGCATGTGGTACTCTATAATTCTGCTTGTACCCATAGTATTTTGTGCTTCTGTACAGATTTGTGTTGTCAGATACCTGCTAGAAAATGGTCTGCACCAGAAACAAGGTCATTTTGTGCCTATAATCAGATTTCCTTTTTGTTTTCCAGAGGTTTGAAAGGATGATCCCAATGATGCAAAGTTGATAGTGCATGAACTATTAGCAAGTTCCCTTAGTTCAGAATACAGTGCAGATGAACTCCAGCTCTTGCAAGTCCAGTTCATAAGTGGTGCTGCACTGCCAGAGCATCAGGCCAGCAGTGATGCTTAAGGGGCTCTTGGGAATTCCAGGACTGACACCACAAGCCAAGGAATAGCAGGGCATGATTTCATTTGGATTCTGTCATCCGTCATTTCTTTAGAAAGGAGTGATATGAAAAGCACACATCTTGTAGCACAGTTTGTCCTCCTTACCTCGAGCAGCTTCTTTTTATAATTTCAAAGGTTTTTAGAGTTAGTAATTTTACTTGAGTTTTTACTCTAAATAAAAAGTTGGCAACCTTTCATTTAGGTTGTAGCTCCACAGTCACTAATAGATGTCTGTGTAAACCCTGGGGCAGATTCTATGATTGCTGAACTACACAGATCATTATAGTCTTATCAAGTAGTTTATATGACTTTTTTTTTAATAATACATAATATGAACAAGTTGAATATGGTTTATCAGTGCAATAAGCAAAGAAATGCTCATATCTGATAGTCAGACTGCAAGAAGCTGATTTAAATACCAAAGTTATTTATATGATTTACAGTTCTTTTGTTGCCACCCATGGGCAAAAGACAAAATATTTAAATTGACACTACACTTTTCTATGAGGAGTAGAGTATCAGATCACCCAAGGGACCCAAACTCTACTTTGAGATCTCTGTGCCAAAAAACTGTGGATGTGATGGTAACCCAAATATTTCAAGCAAGAAGCCCCCTGTGAGACAGGGACTGTTCAGACAAGTGTGGTACAGGCACAATGCTGCTGCAGGTGGCACTCAAAGTGGGGAAATTGTGTAAAGCCATCAGGACAAGTGAGAGAAGGCTCAAAGTTAAGAGACAGCAGAACAGAGACCTTTGACAGTTTCTTTCCAAGCAAAAGTCACATGAGTGCTTCCCATTTTATGTAATAGTGTTTCATTCTAAGGGAGCTGAAATCTATTTGCAGATTGCTGCTGCAAACTCCATAGTCATAATCAATCTTTCATTTAAGAACCACAGTGAGTGCATTCATGTGTAGCACAACATGTAGTGATGCACAATAGCAGTTCACAAGAAGGACAGGAAAAAAACCTTGCTGCCTGTGGCTCCAGTGGAGCACAGGTCACTGTCCCTTGCTATCACAGGAACTGGAAGTTTACCCCTGAGGACAATGACACTGTGGTCTGAGTTGCTCAGATATACAATTGGCTTGGTATCACTACCAGCTAACTAAACCCAAGCTGAGCAGAAATGAAAGCATCCCTATTACAGTGTAAAAGGATGAGAAAGTATATTGCCAAATGCTGAGCACTCTCTAGTGACCAAAGGGACCAGCTGTGAAGCACTCTCCTTCCACTGCCTGACCTTGTCTTGATGTGATTCTGTTTATCTTTGTGTTTCATAGCTGCAGAACCTTTCTTTACATTCTGATTGAGATGAAGGAATGGAACTACTTACATTTCATGGGTCTTCAGCAAAGCCTTGCTGACACTGACTGTGCATTATGTTCTCTTTCATGGTGCTGCTCTCTACATGTCAGTTTTCTGCACTCTGGAATTTTAATAAAGTAGTAAATAATGGAGTCAGCATTAGTAAATTGGCTGCTTGCTTAAAATCTCAGCCAGCAGCCAGGAGGGTTTTGATTCTTATTTGACTCTCACAGAATGGTCAGAAACAATTATCCTATGAGAAAAGAGCTGAAGCCTTGCAGCAGTGAACTGGTGCAGAAAAATTATCACTGGTCCAGACTGATGGTTTTACTTATCTTCAATTTCAGTTTATTTTGAAATAATTGGGGGTTTTTTTGCACCAGAAGCAAGTATAAATACCATTGCCATTCTTTTTACATGAGTTGAGACACCAACTTTTTTAAGTTTCTCAATTTACTTTTTCTTTGAACTCCTACATCTGCATTTTAATTCTGTCCTCTGTCACTGTTAAAGAGGAAGGTGGCATCACTGAGTTAGGTAATGGTGATACATGGTGAGGAGAGTGAGGCAGATGGTTACTATCAGCTCTTTCTTTCTTCCTGAATCCAAACAGCAAAGCCTGCAAGGAACAGGGCTTTTTTTTCAGTTCCATCACTCCAATCTCAGTTTTCTTAGGGAATGCTGCATCACATTGCAGCCTGCAGGAGATCTGTGGGGAGCATCAATGCCCTACCCTGGATCCATATAAATCTAGAAGAGAAGGAAGATCTTGTTTCCCATGTGACCAACATCACTAACTCTCTTTTCTTTCAGAATATTATGGGATTAGTTACCAGCAATATTGTATCAATTGGCAACATTGGGGAGGTGAAAAGTTCGTCATAGCAGAGTTCTGTGGTGCTGTGTTCCTCTGGGAACAGACATCAAGTTTATTACCACAAATGTGCTTTGGGTTAGATCTCTTGAATTCTAAATGCTACTAATTGTTTTATCAGAAAAATAGAAAAAATGATGGAATTGAGCTGAATTTGTAGATGTCTGCTCATTCAGTGACAGTCTTACTTGGGAGTTGTGTTTCACCCTGTTGAAACCCCACAAGTTCAGTGTATTACTGCTGTTATATTGACTGAAGGGTGCCATAGATAACAGCAGTAATTTCTCTTTCTGCCTTTTTTCCTGAGTGAACTGGTAGGATTTCTGATAATGTAGCTAGATTTGCTAATGCATGTTCTTATTTTGCCATGAAAATTACTTTTCTTTCTTCCCACATGGCACTACTAGCCACACAATGTAGCTAGGAATTAATTTCTCCTGCAACCTGTGGAGCTGAAGACAAAGGGAGATGCTGACTGAATGATAAGGACTGCCTCCCTTTGTGGTTGGTGCATCAGGAGGCATTGCATGTAGCCACCTTTGTGCCTCCTATTCAGTGTAAACACAAAGGTATCTGCTGTACCACTGCAGTCTTCATGTGCAAGTGAAGTGCTGTAGCTGCCTTGCTGGTTTAGTGGGAGGCTGTACTTGGAGTGTTCCTTATGAAACATGTTTGCCATCTGTGGGGTTATGGAACTCTTTTTTAGGTTTTTGGCAACTAATAGTGTAGGAGATGCTGGAACTGGAGGGGTTTGGGACAGCTACCAATGTGTCCCTGTCTTTGGGAGTGCCCTGGGAGGTACAGAAGTGTTCACCAGCCTGTGTGTGTTCCATCTGCTTCTTTAGCTGACAGCTCTGTGACAGTCTGCAGGAGGGTCTCTGAAACCTCCAGAGGCAGCACAAGGGATCTGCAAACTGTACCTCTTTGGGATACCTGCTTCTCTCCAGGCATCTGGGCTGGATCTCCTTGGAGGAGGAGTGTGCAGGATGTCCCCTCCACTCCTGCCAGGGTGTGGGGTCCTGGGCAGTCACTGTGGCCAGGCATGACCCCATGGCTTCTTCAGAGTCCTTGTGGGACTTTTTGTTTCTTTTTTTTTTCTTCTTTTCCTATTGAATCCCACAGTGCCTTGAGCTCTTGAGTATAGTTTCTGTTGTGCAGAAGAACCTGAGTAATAGCACAGGCAGAGTTTGTATGAGCCCTGAAACTATAACATCCCATCCTTCTCTTGTATTTTTCTTGTTACAGTTTTGTTCTATCTCTTGTAGTTGCATATATGGGATATTAAATAAAGGTAGTAAGGAAGTGGTGCAAGGCACTGGGAGAGCCAAAGTACATTTAGCTTTTCCCATGCTTGCAATGCCCATGATATATTAAGTGCATAACAATATTTGATTTGCATTTCTCAAACACAGCCTGTCATTATCCATAAAAGAAATTTGAGTCTAGGACAGATGACATGAAAACCTCGGAGAGCCAAGAGCTGACAGTCTCCAGTCTAGTACAGTCTGTCATAGCCAGGTCTGCTTCCCAAGCTTAGATTTTCTATTGTAGTTTTTTTGTCTCTGTACAAGAGAGCTTGTTCACAAAGTGTGCATGCTCATCATCCAGGTAGGTTCTGAGAGGAAAAAAAAAAAGTGGGTAGACTGCACACCCTCAGCCTAGGCCATAATGTGCTTTGGCCTCAGTGAGAAGGAGCTGTTGGATTGTTCCTTCATCCCACGGGTGACAAGGATTTCAGAACAGCCAATCTCACATAACTCTGCTCTTGCACTGTCTGGGGACTGGATGCAGTGTCGTGGCGACATGGCATCGCAGTGGTTTTCTGTAACTCTGGAGAGATCTCCAAAGCATCTCTGGTTTCATATTTGCTATTGTTGAAGCACTCTACCTAAATATTCCTAATGAAAAATAAATGTTCTATCCATGCTTAGAAACACCTGCTTTGGAGAGATTAGGAATGGAGTGGGTTATGCATGTGTGCAAAGGAAGGAAGGAGGTTGTCTGTTCTAATCCAGCTGCTCAGAGCGCTCTTACTGGGTGCAGAAATGCTGGTTTGAAAGTGATTTGTGTATCCAAGGTTGAGGCCAAGTGCCTAAGAGGAGCACTGCCAGTGTTCTCTGGTTCTTTACTGAAACTGGTTGCAGTATGTGGTAAGCAGGACCAAAACTCTAAATTACATGTGAGAGCAGGGTCTTTTTTAGTTTTAAACCCAACTTATCATGCATGTTAATATTTCCTTGAAGGCAGTGATAGAGCCACAGTATAGATCATACACCTTGAGTCTGTCCCTTGGTAAAACACCAATCATTCTATTAATTAGTGTGTGAGACATACTTAATGACATTTGGGTGAGTTTCAAGAAAACCCCCCAAACTGTGGAATAGAGGACTAAGAAAATATTAAGCATTTTGTTTCTGATATGAGCAAGTGGTTGAAAAACAGAAGGTTTGAAATTGCTTCTGAAGCATTCTGACTGTGAATGCTTTTTGCATAAATGTATTATTGAAAGGCTTCTTCAGGCAGAGTTGGTCTTCAGCAGCACAAGCATAGAGCTCTTATTACCCCCAAATGACTGTATTTTATTTGACAAAATAGTTCTAATCTACATGATACTTTGCCATGTTCTGGATGTGCACCACATTTTCTTCTCCAACTTGTTATTTAAACCGCATGCCCTGAAAAACAAAATCAGTGTGAGGTGTTGTTACTACAGTATCTTGTGTCTCAGGTGCTTCCTAGTTACAGGCAGTACCATCAAAACATCACCAGACACTTTCTGGTCTGGCAGGCTGGGTCCTCACCTTCAGTCTTCAAGGGATCTGCAAGGCCTCAGCTGACACACTTTAGAGCTCCTCCAGGTTCCAGGTACCCCACTTTCCCTCAGCAGTCTAGACCAGGCCCTAGACACAGGTCATAAGATGTTTTTCTGAAAGACTGTCAGTGCTGAATCCTTATTAGCAAATCATTGTGACTGCAAGGGATACTGGCTGGAGGCTTCTATTGGTTGCATGGCCAAATGGATCTGTACAAGCTGCTCTGAGCTGTGTATGGACACATAGGAGTCACAATTTAGCTACTTTATTGTTATTTTCTCCTGTGTCTTCTTTTCTTGAATGTTTTTTTCCTCAGCAAAACATGCAGTGCACCCTTTTGCTCAGAATAACTTTTCTGTCTCCAAAGCTGTAAACAGTGTTTGAATATGAAATACATAAAAGTTGCTCTGTCGATATCTCTGGGATATTCTGGAAGCAGCTGGACACTCCTGAAGTTCTTGTGTTAATGTTCCCTCTCCTGTGGGCTGTGCTTGGTTTCAGTATGTGGTGACACCGAGGCGCCAATCCACGGCCATCGCCCTGCAGATTTTGGTGAGCCATTTGCTGGGAGATGCAGGCAGCCCATACCTCATCGGGCTTGTAAGTGAATTCTCTCCTTATTGAGCTTTCCTTAGGGTAAAACTTCTAGAAACTGAAAGACAGACACTCACAGAATCATAGGCACTGCCTGGTCCAAAACCAGAAATTACTCAAATTGCTGGCCCTGAGTCTAGGACACAGAGACATTTTTCTAAACGTTTTTACTTGCACGAAGCACTTGGTCCTGTGACACTGCTTGTGGGTGTGAGTAGTTCTATGCAGTGTGTAGAAATTTACAGACTCATGTATTTTTAGAGGCATACATTTTTGCAAAGGCAGTGTCATAGGATTTAAGCACTTCCTGCTAAGTTTGTGAGGAGTTTAATGGAAGTTAATTCAATGTGTTAAAACCCAAGACTTAGTTCCAACCTTGAAGTTTGAAATCTTGCAATTGTCAATGGTGTCTTGAAAATCAGAACAAAAGTGGTGCAATGGTTGTCTTTAGATACTACTTGGCCTTTAAAGCTCTGGTCTCAAATCACCTTAACCCTGAATTCCCACATTCTTTGAGACCTGATTTCTCTGCCCTTCCTACATTTACTTGGTCTTAGGTGCTTCTGTGCAAATAGCCTCATACTGCTTTCTCTGTGCAGTTCATTAATTTTAGTTCCAGTGAACTATATATGTCAGTTTCATTTCCTTCCTTCATTCATTTTAAGACACACTAGTTTTCTGCTTTACTTGACATGGGAGATTGAGTCCTTGTTGGTGATTTAAAGTTCAGTTTGTGTGAAAGTTTATTTAAAGAAGTTCACCCCATGTTAACAGTGTCTGGGTTAGACAGGGCCAGCAATGCCCAAGTGAGCTATGCCTGCACAGCTGCTGCTGGCCCAGCCACACAGGAGGTTCCCCTTGTCCTCATCTGGATGAAACCCAGAGTCTCAACTGTATAATCTGTCTGGCAGAGAAGAGAGCCTCTCTCCCTGAGGGATTACGCTTGGTGACTTCCTTTTTTTGGCAAATGAAGAAACCACTTTGCTGCTTGGTGTTAGGAAACTCCTGCTCTCACACTTATCTGACTGTATGTGTATGGGAGCACAACAACCAACATCCCTGTGGAAAATCCTGCCTGTCACTGTGTGCAGGACCTGCAGAAGTCACCTTAAAGAGCAGCTCATCAAAAAGAGTGAAGACAAAAAGAAGCTTATCCAGATGAGATTAATCTCAGCTAACCTTATAACTTCACTGAGAACAGAGGCAATAAACCCAGGGATAAAACTGCTGTGTGTCTAAGTGGGTTCCTGTGTATTGAGCACCCACATTGTACTCTGGAATGTTCTGTGAGCCCATAAATAAACACTTCCCATGACTGCTGTTGGTTAAACACCAAATCTTCTACTTTCGTGTCCTGATAGTGTTTCCTAATCTGCTTCAGCCAAACTTTTAGCTTAAAATCTGGCTGAAGAATCAGGGAATTTTCTTTTTTCAGAACCTTCCCTCTGCACTCCAGAGATTTTTTCACTAAGCATTTTAAAATTAAATGCATTAGGTTTGTATCATGGCCATTATGTTTGCTGTAGTCCCTAGGTACCCATTTAGAGTTGATCTTCCTCTTATCTTCCTAAACTGTCATAAATTATCATAGAAACCCAGCAAAGGTTGAAGAGTCTTGTATTTATGCATTTCAAGTCACACAGTGTATTCTAACCATCAAGAACAAACGTGGGAATAAAAATGACTGCTTTCACCATTTATCTTTTTGTTTATGCTAAGAAGAGATTTCAAGTTCCTGGGTTAAGTGTTGAATATTACTGAGTTTCTGGAAATCAGATTTTTCCTTCTGTCTACAAAAATAAAATTCATGTGTATCATTTATAGCCTTTATAACCTCATTTTCCCACCAGTGCAAAAAGCACCTGCCTGGTATTTTCTTCCTCCCACTTACTCACAATGTCACTCCATAACTCCTCAAATGCCTTTTGGCTCAAAAGCAGACCCCACTCTTGTCTTAGGTGAATTTCCATTGTTTCCCTGTCTTATGAGTGTTGTTGCTTGTGCCTGTATTACTGCTTGACCCCCCTGTTTCTATACACTGGATGCCAATAAGGGAGGTAGAAAGTTACTGAATAGGATTAAGAAATGCTAAAGGTCACTGCCAAATGCACATCCTGTGCTGGCAATCTGGAGATGGGCTAGGAAGTGGTAAAATACATTTCCTGCCCTTGTGACTGGAGGCACTGAAGATGTAAAACAGCATGAGATCTCTTGTCCCTTTGGAAGCTGGAGAGCAGTGGAGTACAGGTGTGCTGGGTACTGGGTTTGACAAACTTTGGGAGCAGACTCTCATCCCTGTGCGCCTCTTTTATTCTTTTCAAGACCCACACTGTAAGCAGTCTGTTTGAAGGAGGAGAGGATGGAGGTGTTATTCCAGATTAATAGCAGCCTTGTTCCCTCCCCAGATCTCCAACGCTATCCAGGCCAGGAACGTGCCATCGCTGCAGTGGAGTTTCCGGAGCATGCAGTACAGCTTTGTCACCTGTGCTTTTGTTGGGGCCTTTGGAGGAGCCTTTTTCCTCCTGACATCTTTCTACGTCGAGGAAGATCGGAAGGAAGCACAGAGGCTCTGAGGTGTCTGTGTGTCTTTGTAACTTTGAAATCTGGATGTGGTGACCTGTTTGGGCACCAGCCACAGGACTGTCTCTGTAACATTCAATCATGTTAAAGTCTCCCTTATGGTAATGCCACAACAGTCCCTGTAAAAAAGATAAGGGCAAAATCCCAGTGAAGTCTCAGATTAAACAAACCTTCCACACTGAGCAAAACAGACCACAGAGCTCACAGGCAAAATTGCTGTTAGTGCAAAATGCTGCAGTACATGGAAATAACATCCTTCACTGTAATGCATCCCTGCAGACTTCATGGAACATGAGATTCTTTTTCTACTCTGATCTTTCTCAGCCCTGTAGAACCAGTCCTGTCTCTCTGTAGCACTTCTCTCTCTTCCCTGAAAGAAATCATGTTAAAAGTGTAAAAGATTTAGAAAAAAACTTTTGAATTGGACAGAGCCCTGTCCTCAAGCACCTGGATTCTTACAGCCCCCTTCTGCTCTGACTTGGTTTTCCAGGTACCAGCAATGAACCATCCCTCAAAGGAAGATGAACTCTGGGGAGAGATTTGCACAGAAGAAAAAACCTCCTTCCTTTTTTCTTTCCTTTTTGCTTAATGAGATACAGCTGGGGAAAAGGCCAAATCACAATTCCTCCATATGGCAGAAAATCCTGCATACTGACTTTTTTGGATGCTTTTTATGCAAGTCAAAAATTGCTCATGCATTGGCATATGGCAATTCTCCTCCCCCATCCATAACCAGGCCCTTGTCCTGTGTGGGGCTGGGGAGCTCCAGAGGGTGTTTTATAGAGCTGTCACCAGCATGACTGCTGACCTCGGCAAGGCAGGAGCTTTTGAGGCACAACATCTCCTGGAGATTAGGGAGCCCTATGAGTTCTCAGCAGGATGAGATTTGCCTGTAGGATTTAAATAATGTAGATAGTAGAAAGAGTCTTTTAAGTTGTCTAAAATGACCAAGAGAAGCAAAAACTATCAAAGTCATGTCAAATTCAAGACTGGAGGGTTGTGATAATTTTATATGTAGCATCTTAATGGTATGCCTCTTCCTACTACTTGGAGGCTCTTCACTGTAGCCTCAGGCCTTGGGTAAGTATCTCCTCTCTTGAGTGAGCAGTAGTACTCGTAAAACCACTTAACTATAACTGTCCATTTGAACTCTTATCCCCAGAGAGAAGGGGATTTGGGATGTGCAATCTGTTGTCACAATATCATGCCAGGTACCAAACAGGACATGACCAGTGTGGCCAACTTCCATTGTTTGTCCTGGCTTAGTTCCCAGTAGCACCTTAAAGCCTAAGCCTAAGGAAGATATTGGCAAGTGAATTGTAAAGTGTTGTGAATCTTGCATGATTCTCCCAGTAAATCATAAGGATCATAAAGCACAATATTCCTGTAATGACTGTGAATTTCTAATGTCACTGTAAACAGCATAATTCAGCCACTGCAGGTTTTTGTTCTTCCCTCTGTCTACCTAATGTTAAAACATCTGTTCTGAAATCTGACTTAAACCTAGGTAGTGAAATGTGACTATTGTGGGAAATAATAAGAGAAACTTCGTGATACTCAGTGAGAGTGTAGTAATTGTCTTTAAAATAAAAGTTTGTATTCTGAAAGATTGAGCAACTTTTTCAGGTTGTGAAAACTAGCTGTGGCCGTTATACCACTGACCTTTTGGAAACTCCTGTGCTGCCAGAGAGCCCATATCCAAGAAGGGATTTTTGCCATTGGATATGAATGCTTGCAAAGGTCCTAAGTGCTTCAGCCATGGAAGGATTTCAGCAGCTCCATGTGCTTCTCTATTGGTACATTCAGGATTTGCCCTGCAAACAGTTGAGCAATTTATCACTTTTGTTATGTCAGCATTAAATTCCTCTTTAAAAAATTCATCCAAAGCTGCACCTGGCACACTGTGCAGGCACGTATTTGACATATGAGCAAGAGATGCCAAATGCTGTTCTGTAAATGGTACAAGCAGTCCATGGCAAACTCCTCCCTACTCCTACTCCAATCTCCTCTGTGAAAGTCAGTGCCTAGAAATGAGCAGGATCACACTGACTAGTCATCCCATCTTTTCAAATGCCTCTCTCTTTTCATTTCTATTTAGGAGCAAAGGATGTGTATTTATGTTTTTTGGTTTTTTTTCCTACGTTTATCAGGACTAGCAACTGGATAATCTGAGCTATGCCTGAGCCTCCCTGGAGCTGCCCTGTCCTGTCATACTGAGAGCTGCTGGCAGAGGCCATGGAGAGATGCAGCATCTGCATGGAACAGCCCAGGGAACCTCTGCCTCCATGGCAGGGAAGCTGTTTCCTTCAGCTGCTCGGTCCTGTCTCCTAAAGATGGAACTTCCTCACTAGGATTTGTATGAGGAATAGAATTTCTTAACATTTTCTGCATATCTTGATTTTCCTTCTTAGTGGGTGTCACCAAATTCTGCATGGAGGGGTTACCTTAGTGCTGGAGGGGGCTGTGCTGCACTGTAGCTATTTCAGTTTTCTCATGCCACCAACAACCTGAGTTAGGTAAAGTCACAGAGTCCTGGCACATGGCCAGTGAAGGAACTGAGCTTTTCAGGCCTCAACTGAAATATCAGTTGTTTTCTATGGTTCCAATTAAGTACAAGTAAGAGAAAAATGGAGGGCTCTAAATAAAGTTACTAAATCAGCTGCTCTGTCTACATTGGAAAGAGCTGCTGCTGGAAGCTGCTGGTTATTGAGATTGTTTGTTTTGCAGCATTCCTGCTGCAGGGAATCTGTCCCTTGCAGCAACTGAATGATAATCAAATAATTGTCAAAATGTGTCTTTTCTGTAATTGTTTGTATATTCTCCTCCTACCCTTAATACTTGTTCTTTGCTCTTTCCAATCAAAACAGTGAATGAGAGGCACTTTGAAACAGCTCCAAAAGGTGGGATTTTATAAGTCCATTCAGGTAATCCTCCTGATCTTTTCCTCCCCTTCCCTCATTCCCAAAGCAGGGACAGGTGACCTTTATTGCAGTTTGTGTGGATATTTTTTTAACAAGTTTTAGAGCTCTGCTTTGCATAAAAATTGCCTTCAGAGCTGTGATTATTTCTAGGTTCCGCCAAATGCCTGTAAAGTTGTCCAGTGGGCAGGACATGTCGAAGTCACAATACCAGGTTGTGTAACCACTTCTCCAGGGGGTTCACTTCTTCCACTAGTGATGTGGTGTGACATTGCTGTCAGCAGAATTTTAATTGCCAGAGATGTTTCATGTAACTTTTTCTCTCCTTCCCAAACCAGCAGCGCTGTGCTCTGCTCTGGGAAGGGATTTTACAGCACTTCAGGAGCTCCCTGTGCCATGGCTGAAGGTGCAGGTGGCAGAGCTTGGCCTCCCAGGCAACAGATTTGGAGATCCTGTCTGGGTTGCTCTCTCCTAAGAACATCTTGTGGTTTATTCCTCTTTGTCCTCATTACTTCTGCAGCTGAAATGTCTTCTGCAAACTGTTTTGCAGAACAGCTGTAAACTTTATAATACTGCTGATAGAGCCATGGGTGCCAAAATTGGGGAACAAAGCTCAGGGGATGGTTCTGAAGGGCCTGTGCTGAGCCTGGGTCAGTCATGACTACTCAGAGTTGTACCAACCCTGATGGCTGCTTTTTTATTAACTCATTCCTAACTTCCACTGAAAAATTCAGCACCTGCGCAGGTGCCCTGGGTCAGTACTCCAGCAATGAAAATGGGTGTTTCTCCCCATATTCTATTTCAGAATAGTTGGCTGAATTCTGTGTTTTTCCTCTCCCCTGCACTTGTCTCCCCTTGCAGCCTTGCACTGCCCAGTGACTGAGCTCACCTGGTGCCTTTACCATTAGGTACGTGTGTCCTCTTAGAATCTGTAGCACTCCTGTATGGAAAGTAAGCTAAAGGAGATAGACACTCTCCTTTAGTGTCATAGGAGTGCAGAAAGGCCCAATCAGCCATATTTATGCTGTAGCTGATTTTAGTTTTTCTTAGCAGTAGATCATCACCTCTGCTTCTTCTTTCTCTTCCCCACAATACAATGCACGTGCAGTGTCTGTTGAAATAAATTCTGAAATAACTAAGAAAGGTAAAAGTCCTCCATTTCCCCCAAACTTTTATGGCAGAAGTTTTCTTGAGAGATCCTTCTGCTGGTTTGCAAACACTGTTCATTCTTCAGGCCTCCTTTGAGCACTGAGTTCTCCCATTCTGCCTGTGAGGGTGCCTGGGACTGGGGAGCAGTCACCTCATCCCATGGAACAGACAAAAATCCCATGAAAGAACAGTGTCTGTGGGGCCCTGCCAAGTCAGCCTGGCATTCAAGTAGCTGGAACTGGCTGTATTCCATTACAAGAGAGCCACTGGATTCATCTCAGTGCTATAATTACCCTCATTGTAATCCAATAAACCCTTGGAAAGGTTCTTAGAAAGCTTTTGGCTTATAAGGGAAACAAAGGTTAATATGAGGAGGCTCTTGATCTCTTGATCCTGATGCTGCGTAGCTGATCAAAATTGTGTGTGTCTCACTTTGTGTAATTTCATGTTTCCTAACAGTTTTGTTATTAGTATGTAAATTGCCTACATACCCTGCAAGAGTCAAATGGCTGTAACTGGAGAGATTAAGGTACATGCTGTCAAATCCCATTGCAGGAATGTGCTTTGTAAATGCCCTGTTGGAAGTGCCCAGGTTTGGAATGTTTCTGTATCCCAGCAGGCCTGACCCTGCCAAGGGAGCTGGAGCAGGCTTGGGAAACAAACCCTGTCTCCCTAAAAGCAGGAGTCTGTGCAATGAACAAACCCAACCTGGCCAGGACTCAGCTCACACTGTGGCACCAAGGTCTGACTTTATCTGTTCATACACTCTGGTGGGTCTTTTCCTACAGTTAATATTTCTCTATATTATAGTGAAAAATTCTTTTAAATTGAATTCAGAGGTAAATTTATGCATTCATGTATGCAGGTATAATTTGCATTTCAGTATCAAGTGTGTTGGGCAGTAGGCTTGAAACTGATGTTATAAAAATGTTATATATATGTTTCAAATAATTTTTGAAAGTGCTGACTTCAAGCTACCTGTTTAATTCTACCAGCATGTACCCTAGGAAGGGGGCTGACTTTTTTCTTTTTTCATTCCTGTTTTCCCAAGAGCCTTGCATCCCTCAGTTCCCAGTGAAGGTGGGTTAAGTCACTGTGTGATCAGCACTGAAGAATATCAGGCCATTTGCTTAAAGATTTAATTATTGGTTTAGGAGCCTGATCTTAGTCACATACATTTGAAATCTTGGTTGTAGGCATTTTCTTTAGGAAAAGAAAGGAAAATATCCTGCTTCTGTTGCAACAGGAAAATACCTGTTGCTTCTTGAGGCAAACCTGCCTTAAACCCAAGCTGAGCTTCCTACTCCTTCCCCCATTTTATTTCCTGATGTGACAAACATCTGCCCTCCAGTGATGCTGGGGAGGTGCAAGAAAAAAATCCAAATGCATCCTCCTGCTCTTCCTCCTCCTCCTCCTTACCTCTGAACTTTATTTCTAATGCCCTGCAAAGCCAGTGTTAAAACTCATTTGTTCAGAGGCAGCATCTCTCAGGGAGGCTGTGACACCTGAGCTCCAGCAAGGACCTGTGTGTGTCAGACATGGACGTGCTGAAGGGAATGGGGGTTGCCAGAGGGACAGTCTGAGCTGTTTGCATTTGCTGCCCAGTCAGGCTTTGCTCCACCCTGTTCTCCACTAGCCAAAGGCTGAGCCCAGCAGTAAGGAGGGATCATGTTATTCTGTATCTTCAGGCTTCTTTCCCCTCCGAGCTGCCTCACTCTGCTGGTGTCAGCTGTGGGCAGGACGAGGTGTTTGGCAGGAGCACCCAGGGCCATCAGCCTGCTGCAAGGATGGGCCTTTGCTGCTGCTTTCCCTTCTCTCCTGGAGTCCTGGCCATGGGAAACGTGTCACAGCAGGCAGGGGGTGCTGAGAGCCCCAGGGGAAGCAGTCACCCGTCCCTGCAGAGGGACAGGAACGAGCACTCACAGGGATGAGAGCAGAGCAGAGGGGGCTGGCAGGTGTGCCCAGCACGCAGCCAGATGGAGGCAGGGAGCAGCTGGAAGTGCAGGAGGAAGTGAGCAGTAATAGGAACAAATGAGAGGAATTTCCTTGTTCGTGCACTGACATGCAGCATCCAATTCAGCAACAATCTTATTAGGATTTCAAAGAAATGTCCAAATAAATTTGTTCCTTTAAGGGATTTGTTTTAATTTTTTATTGAAATAGGAGCTATATGTGCATTTCCCCCTCAGCCCACTGTTTTAATAGGATTACCTTTAGCATCAACCCCATGGACTCTTTAATTTTTCATTCCAGATCTTCTATGTGTAGCTGTCTCAGCAGATCCAATCAGGTGCATTTCATTGCTCAACAGTACAGAGGAAATGAATTTTTCTGGTGAGGGGAAAGCACAGTGAATAGCTGGATTCCCCTCCCCAAGCACCATCTGCAATCAGTTTTGTGCTGCAAATGAAGTCAATGTTTTCCTGGGTCAGAGGTGCCTGATTATTCATAGCACTTTCATTTCTAGCAGCAGAGTCATCCCACCCCTGCCAATCATCTTTCTGTTTTGTGTTGGGTTTATTCTACAGTGCTCTGAGGTTTGCAAGTCTAGCTGCTCTCCAAACTCCTCCTGTTCTTTGTTGCTTTTCCTGGGCTAGTGCCAGCAGTTCTCAGCTTCTGAAGAGACCAACAGGAGGACTTTGGCACCAGTATTGCAGTTTCCTCCCATCTTTTGAAATTGTGTCTCTTGAAAAAAGAATTAAATGGGAGGGAAGGAAGAGTATAATACTCAATTCACTTGTAAGTAACGAAAAAAACCCCAACTGAGCAGTATTTTACTGAGAGGGAACAGTGTCATCTGTAGGATTGTTTTTAATGGTAGTAAAGCCTAGAAAAGTGTCTTGGTCAGGTAGAGCTGGGATTTGAAGCTGACTGACTGAACTCTCAGGCTGTTTGTTCCCTGCTCAGTGCTTCCCTCTGAGGAGTGTCCAGAGCTCACACTGTGGCAGCAGCCACAGACAGGCTGAGAGTGTCCTTTAGGCTTGTCCCTGGCATTGGTCCCCTTGCATTTTCAGCACTTTTCCTACATAGATTAGAGGAGCAGTGGAGTTTTAGTGCCATTCAGCAAACTGCCTGCTCCTGGTAGGGAGGGAAACTCATGGAACTGTGATCCAGCCTTGCATTGTCATGGAGTTTTAAGGTGCTCTGCACAGATCTGTTTAGAAAGGTTTTAAGAAGGTTCCAGTGTATATGCTGATAATTAAAATGCTAATTAAAAATATTCCCAGTGGTATTCAGTGATAGTGTTGCCAGAACAAGTGAGATTTCATTTCTCTTGCTATTACTTTTAGAACTAGAGGAATGTCCTGCAATGAGTTGAGATGAACTACCTGAGGCATGACTATTTCATGGCATTTAAGTGCTGACTTTTTCCAGATTTCTTCAGTTTCTCTTTTTGATCTTCTCAAGACTGTTCTGAAGGTCCTTGAGGTAACAGCCACCAGTGCAAGGATGTGTCAGGGAGGGGCCTCAGACGGTGCCATCCCCAAGGTCAGACCTTCATGGACACCAAAGTAAAGATTTCAAACACTCAGTTCTTGCAGCCTCAAGCAGCAGAAAACAGGTGAGTGTTCTCAGGAGAGCCCCCTGCTCTGCAGGTTTGATTGCCAGGAGTTTAAAATGCTTTGAGTGCTATAACCTGAAAGTAGGAAATGGCACAGGAAGTTGGGACTGTAACAAGAAGAAAGCTGAAGCTGGGAAAATCAAAGGAGTGGAATTTGGATTAGAGGGATCCACAGAAAGAAGAAAAGGGGCTGTCTTAGACACATGTCTGAGTAAAAGATGTGCTCTAGTGAGGTGGGCAGCTGTTGGCTTTCACACAGGGGTGCCAGGACAAAGGTTTGATGGCCTCTGTCCCTGGAGCATGTGATCTCTAGGATATGGAGGCTTCAGCAATTTTTTTTTTACTAGATCCTCTGTCATGAGGGATGTGAACTCTCTTAGAATGGCAAGTAAATGTAAACTTTAGAAAAATCAGTTTTCTGTAGCCAAGAGGAATGCTGCTTTCAGCCTTCCCTTGGAAGGCTTTAGTGCCAGCTGAAGTATTTCCAGAATCAGCAGATTTTACCAGAGCAGTGTCCAGGAGTGGTGGAAGCTGCTCAGGAACCATCTGACAGAGGAGGAAGGAGTACAAAAGTGGAAGAAGGTGAACATACATGAAACCAGAATGTCTGAAGCTAATGAGATGTAGAACAATTCAGGTTAATGAAGCCTTTAATGAAATAAATTTATGCTAAACTCTACCTGGAATCCTGCACTGCCTCTTCCTTAGATCAAAGCACTTTGTATTCCTGTGATGCTTACAGGTAACAATGAGGAATATTATAATTGCTGCCCAAACATTGCTTTCCTTCACACCTTGTGATAACCATGGGCTGGGTTTAGTTGTAAAAAGTGATGTCTGTGACACTGCTTTTTGAAGTGAGGTAGGAAGTTTGGAGACAATTTAGGTCTGCTTATAAAATCAGGATGTTGTTCAATGTCTGTTACTGGTTGCATTATAATTTTATGGGTACAGAAAACATTGCAGTCTGATGCTTAACATGTACACACACAAAATACAGTCCTGAGGAGATACTGGGACTCCAGCTTGACTTGAGCCAGTGGAACAGCTGTAAAACACATCTGTACCTGCTGTACCCACAGGACACCTTCCTGTGGTCCAGCAGTGCTGTGTTCACTGCAAGTAAACATTTCCAAAGGTTTTTGGTGGGCAACAAAAAAAAAAATCTCTGACATGAATGAAAGTTACTTTAAAAATCCTCAGGGAAGTGTTTTAATTTAAAATTAGGCAGCAGCTTTAAACCCTGTACAGTTTATTTCATTTTTCCCTGAAGTAATTCCTGATTGAGGCAAGAGACTACTTCTTCTCTGATCTGATAAAACTACTCCTTCTTCTCCCTTGATTGAAGATGCTGCAAAATTTCAGTGAAAACAGGATTTTTGTTAATATCTGCAAAAACTGCTGATACACAGCAATGATGTACAGTTTGAGACTAACTTTGAGTTATTTTATGTTGTCATTGTCTGGTTGAACAAGGTGCAAGATCTCACTTTCAATGACTTTGACACATATAAGAAGAATATGGATTTAACCACTGGAAAATTCATTGAACAATCCCCAGGAGCTACCTAAAGGCATCCTGAGTGTTCCAGAATACTTTGTCTCTTCAGAGGAAGGGAAGGGCAGCATTGCTACAGGATAGAGGTACTGTGCAGAGGAGCTGGGAAAATCTGATCCCATTAACTGGGGGAGGTAGATGGAACTGAGTCTTGACTGTTGCTTCCAAACAGTTGGAGCTGGAGCAAAACAAACTCTTACTTCTTGGTGGTGCTCAGATGGGCCATCTGTCCCTCTGTGACAGCAGCAGGGACACAGGGAACACAGAGGAGGGTCTATTGGCCCAGCACAGCTCCTGCTCCTAAAAAGTCTCATCTGGTGAAAATCAGCTTTAGGAGTATTTTGTAGAGCAGCTTCAGTGGCAACAAGCCCATTTTCTGAATTACAGGATAAAATACACAATAAAGGACATGTGTTGATTAATTTTAGAAATACATGTAGTGATCTGAAGGAGAAAGTGAATTACCTAAGTGGAAACAGGAATGAAGAGCCTTTTCCACAGGTGCTGGAGTGTGTCTGAGTCTGTCAAGAGTGAACAGCCCTTGTGTCTGCTGGGAGACTGGCCAAGCCCAGTGCCACTCAGCACCCTGCTTTAGAAAATAAAGTCTTGCTCTGTTCTGTGGCTAAAAGGCTTAAAATTACACAAGGAAAATATATCCACCTGCTTTTAAAGACACTGACCTGGCTCTAAGGGAGGGAGAGAGCTGCACACTCCCAGCAAGCTAAATGGAATAATATTTTAGCATCTCTGTGTGAGACTGTCTGGGGCTCTCCAGGATCAGAATTCCTCACCAGAGGGACAAAGGCCTGGTTTAACTCCTGGCTTGCCCTGCTGGAGTAGCAGCTCTGGATTCTCTGTGTGACTGTGAAGCTCCAACTGAGAGACTCACTGTGTTTATTACAGAGCATTTAATACAGGACCTTCTCCTTAAAATGTTTCTCAGAGTGCTGCCAGACAGAGATATTAAATGTGTCATTTAACTGTATGTCACCTCCAAAAAGTTCACAAAAATAATGCTACATTTTGTTTGTAGAGCAGAAACCACAGGAGGGATGTTAAACTCTGGTCACTGACATCCACACCCCAACCATTGCAGCATCCCAATCTCCTTGGCTTAGCAGAGATGTAGCAGGAATATTCAGGATATTCAGCACTGATTTTGCAGAAAAACTGCTGAAACCAGTAGTGCAGCTTTTTAATACATACATTACATATTTTATGTACTTGTAAACCCGGGCAATGCACTTTGCCTGTATTTAGTACCTCAATCACTTTATGTTGCACTTGGATTACTCCTATTTTAAAATTCTATCAAACACTCTGTCTTATCAAATGCTAACTTTGGAATGGGTTATAAAGGCACAGGTGCTCCAACAGCTTTATTTGCTACTTTATAGGTGCTCTAAGTGCTACAGGTGACTACTGATACTGATGATGCCTTTAATAACAACCAGATGTTCTCTCATTTTAAATTAAACCACTGCAAGTTTATTTTTGTCTTGTCTCAAGTACAGACAGTTCTCTAAGTCTTGTAAGAGGTTATAGTGTTCGAGCTGGGCTTTTTGTTATTTCCTGTGGGCATGTCTGCCTTAGCAGTAAGGGGTTTATTGTAAATCACAAATATTCTACTGCAGTTGATCCAGTCAGGAAACATTTCTGGTTGGGCACACTCAGGATATCACTAACTTGAGCCTCCAGCAGTAGGTGTGTGTTGGAATGCTCAGGGCTGGTTTTAGATATACAAAACCCCCTGAAGCAACAGATTTCAGTATCCACAGAGAAGTAGGAAATCAAAGGGCTTTGAGCTCTTGGCACACTGTGTGAGACAGAAGGTGTGAGAAGTGTCATGGAACAAAGAACAATCCTGAGAGGGAAGAGAATAAAGCCTCTGTCAGGAAATGCATCTCCCAGCTACGAGAAGGCACTGAAGGGATTCAGTGGTGGTGCTGGTAAGTTTTTGGCTCTTAACTGTGCTTTGAAAGTTGTTGGTCTGTGTGTGCTTTGTCTGGAATACAAAACCTGTGGATGAAATGTCCGTGGTGCTGAGGTGACCCTTCTGGTGCTTAGGAGAGAGCACTGCTTCCTGGTAACCTCCACAGCCCCAGGGTTCCTGCCCCCTTTCCCTTTGATGTTTCTTTGTCTCTACTTGTGGGGGCTCAGAGGAGCTTCCCTTTAGACAGGGGCCTGGGAGTTGGACATGGCTGGCACTTAGTTCTGTACTCTGTGTACTGTAAAAGTGATCCCTAAGGAGCAGGATGATGCAGAGGGCAGCTGATATGTCCCCAGACTGGCACAAAGTCAGTTTGTCATTTGCCAGCTGAAAGAGGAAACTCTGGGAGGAGCATTTTTTGTCATCTGAGTGAGTGACAGCACCCCCACCTATAACTGGGCTGTCTGGACATGCTGGGGGTTTTGCAGAGCACCCTGAGTGTCCCTGGGCTGGGCCATTGCCCTGTAACAGGTGTCAAACCAGAGCTGCTGTGCCAGGCAGGGGATGCCTGTGCAGGCACAGTGGTACCTGAGCTCACAGGCACACACTGTGATGTTGGGCTTACCTGGCCCTCAGGATGGCTCCTCCCTCCACTGGCACATGTGGAAATTGGAATATGAGTTCCTAAGGGACAGAACTAAATGCTGCCTCCGAGGACACAAGTCCTAATATCCCATGAGAAATTATTATGTCAGTGCTGAACTGGGAGACCTAAAAATGTGGAACCCAAGTAAGTGTGGGGGTGGCAAAGCAAGATTCTATGTGTCTGTATTGAATCTGTGGCTTGCAGTGCCTTTGTGAGACTTACTCACAAAATGTATATTGAACCAATTTATTCTTTGCTGATGCCAGGCTGTTTCCTATAATCTTTGTCCTTAAATGGCACATCAGCTTATAGCTGTTAATTATCTTAGTTAAGTGTATCAGGAGCATTAGGAAACAGCCTTGTGGATTTCCCCATAAATTTATTCTTTGTCTGATACTCATCCTTCCTAATGTTGTCATACAAATCCCACGTGTTAGCCTAAATATTTCCACATATACCTTTCAAGCCCTTCTCGTTCTCCCTTCCTAACCAATCCCTCCAGTCCTTTTAATTACATTTACAGTTTGCATATTTAGTTTGTCTCTGCTTTATAGAACTGTTGGAGCATTCAGTGGCAATCTTCCTTGGACTGCAGCTATCCTAACAGCCTGCCAGTTTCCCATCTGCTCGGGAGCCTTCCTGTCACACATAAATCACTGTCAATAGACTGGTTTTGGGAATTAAGATATTGCCTGCAATCCCTGTTTGGCTGACAGGCCCATTTTCTGTAACATGTTTAAGTTGTGCTGTAAGTGAGAGCACTGCATGTGCTGCAACCTTTGTTTAGCTCCATTTTCTCCCCAAACTAGCTGTTGAATAATTGCAGGGCTGGCTGGGGTGCTTTGGGAATCTCTTCTCCTGCAGATATTTTTTTTTCCTATGTGGTTTACCACAGACTTGCCCTGAGCATGATTTTCTGTAATGAAGCACACACACATCAAAATGCCTTTACTTCTGAATGACAGCAAGGTCCTTGAAGTGTGGGCAGGGCATGAACTGGGTAAAATGAAAAGAAAATAGGACTTTTCCCAATCCCATAAGCCCTGGGTCCCCTGTGCTCCCCCAGGATCTGGCATGTGCTTTCCCATTGTGGAGCACCATGAAGGGGCTGGTGCCTGTGCTGGGCTCTGCTGACTGCACTGAGAGTCAACCCTGCCACATCTCGCTGTGTAAGTGATCACTGAGAGGCTCTTCTTTCTCTAACAAAGAATAATAACAGATAACTGGAGATTACATGGCATTCTACTTCAGATTGAAACCTCCCTTGAAACAGCCTTTCCCAATAACTCCCCCATGCACGGCTGCTCTGTGTGGGCTGTCACTGAGCAGCAGGAGGGAAGATGCTGCTGGCTGGGGAAATGTGCTAGAATCCAGCATTCCTGGATTTTTTTTTTAAAAGCTGCCAAGTTTATGGTGTTTTTCTTGCTTAATGGAGACAGACAATGTCCCTGTTCAAATCACTGCACTTGTTTGCAAAGAGGTTTGATACTGCTTAGGTAGAAAGGGCTTCAGCTGTGGAGTCTCCTATGGTTGTGTGAGGCAGGGCCTCTCCAGGTAGAATTACCAGGGATGAATTTTGGTTTTGGTTCCGTACGGACAACCCATGTGAATATTCTACCATTGCTCAGGCTATTGAAGGGAAAGATCGTTCTGAGTCCAAGGGAAAGATCACTCTGAGCACTGTGGGGCTCTGACTGCAGCTTTAATCAGTTGGCTGGGTACAACACCCCAAACTTCTCCTAAAACTTATGTCAGGTAATTGCTGAAAAGTGAATTTTAACGACTGTGTAGATTAAAACGGAAGACTGAAAGCTGCTGCTGTTATCAGGCTGGGGATACAGGCAGCAGGGAGGGGATGTAAAACCGTAGGAATAGATTACAAACTGTCACTGCACCCTTGCTCACCTCATTTGCGTTCCTAGCGATAATCCCTGCAGTGAATGCCGTCAGGGTGAACAAAAACATTCCCTCAGGCATTCGTGTAGCTTTTGCAGCTTCAAAGTCTCTGCTCGTGCTGCTGAGGAGGGTCGCTCACACTCTGAATCCCGCAGGGAGGACGCTGACGCGTTTCTGCGGCAGATTCAGGTGCCTGAGGCAGATGCGGGTAGGACCATTCCCCAGTCGTGGTTTTAATTACTTTGCCCTGGATCCAGCTTAATTTTGAGTCTTATCATAGTGCCCCAAATTAAATTTTGAAGGTTTTTGACAACTCCCTACAGGTCACATTCGCATTGGTTTCAAACACGGGGCAAAGCAGGAGCCGATGGCTCCTGAAATGAGCTGGGTATCGTTCCCCCCATGGCAGGCCGGGCTGGTGCCCACCCGGCTGGGTTCCTGCCGCGCCGATGGAGCTGTCAGTGCCGCTCCTCGGCGCCCAGCCCGTGCCCTGAGCTCCAGAGAGCAGCAGGAGCCAGTGCCGTGTGTGCCAGGAGTCCGGGCAGCGGGACAGGGCTCTGCGGCTGCGGTCTGCGTTCAGCTTTAGTACCCGCTAAGGAGTCCCTGCTGCCACAAACCTGGGGCTGGGGAAGGGAGCTGCAAGGGCTCGCAGTGATCCCCAAACCGATGGCTCTGTGTGGGTGAAGTTCTTGGGGAGCAGAGCAATAGCACCGTCCGGTTTACAGGAGTGACCCCAGCACCGGGCAGGGAAGGGGATCGACCCAGGCTGGTGCCTCAGGAGACCACTAGTGAATTACAGCCTGAAAGAATGACTTTTGCAGACTACCTCTAAGGTTAGACCAAAGACAAAATAAAAATTGAATTTGCATTCCAGACTTTGGTTAAAAAGTAAAGAGACTGTTCCACATCACACATGAGCTTTTGCCATCAAACAGTGAAATGAGAATTGGATTAATGTCAGTTTAATTTTGATGCAGTTGTATAATCTCCCTGAAAGATTGCAGGGCAGTTTTTCTTTAATGGACTCATCCTCTCTGCAGCAGCTTTTCTTCACACAATCAGTGAGAGGTGCTGCTACAGGAGTGAGCCAGCTGCACTGCTTGGTTAATTAAAGGGTTTGTTCATCAGGGGGATGAGATCACAGGAAAGAACTGATTTCTGAGCCCTCATGTAATACCTGTTACTGCTGACTGCCAAAATACTGGGCTCTGCTGCATGAGGCTGTTTCGGAAGCAATCCAAACAACTCCAGTGTCTGACATTAGCTTTAAATGTTATTTCCTGGACAACATCTTAATAATTAAAAGAAATTAATTAGATTTCAGGAATCTTCAATGTTATTGAAAAGCTCTGCTTGGGAAGGGAGGGGCTCGTTGTACAGCACAGCTCAGCACATCATTCCTATGGATTTGTCTGTTGGATTTAATCAAAACATTTTTCTATAGTTTTTTGGTTTAGCTTTCTGAGATTAGCTTATGGGTGAAAGCTGGTCTCAGCCCCTGCATAAAGTGGATCTGGGTTCACATCCATCACCCAGGGACATTTGAGACCTTAAGGAGAATTAACGATCTAGAGTTGCTGGTAATTTGTCATGCAAACACCAATGATTGCCTTCAGTGTCACAGAGGACTCAGTTGAACTAACACTTCTAATACACTGCAATTTTGGTGGTTTTTTTTTTTTTTTGATCTTTGACTTCCAGAGCACTGGAACTTCTGGAGAGTCCTGAGCTTTTCTCCCATTACTGTTAAACTTCTGCCTTCCTCAGACTCCGTGGCTGTGATCCTGGGGGATTTGTGTGAGACTTGGATAGTGATGGTCAGGGCTGTACCCACCGCTTGTGCTCATTGCTCCCTCACTTCAGAGGGAACAGAATCAGCTATGAATGGAGCAGACTGCCCAGCAGGAAGCAGGCAGAAAGCTGGAGAGGTACCACGTGCTCTGGAGAGCTGCTGACTCCCTAAAAAACAGCCACTCGTGGCACAGGAGCAACAGCTGTCCTCCTCCAGAACACCAAGAGTTTATGCCTTCACACACATTTAAAGAACAAAGTTAGGTGGAAATATTCCTGTTTCCTTCTGAAATGTGCTTATCTGAGCCTGTCTCTGCTCTCCTCTCTGCAGGAGAGGCTGTGCTCCAGGATTGCACCACAGTGATGCTCCATTGGATCACGCTGATGTGGTGTGTGCTGGACACCTCTATCACACACCTGGCCATGCAAACAGGGGAAAGCTGGGGCCTGGTACAAGTTCAGTGCACCCTCATCTCTCATGTCATACAGTATCTGCCTCAAGTGTTTAATTACTGAGAACAAATTTAGTGCTTCATTCATCATTAAGCATGCTGGAGGGGTTGGGGAGTGTTTTGGCAATGGAATGATGTACTGTCACATACAGGATACAGTGCTAGACCCAGGCTGCATTGCTGGGCAAGTTCAGTTTGGGAGATAATGCTGCTGTTGTTATGGAAGAGAGCAGCAGCTAGCTTGAGAGTGTAAATCCTTCTGGTACCTGGCAGTGTTCAACCCTGGCAGTGGCTGCCCTGCTAAGTCAGCAGCTGCCATAGAGTCCAAGGGGTGAGAAGGTCATGGAAAATGCAGAGGAGCCATTGTTCCTGGCCAGGCCTGCACCCAGCACTGTCCTGCTGCTGCCTGCTCTGCTGCTCAGTGTGGAAGCAGTATGGATCAGAGACCTCTGATGCCCTTTGCTGGTATCAAATGCCATGCTGAATGTGAGGCTGTTTGCCTCAGCCTTGGCCAGCAGTGGGTCCATCATGGATCCAGCTGCAGTTGGCTCCCTCAGACACAGCAACTCTCTGGCAGCTTCTCACAGAAGGCATCCTGTACCCCTTCTATCAAAACCTTGCTACACAAACCCAATATGTTAAGTTAGGCAAAAAGAAACTTTTCCCTGTTTCTATAAAGGAAATATCTGTTGGTGTTGAATCCTTCGTGGTAAGTAGATTTAAAACAAATTGTTTTAAATTACTTCATTTCATCACTTTTCTGGTGATTTATAATTTTTTTAGCCACAACAATCTGGCGAGGTTCTGCCTTCCCTGTCACAGCAAAGGGTCACAGACAAAATGTGTCAGACAAGCTCGCTCATGCTAATGGCAGCCCTCCGTCTCGCTTACCAGCAAAGTGCTCTCTTTGCACAGTTTTAATTTAAATCCACGAAAAAGCCTTTCTCTCCTGAGGAATGTCAAAGGCCTCTCTGTCTCTGAGTTTCTCTCTTTGTCCTCATCCTTCACTCTCTGGTAGCACAGGTGAATTTCTCTCCTTTTTGCTGTAGAGTTTCGATGACTTTGACCTATGAATGACAAGGGTAATGGAAACTTGATCTTCCGTTGAAAAACACATCCCATAGCTCATCATTTTTCCACTTCAGACAGCAAAATGTATTTCCTCTACCTGTGGCCTCATCTGCCTGTGTGGTAGAATATCTTTGTGCTTTATAAGATTTCTTCAGTTTCTGTTTTTTCCAATTTCACCATTTAGATTAGTTTGGTTAAGATTTGAAGCCTTGGCAAGTTTTGCTTGAAAAGTAGGTTTTGGTGATAATGGAGAAAGCTGTTTAGAAATCTAAGCTCTGGGCTTGTTTTGCCACTGATTTGAGTGAGTGACAGTCAAATTGACTTCTGCCTTTGCTTCCCACAGGCTTCCCAGATGGGGTCTGGGTGGGGGATGCATTGAGAGGCAGATCTTCTGCAGCACTGGGAACAGCATGGAAGCTTGGAAGTGTGTCAGTTGTGGAGGGTGCTGCTTGTTGCCTCTGCCTGTTGCACTGTGTGGTTCCCCAGTCGTTAAGTGTAACACAAAACCAGTTCTCAGAGGGAGACACATAAGGCTTCTGCTGGGATTGTTCTGAAGGGAAAGATTTTTTTTTTCCCTTTTCTTCTGTCAGCATTTCCAAATACTGCTTGATAGTCAGAGAGTGAAGGGCAAAGCTGGTGTTTCTGGAGCTCGGTGTGACGGTGATGCTGCTGAGCTGCTCCTCGGGCACAGGTGGGGTGGCAGTGCAGGGCTGGCTGCTGGTGGGCAGCAGCAGCAGCACAGGTGAAGTCTCCAGCAAGGGCTGTAGGGCTGCCTGAGCAGTTGTTCACAGCCATTGCATTCTGTGCATTTCACACTCTCCCAATGACTTCTCACAAGTCTCTCTTCTGCCCTGAAAGGTGCATTTTCCCCTACAATTTATGGGGAAACTGATCCTGGAGCAGCTGGGAGTGGTGCTGAGGGGAAAGCTGTGCCTCAGCCGTGCACAGAGGAGTGAACACGGAGCTGGGGAAGGAGCAGTGACTCAGTGACCCTCTCCCAGTCCCATCATCTGGGTCAGTGCAAAGCTGCTCCCAGTCAGGCACAGCAGCACAACAAAGTGATGGCTCTGCTGTCTTGTCACTGTCCCTTTCTTGGACCCTTGGTGTTTTCTCTCCTTATGAACAGAAGTTGGGCTTTCACTCATTAGTAAAGTGTTTGCATCAGCACCTGAGGGAAGAAAACCCAGTGATACAATAGCTTTAGTTTAATCTCTGCTGCAGTGATCAGACAGAGCTCTTCGAGTTCTTCTCTGCCACTTACCAGCTCAGTTATATCCAGATAAGGACTGTGCTGGAAAGACAGTTGTGGAAAATCCTGGGCAGTAAGGCACAATGGGGTGCATTCAAACACAGGGAGCTTTAGCCATTCTTTATCATTCCTCTTAAATTCAGGCTTCTTAGTCCTTTTGTGCTGACAAGAAGTTTTAAAACAGACCAAACCAGAAATTGCAAGGGTGTCCTTATATATTGAGTGTTCAAAGTCCTTGATAACTTAAAAAACGTTATCAGACATGAATACAAATGATGTGTCCCTGCTGCATTGTGCCTTAATCCCAGACAAATGGGACTGCAACAAGAAACACCGTGGCTGTGCTCAGCACTACATGCCTGACCAGCTCTGCTGGCCTTTGAAGCAGTTTGCAAATAATTTTAACTCAAAAGGATAAAAGACAACACTTTTAAAATACCAAAGCATTTTGCCCTAAGACTGCCAGTTGAAAAACTGACTTTTACTTAAGAAATACAAAGTTTGAAATGGGAAAAATTTTTTTTTAAATTATGTGTCTTGCATAATACAAAGGCGAAGTAAAATACTTCATCTGGTCTAGAAAACTCTTCAGTCAAAAGCTACAGGCTCTTTCTATGCACCTGAAAAACCTCATTCATCCCCAAGCAAACCTGTCTCTACACCTCCCCACTCTGAAAATCTGTCTCTCCCACCCCTCAGTTTCTCATCTGTATGTACAATTTCACTATTGCATTGAAAGAGAAATCTTTTATTTGCTCATCTCTGGGTCCATAGAACCTGAAGAGGTTCATCAGTTTTCACATCATGCTGATAGATGGAACTGATCCCATTGCCAGGGCAGTGTTGTGAGAAGTTTTGTGGATGATTTGCCAAGTCCCTTCTCTGCCTGGTCCCATGTTCATTTTGAGAATATCTGTCAAGTCAGTGATGCTTTAAAACTATGGCAGCCAAACAACCCCTCTTTGCTCTTGTCCTTTGTTTTTTTCTGAGCCTGTGTAGAGAGGCAGAGCTAGAAGGTTCCCTTTCATTTGCTGTTGCCCAGTGTGAGGATAATATCACACTTGTGAACACTGCTGCCTTATGGAAGCTTCAGTGGCGGAATTCCAGAGCTTGTTATTTGCAAAGATCTCGGCAGTCCTGCGTTTTTTCACCTTAAGGTGATTTTATTAATCATCCTTGTCCTGGATTGTTGCCATGGTTTGGGTGGACTTGCTTTTCTCCTGTAATTTCTGTGCTTATTTGGAGGAGGAAGTGTTGCCAAAGGAGTCGGGCTAACCCCGATTTGAACCCTGAAACATTTATTTCACAGGTGCTGTGTTTGGAAAGTGCTGTCGTGCTGAATTACAACAAAGCTATTGCAGTTCAAGGAAATGTAAGTTGAGTGCTGAGCCCAGATCCCAGAGTCCCTGTGGCCCTGTCTAGACTGGCTGAAGGGACAGTGGCTGTGCTGTGCCACCGAAGTGCATTAGCAGAGGCAGAGCAGGCTTGTGCTCAAATGCACTTTCCTTTTCCTATGCTAACATCAATAGCCCAGCTACCACCCAACATCCCTGTCTAGACAAGCTATTACCAACAGATCTGTGTGCCAGAGGCACTGGGGGAACCTGGAAAGGCTGGTGTGTCCAACTGTTCCCTCAGCTCTAAAAGGAGAATGTGAGTGTTCTAAGTGAAGGCAAAAACCTTTGGTAAATTTGACAGCAGCACCCATCAGTGGGAGCAGGAGTGGGGGCTTAGGCTTGTCTTTCATTGCTAAGCTCTGATCAGCCTCTGTCTTTTCTCCAACACAAACTGGCACATAAATACAGAAGATCCTTCCTTGCTCTGATGACAATGCTAAGGAGTTGTCTAGACTACCCTAAAAGATGTATTTAAAGCCCATTAGCTAAAATGACTTGATTATCATATTAAACAGGTGAAGCAGGCAGCATGATCTGTTTTCTGTGGCTGCAGCAGAGAAGGCTGGAGTGAGTCCTGGCTTTGGGCAATCTCGAGGCTCTGCTTCTGTGTCTGATGGCCAACAGTTCTGTGCTGAGGCTGAAGTAGCCAAGTGTCTGGGCTTCACCCAAGTCTTGGAGAAATCAAATGATACAGCATCAGCTGCAGTGTGTAGCTCTCACTTCAGAGCATCAGTTAATAACATAAATAGCTTTTTCACTCCATACTGTTGCAGGCTGTTAGGTCAACTGGCATTTTATGGCCCTAATGGCTTGTGAGTTTGCTTAATATGTCAGAATTGGTGGAACAGACTGTGTTTAAAATTCAAATAATCCATTTTCCTATGAAATCTGTGTGAGATTGAGCAGCGGCCAAATTAATGCATGGCACATTTGAATACTGACTAATTAGACTTAACAAATGAGTAAGAATTGAGCACTGGTGAGAACTACACCTATTAAAGAAACAGAATATCAGTTTATTAAAAAAGAAAAAAAAAGAAGAGAAAAAAGGCCTGACACTTGATGTAGTGTTTTCCATTCATGAGATTTTAAAATGTTGATTAAAACAATGACCTCTGGGATAAACCTTGGCTGTGATATGCAGAGCAGCAAGGTAAAGTCTGAGTGAGAAAACAACAGGATTAAAGTCCTGACTGATACAGCACAAAGCTCAGGTCCATCGTTGCTGAAGGATTTATTTTCCAGACAGTAGCAAGAGAAATGAAGTAATTGCTTAAATGACAGAGAGACTGTACTATTGATGTTTCAGAGTGGCCCCATCCATCCTTCTAGGGCATAGTGAATATTGGATTCCAAACTAAACTAGGCTGTTTCAAACATCTGAAAGATGTGGACCAAGGAGTTCCTCCTGGGTTTTCTCAGTGATTTTTGCAGTGCTTAAATGGTTGTCTAATAGGAAACACCTTAGGACCCAGGATAAAGTCCTACAAGGAGAGCCAATGGAAAAATACTTCAATAAAGCCTCATTTTCTGTCATTAAACATGGGGTTTAGAGCTTCTGTCAGAATGTGCCTTATGCCCTGGACAGGATGTGTCTGAGGCTGATTCACTCAGGGTTTCTTGGCAGCAGTTCTGTAGGAGGGGTTCTTTCTTTGGAACTGGGCTGCTCCAAACTGTGAACAGGAAATCCCATATCTAGGCATCCTCATTTTGTACCACTGCCCTGACTTGCAAAGCCCATGAGCAGCAAAGTTCTTCCCTTTCAGCTGCTCCTTATCTGCCATATGGAGATACTTTGTCACGATGAGCAATCCCAAGCATTTGAGAATACCTGCATTGTCTGTGGAACTACAATTTGAGGCAGTATTTTCATGCTGCAGAAATTAACTCCCATTGTGCTTATTTTTAAGTTAGTCCTTGCTGTCTCCTAAGAGTTTCGGAGCATTAAGTTTCAGATCATTAATCTGACAGGCTAAATGTTGTGAGACAGAAGCACTTCAGGCTTTTACTGACAGCATTACTGTACTGGGAACTACATGTGAGGAGTTGTTTATCAGAGCCCTGAGCAAGGCCTTTGTCCTCCTTGTGATGAGGAAGTTCTGTGACTTCCAACAAAGCATGAGAATGGGGTGAGAGTAAAACATCTCTGCTATCATAGGGGCATGTCTTTGAATCAGCCTTTCTGCTTTTTTGTCTGCTTACTGTTGCTTTAAATCTTGGCATCCCTGGAGGATCCCAAATGGCAGAGGCAAGGCAGGAGACTATTTGGTGTATCACATTTAAAGCAAAACAGTCTCAGTAGAGACACAGGGGGTTTCTGCCAGAGGCTGTCTGGGACGTCCCTATGTGTAAATCTGCAATGATCTTGTTCTTGTTCATCACTGCTCCTGGAGGTGCAGCCCCGCACGTGTAACGGTGTTTGCACCTCCACAGCTTCTTCCAAGCTGGCAGGGAACAGGCTCCACCTGGAATTCCACCCAAAGGATGGCTTCTCCAAGGGACTCCAATGGCCTAGTGCCAGGTGTGGACGTGTCCCTTCTGGAGCCCTGATGAAGCACAAGAGCAGATGCAAGTGCTGGGGCCCAAATGGGGGAATCCAATCTGTGAGGGAAGCCTCGGTGTGAACGGACTTGTTCAGCTCTTCTGCCTAAGAATCCAATTCTGCCCCAGTAGAAAGGAAAACTATGGTGAGTTTGTCTGGCCTAGACACTGTTCTGGTTACTCAGGAGCGATTTACTGTAGCCTATATAGATTCACTGCTTCTCTTTAATGCCTGTTAAGTCTTTTGCCACCCAGAATTCCCTTGGTGAGTTGATGTATAGAAGCATTTTATGTCAGCCCAAAGCAGACTACTTTTCAGCTTCAGTAAGAAGACACAATTCCATCTAGTTTTTGTTCTTGATTTAGCCCTGAAGGCTAAACACAACATATTATCAATGTGAGCTGTAATCATAGACAGTAATTGCATTTAAGGGGTCAGCACACATAAGCAGCATTTGGAGTGAACATTTTCACAAACACAATCACATTATAAATCAGGCTTCTTTTCACAACCAGCCTCACTACTAATACACAGAGGCATTGCTCCTCCATCCAGCTAAGGATGTTCATCCCAGAGGTACTTTCCTTTGCTCTAGATACAACTGAGCTTATTTCCACAGGACAGTTGTGCAGGGTTTGCTTGCTGCCTTTACAAAACTTGGAATTGGGGCAGTGAGTGCAGTGAGGTTTGGCACATAGACTTGGAAAAGAAGTGTCTGTGTTGTATTTTACTTTATGTAGTTGGCACTGCAGATGAGATTCTATATGATGTACAGATCAAAAATTTTGATTTTGCCTTGGGTAAATTTGTTTCAATGCAAACATCAACTCCATGTTGGGACCCCAGATGCATTAGTGCTTTAGTATGAGGCGGGGAAAAATAGCTGGAGGATGAAAAATATTCCTGTACAAATTCAAATTATCTAAGAGAAGCAGGACAGATAACAGTCAAGATCATGAAGATGCAAGGGAGGAATTTCATATATTATGTATGTAAATAGCTTGTAATGGGTTTGTTTTTAATGGTTTGTATGCAAATTATATTGTAATAGCAACAGTGAGAGCTTGCCCACTTACAGAACTTGGCTTTAGAAATGCAGAGACCCTGGGGAAAGAATCTGTGACCTAAAGCAGGTGTGATGCCACCTCATCCTTCTATGGGCATCTCCACAAACTCACTGGGAGCACTGGGGCCCTTTGTGGGACCTTTGTGACTGTCAGCCACAGCTGCTGTGGTCTCCACTCGGGCCACTCCGTGCTTTGAAGCTGCATCTTGCCATGGAGGGAGCCTTCATCCCTGCTGGCAGAACAGGAGCTGGGGTGCAGAGGCACTGTGTGCTCCTGCCTGGCTTCCCTGGCCCTGTGCAGGGCTCTCCTGTCTGACACCAACACAGCAGGTCTGTCCAGTCCCCACATTTCCTTCACAGAAAGAGACATTGGGGCCACACTCTGCCTTGTACCATGAAGTCAAGGGATTATGCCTTCGCACTGAGGCACTGTGGTTACATGCACCTGGGTTTCAGTCAGTCTGCTTTGCCCTGGAGGATATTTTTTTTTCATAGCTGCAGCCCTAAAGACTCAGATGTTATACAGTAGAGAAACTTGTTTGCTGGGTGATTCTAGGCAAGCAGAGATAAGTGCTGCTGACTCTCCTGCCAGTGCAGGCTGTTACTAGATCTGCACCAGTTTAGGAATCCCCAGTGAGCTCTGTGAGGTGGAAAGGAAAGCAACACACAGAGATTTCCCCTCCCTGCCTGGGCTGAGAGCAGCAGCTCCCCAAAGCAGTGTCACAATACAGGAGCTCCTGCTGCTTTCTCCCACAGGCTGGGATCTCCACCTGAATCTTACTCAAGGATGCTGATGGCAGCCCAGGAAGGGTAAAGAGCTCTTGGCAGTATTTCACAGTATTTCCTCAGCCATGTAATGTAATCTTTAGTGCACAATGCTTACATGCTTGGGATTGTTCCCATTTTATATTTATTTTATTTTGACTGTTACACTAAAGCTTGTGGGCGTGTCTTTTAAGGTTTTTGGTTTGTTGGTTAGTTAGTTGTTTTTTCCCCCCCTCTTTCCCTCTCTTTTTTCCCTGCTGGTTTTTGCTCCAGAGTTTTGTCACCCTGACCTCTCAATTCACTGAGTTTTCAATACTCATAAGCATTTAGCATCATGTGCTCATGACACTGCAGGACTATGATCCACACATGATATTTCTCTGTGTATTCTAGACTAAGTAGTATTTCACAGTAGTAAAAACTTACAAACAACAGCACATAAATGTTTTGGTAAAGAATTTTTCACTTAGAAGGTTGTAATTTTCTATATGTGTACAATATTAGTTGCAAATGCATTTCTATTTCTATCCATGTATATGGTGTGCTAAAGCCTATTTGCTGTACACCCATAGGACTAGGGTAAAAATTTGGATAAAATATACAATTCTTAATATTAAATAGGAAAATGAGTGAAAGACATGCACACCTTCCTGGAGCCAATCCTGGTTAGTTTTCACTCAGTTTTTTTTTGCTTCCTGTTACAAGGAACTTACTCAGGTTACACCTGGGACTACTTGATTTCCCACTCTGTTCAGTTGCACTGTAAATCTGAGCTATTTCCTTGGAGTTGTTGTTCCATGGTAATGTGCCTCCTGCTGTACAATGGCTAATAGACCCTGGATAAAATCCTCTCAGGGGTTTCAGAAATTAGCCTCAGAGCTCAGAAGAGGACTCAGCTGGTGCTGAGCTTGTACTTAAATCTCTCCTAAAACCCAACTTGAGCCAGTACTGATGAACACAAGGAATCTTTTTCGTTCATATATTGCAGGTTGTGGCTCTGGGTTCAGATGTTTAGAGGCAAAGCTGCAAAGAAATAAAATACCCTTTGAACTGGTCTAAATGGGGTGGGAGGGTGTAACAGCCCAAAACACTTGGCATCAGCATCCATGGAAGTCACAGGTACCATGGATTCCAGGATTTCCTAAGCTGAAGTGAAATTTTTCTGCTCTCTGTGCCCAGGTGCTGCTCAGCAATGACCAAGTGACACCAGTCTGGCCAGTTTGGGGCACCAGTGGGTGCTACAGGCTGAATGCACCACTTCTGTCTGCTCCAGTCTGAAAGCTGTACTGGCAGGGCAGTAACAGTCCTCTGCTGTTACTGGCCAGGGTTGATTCACACCCTGAAAATGCAGTTTGTGCACTGGGCTCAGAGGTGTCTGGGGGGAACTCTGCAGTGCCTTACACCCCTGCCAGTCTCTCTGCATCAGGAGTTTGGCTGTGGGGTTAGCACAGTCCTTGAAGCTGAGCCAAGCTGTCACTCTGGGTGGGTGCTTGTACCCTAACTTTGATGTAGCCAGTAGCAATAAAGCTGAGAGGAATTGATTTGGAAGTAAACTCAGTACAGATTCATCTTCATGCTTTAAAGCATGGTAACCAATTTGCAGGGCTCTAGAATTTAGTTACAATAATGAAAAGTGTTCAGCTCATACCTGCAGAGAAATCAAAGCGAGAGATTCTTCCCTTCACAACTTATTTAGCAGGAGAGATGAACAAAGCAAGGAGGCATCACAGTCTAGAAGAGATATTCAGGTATTGCTGGTGCAGCAAGTGCTAGCTGTTCTGTGAAGGGCAATGATCTGCTTTGGAGGAAGATGTGCTTCATGCAAAAGTAATACAGGCCCAGCCTGGGCATACAGAGCTGTGCAAAGCTGATTTACTACAAATGGGAGTTATTGCACAGGAATCCTTGAGATGTCAAATGCTCTTGCAGCTTCCTTTTCTCTCAGCTACTGGGGTGTGAGGATGATGATGGCCAGAAGTGTTTGTTCTTCACATGCCCTGGAGCTGGGTAACCTGCAGAGTGTCCAGCACTGGGCTCTATCACCCCTGGTTTCATACATTGTCACATCCAGGAGATTTTGCCTGGAACCTTGTAGGACTTGCTTTTGCCTTCATCTAATCAGTATGTCAAACTGCATGGGCACCATGCAACAAAATAACTTCCTGACTATTTAACAGCCTTTTTCTTATTTTTCCAATCTTAAACTTGCAGTTTATGTAGAGCCTCGAGTCAATTTGCAGTTTACTCTGCATCATGTTTCTGCCTTGGGGAACTCAGATGAGAGTGCATCAAAGTGAATCAAAGCACCACTTCTCCTGGTGAATGACAATTCTGCAGATATTTAAGAACTGGAACTGTGTTGTCCAAACTAACCAGGTGGAGGTACAGAAAGGTAATGTATTAGCTTGAGAGTGATGTTCTTTCTACCAGCTGTGTAGTCCTACAAACACTGACCCATTTCAGTGGGGTTTGTGTTTCCATATATTATTGATCCTATGGGCTTTAATCCTTCATACAGTAAAACTGGCACAGTTCATAAATCATAATTGGGTGATTCCTTTTTCTCTGGTCCTAGAATTATGAGCCAGCCACAGTTAGGGTGATAAAAAGGGGTTACCTTTATATAAGGATCCTTAGGTGCACAATTTCTCAGGGGGAAAATGCCAAAGTTGCACCCCTGCATAACATGTGTACAATTTTTATAGATTCTGCAAATTAGCAAGAGTCCCTGGTTTAGAAGCATACTCAGTAGAGTCATGTCCCCAGTTCTAGAACCTTCTAAATCCTCCCCCCTCAGATGAAGACTTAATTTTGTTTATAGAAAATATGTCTTGAAGAGCTGGTATCAACCTTGGTTTCTAAGGAGAACCAAGATAGGATAGGGGTCTTGGAATGTTTTGTCTTTCTGCCTAGGGAAATACTGAAGCTGAGCTACAATAACAAACTACAGAGCTACAAATACATATGTAACAAATACAGAGAATTTATAAAAGAAAAAGGCAAAAATCAACACGGCATCATGGGCTCTGACAGGAATTTCTCACAATAAAGAGCTGAGTCATCTTCATCTGAACTCAGCTCCTTTCCCCTCCTCCTGCAAGGACAGACACTTTGGGATGTGCTTCACAGGGATGGAGCTTATGTGAAAGTGCTCAGAAGCTGCCATTCTGCCCCAACATGTTTATGAAAACATGCCTAAGCTTCACTCTGTGTGGGTAGAAGTCTGTTGGTCCTAAGGGATAGATGGTGGCCAGTGCTAGAACATCATGAGTGAGATCTCTGGACTTTGCTGGAATCTCAAGCATGCCAAAGAGGGCACAGCATCAGAGAAAGAGGACAGTGTGTGCTGAGGATGCAGTTCAGCCCAAATCTTTCCACATAGCTTAAAAGAAACGAAATAATAATTGTTTTAGAACCCTAAAATAACCTGTGTTTGAAAAATTCTAAAGGATCCTGGTGGAAGTGAACTGTTAACTCACAACGCCTTCCATCCTGGGGAAAGGGCAAGGAGAGCCTTCTGCAGGAAGGAGGAATGAGCACTTGTGTTTCCTGCCTGGCAGTGAGAGAGAGCTGCCCCCAGACAGGGCACAGAAAGGAGGCCAGAGAAGGGGGAAGGGACTGTAAAGGGTGGACATGTGGCAGCTGTGCCCAAGGGGGACCTGTAAGAGCTGGTTTAGCCTTGCTTTGGCTCCTCTTTACAAGTGGGGACTGCAAAAAGAACTGATGTGATGTGTCAGCAGCTGTGGCTCCCAGTAGCTGCTTGTCAGACTGCACAGGAGAGGTGAATCCCACCTGTGTGCATGGGGGCTGTGATGGCATAAGCCTGGGACAGAGGTAAATGGAGCAGCTGGACATTTGTACCTGCTTTTATTGTTATTTAATGTGTACTGACCTTCACCTGGTAAGAGACTGAAGGAACCCTGCTGCAGAGCTGTGTCATGGTGCTTTTGTAAGTTCTACTGCATGGAAACCAGAGAACTGAAGAGATTTTTTACTGTTAGAGTCTGCATCTTTGGCTCATAATGGTGAATTTAAAAGCAAAGAGCTACAAAACAGTATAAACATGGAAGCAATCATAGGACTCTAACAGGGACAGATGTGCAAAGAAACAGCAAAATGTGAGTGATGTCTGACATGTGCCTGTCAGAAGTCAAAGAGCTGAGGACTGAAGTTCAGTGCCATGCAGAGGAAACCCCTTGTGAAGCTGTACAGACTGTGGTGCTTTCCTGACAGGGCAGAATGAACTGGGACAGAGATGTATTTATACCACTTGATATTTTATTTAGTGCACATACATATTTTAACAAACCCCTGATTATCTCCCACAGCATGTCTTCTGTAAATCTTTGCATTGTGTCTGGCTGAGGAACTCTTGCTAGTCCTGTGCTCCTTTGAGAGCAAAGGAGGATCATTCCTGCCTTAGCCTTCAGAGCAAACTATGGTTCCCCTTTCTACTTTTTCCTAATTCACTTCTGCTGTGAAGGCAAAGTCCTTCTGACCAGGGAACCACACATAACCCCAGCACAGGCTCTAGAGTTTTGTCTGCCAGGCAGTTCCTCTCCATTGATATTTTTCCCTACTGCCCACCCCTCTTTCTATTTGAACAGCAAAAAGACAACAGGTGTCCTCATACTGTTCCTATTCCCTGTCCCTGGCAGGAATTCTCTGTTCTCTTCTCCCAGTGCAGACTACTACTTCTGCCTTCCCTCTGCCCATCTGATTAAATGTCATTTACTAAACCCAAATGATTTTCCTGAGAAAGCTCAGTATTTCTTGCTGTGTAAATTGTGCTTTTTACTTTATAGCAAAACTGCATTGATGTAAAGAGAATCCTATTGCTGGGCAGTGGTGAGGGATTTGGAAGTCTGGAATGCTGTGACAGTAGAGGGTAAGGCATCATTGTCACCCATACAAGGTAGCTGCATCCTCACTGTGACTTCCCATGAAAGAATTAAGAGCCTTGCAATATTAACTGTGCTTTTTGGAGTTAAATGCATGGGCTTTATGGCTTACAACTGGCTTTGCTAAATAGCTTCTTATTGTCAGGAGAAAAAAAAAACAAAAAAAAAACAAAAACAAAAAAAAAACCAACAACAAAAAACCCCCCAAAGAGAAATCCATAACAAACAGTAAATTTTACTCTTTCTTTTTGCATTGTTATGTGGAAACTTCTTGAGGATGAGCTGTCAGATCTGTCAGTAAGTACACAGAAGATATCAAAACAAAATGCCAGGAGAAATCTGCTGTCACACCAGCAGCTCTCTGCACACTTTCTTTCACAGCAAAGCTCTGTGATGGCAATGTTTCTGTGTATCTTTAGTGGGGTGAAAATGTGCTTGTAGACTACCAGTGAAGAGAAGCTGGAATTGAATTGCTCTATGGGCTGTTTTCACCCAGTAAATGTAACCATACATTTTCCTTTTATTTGTTTCTTTTCACTTTTTTTTTTCCCTACTAAATGTCACAGCTCCACTGGCTGTCTGCACACTAGTTTTGCTGAAAGATGAAGATGTCTGTTGTGGCATCAGCAGCAGCTCCTTCAGAACCTAAAACTCTGCAGTGATCTCAAGGACTTGCTGAAGTTCCATCAGATCTAATTTTGAGGGGCATTTCTTGCTCTGGCTGGGAGTGTTCCTTCCCTCTGTGAGCAGGTGGAACAACTTGATGCTTGGGCTGCCAGCTCAAGTCCAGACACTCATGCTTTGCTCTGTAACTCTGGCAGTAAGGTTACATACAGGAAGAAGTTTTTCATGTATTTATTTTGCTTTTATTTTTCTAAGTTCATCCCTGGTATCCCTGACTGGCCCCTGCTTTACTGGGCCCTCTTTCTTCCAGCCAGCACAAAGATATGAACAGCTCTGTAGATTCCTTCCTAAGTGTTAAAACAAAGCTGCCAAATGTGCACTGCCTGTGAGGTCACCCCCAGTGTCTGATGTTCCACCTGTGAGTGAGATATCCCAGCCTTTTTTCAGCACTTGAGTTGATCCAGCAGCCTTGTTTCACATCACTTTCTTTTTTTTTTTTCATATTATATTCTTCTGTTGTCCTAATAATTCTTTGGGTCCTTGTAACCATCCTTCCCTAGTACAGAAAATCATGCCATGCAGTTGGTTTCTGTCTCAAAGATATCCTGGCTTGAGTACTGTAAAAAAGAAACATTTCTTTAGGTTTCCTCTGTGTTGATGATGATGATTCTACTTCATGCATTTCCCTGTAGATGCAAAGAAGCTCCTGTGTTGTGGGAAGGTTGTGAACTATGACTGTGAGCAAAAATTGAGGGGCAATCTAAAGCACTTCATGAACAGTAAAACTTGTGGAAATATAACCATTGTGTTGATAACTGCTGCTATTGTATATCAGGATGAGTTGATGCAGATTTATTAATTAAGTGATGGTAAGTCAAGGCATCCTGTGGATAACAGCATCATTCTTCTTTCCCTTTCCACTACCACCTGATCAGGACAGAAAGAAAGGGGAGAATAGGCAAGGAGAGGCTCCCAGTTCCAAAGTATCTGGCACACACAAAAGTTACCAGAAACAGATGGCAAAAGAGAAATGAATGGGAACTGGCAGCATACCTGGAGTAACCCACCTTATCAAAACAGAAAGAAGAATAATCACTATGTACCACTTCAAAGGGACCACAGGAAATCTCTTCCTTTGCTGGAAGACATCCCAAATCCAGTCTTTGGAAGCCTGGAGTGTAAATTGACACTACTGAGGATGCAATCCAGTCCAGGGTGTTCTGGTATAGCAGGAGCACCTCTCTGGAGCATGAATTACCAACACCAGTGTATGCATGGTTCTTCCTTCATTGGCTTCTGTAATGGGAAAGTGCAGTGAAAAGATTATTCCCTTCAAATTATTTGCATGCATCCATTATGATATCAGAGGGAATAGCAAGATTGTAATTAAATTTATTCTTACTAGCATTGAACTCCAAAACAATCATGACAAAATGGATCTAAACAAGATCCCCCAGGAGAAAGGCAAGTGAGGAGAAATTGTTTCCTGTTTCTGTGCTGAAGAGCTGTACACGTGTAAGAACAGCAGTATCCCCACAATGGCACTCAGGCTGACAGCATTCTCCTCCTGGAAAACTCCCCAATAGACTCAGTAGGCTTTCCTCTAAGATTTTTTGTTTGTTTCTTTCTTTTTTTGGTTGTGGTGTTGGGCTTTTTTGTGTGGGTTTTTCTTGTTTGTTCGTTTGATTGGTTGGCTTTTTGTTTGTTTTTCTTTTGTTTTGTTTTTTGTTTGCTTTGGTTTGGTTTTTTTGAGGAATTATGGCAGAAAAGTATTAAAGGTAGTCACTTGCCTAGGACTTTGAGAAACCCTGTCTGCCTCATCCTTCCTATGGGATAGTGTTGAGTCTCTTAAACCCAGTTCTAAGTTACCAAGGCACCTCAGTCCCTCCCCAGAGCAGCAGAGATGTGCCCAACGTGGCTTGGGCCTCACTGCTGCAATGGGGGGACACCAGTGTCACTTGTGAGGGAAGTACATCCAAAAGTGTGAGCTGGACAGCAGCTAGGGGAGAGTCACAGAATGCTCTGAGTCAGAAGGGACTCACAAGGCTCAGCAAAGCCCAGCTCCTGGCCCTGCAAAGACAGCCTCAAGAATCACATCACGGCCATGGCAAAGGGAGTGAAGCCTGTGTGAATAACAGAAAGAGAATTAGGCTGAGGTTTGGGAACAAAATGCAATGGCATGTGAGAAGTGGCATTTTCTAAAGCATTAATAACTGACATACCTGCTCCCATTAGGAGCACTTAGGAAAATCCCTAGCTAAAGCCTCAGGGAACCTCTCTGATTTTAAAGAATGAGACCAGTGGGAGTCTTTTTGTAGGTGTGACAATTGGATCAGACTCAGGGTCTCTATAGTAATTTGTAGTGATGAAATCTTACTGACAGAATTAACTGATCTAATTCTGCAGATCCTCTTTGTGAAATCAAGATCTCTTCTGTTGGTTAAATGTGTACAGACACACCCTAAATCTCCTGTAAAGGCCTCTGCTGTGAGTGATGCTAAACTCGTGTAGGTGTGGGTGATTTATCCTGAATATTCAAGGTTAAACTGATTATCAGTTTCAAGTTAGAAACAAATTTTAATGTTCCCTTTAACTGGTACCATTGAAGCACAGCACAAAATGTCCTTGGACTGTCCCAGGACTGCTTTGTCAGCAGAGTCCCCTCAGAGACCAGAGGCCCCTGCAGGGACCTGGCTCTTTCTGTGTTCTTAGGGACACATGGTTTGTGATCAAATGTTGGGCCTGCCCTGGAGGGGTGTGTGATGGGAACACTGAGCACACAGCAGGCAGTGGATCTGGCAGCTGGGCCCTGTGTCAGTGAGTGACCCTTAGAGTGGTGACATTCCTATCCATCCCTCACCAGAATCACAGATATCTAAAAAGAAATATAATCAACTGATGATACCTTTAATCCAAACAAATAATTTTAGCTGCTTCAAAGCAGTGTCTTGAGGGGAAAAAAAAAGTAGCAGAAAACTGGACACATGTCAAGATCTCATTTGGTCTTAAATACAAGTCTTTCCTTTTCAAAAGGCACATATGGCCAAACCAGCCCTGCAACAACAAACTGGGGCAGGATAAGTTTTAGGAACAGGCAAGTGAATCTCAGAATTCCTGGATGTGATACAGGGCAGTTCTGAAGGGGAATGGGGACTGATGGGCAGTTGCCAATTTCTGTAGATGTGAATCCAAGAGCAAGGGAAAGTTCTGGGATGGTCACAGCATAAAGAGATCTGAACAGTGGCAGCTGGAAATGCTCGGCTTCCACTCTGCAAACCTGGGCTGAGGATCAATTTGTGAGGAAGAAACTTCCACTTTGAGGAGAATATGGATGTCTCTTACCCATCTCAATGGGCTGGGTAGAAGAAAGTTGAAAATAACAATCTCTTCTAGGAAAGTTCATGGATTAAAGCAAACTAATAAAATACATTGCTGTAAAACCAACAGTTTTAACCAACACTTCTATTTTTGTAATTTCCATAGGAAAGCTGGAATACTTTGTTCTCCACCATGCACCCTCTGCCCTCACCTTGGATGATTTATTTTTACATATGTGATGTTCAGTGGTACCTGCCAAGTCCTGTGTGACACCTGGATGTTCTGCAGGTGTGACGAACGTGCAGCTCAAAGCAAACTGGATGTCTGTTGCATCAGCCTCCACCCATGTATCTTTTATTCTGACATCAGAAAATGTATTTTGTAGTGGAAAATAATTCCTACTTACCTCAAGGAACCCTGTGTGATGCCAGGAACAAGGAGAGCTTGAAAAACTGATTGCAAAGAAATTTAGGGGGAAATTTTTGTTCTCTTTCCGTTCACAAGCGATCTCAATCCTGCAATGGTTTTATTCTTAGCTTTACTGACAAGTGCATGCAGGGACTCCTGCTGATGTCTTAATGTTTTAGACATCACCTGGAAGGGCTCTGAAGGTAGTCTAGGATCTTCTTTTTTGGCTGAAATTCCAGACTTGAAGCTAGGAAGGAGAGCAGGTCCTTGGAGTTAAAAATACAGGGAACACCTCCTTTGTCTTTTAGTGAGCAATAGCACATCTTTTCCAGCTTCCTTTCCTCACTTTTCTCTTGCTATTTACTACATCCTCTGAACAAGGAGATTATGGGAAATCCATTTCTAAGTCAATAGCAACTTATGAGCCATTGACTACCTAGAATTATTCCTGGCTAGAAAATGCAGAATCAATTTCTTCTGTAATCTTTCCTACACATTGGAATGTCTGTATTTGTGCCACAGACTTTTCTTGCTAAGGCACAATGACCTTGTAGCTGTATTTATAAGCAGTGCATTAATTCAGCAAAGAAACTGGACATTGGGCATGTTCTGGTTTGAGTCTTAGTACTTCATAAAGTATCCAGACTTATAAAGAGTCCTGCACACCCCTGCAGAAGCCAACAGGACTTTGTATGTCCATGGCACCCTTCACCCAAAGCCCAAAATTAAAGCATGCCATGTTTGCACCCATTTACCTGTGCAAGAATATTTCCTAGGCAGCCACATCTGGGTCACAGGAACATGAATGTTTTAACCACTGCTGTGCTGGTGCTTGTCTCTGGGGAGGCTGTCCCAGCTTCTCCTGTCCTTGTGTTATCTGGTTTTGTAAGGCACCTTCTCTATTCTTTCCCTCCCACGTTTAGTCTGCAGGAGGAACAGACAAATCCCTTAGAAAACTGCACATGCTTGAGCTTAGGAAAGGCTAAGCCCAGGTTAATATTTCCTCTGAAAAGCCTCCTCTGCTTTCTACACAACAGGCTTAGAAGTAGTAAAAACAAACCAGGCTTGTCTAGTTCAAACTCTACAAGTTCCAAATGTAATTTGGAGGTGTTGAGGATTCGGTTCTTTTTTATACATGTATTCTCAGTAGAGAAAGACTGCGTTTTACTGGGCCAGAACTAGCAGAGTCACTTGTCACTTCAGCTTAGTAAGTCTTCTCTTTGAACAGAGCCTAAGCCACCAGGGGTCAGGGGAGGGATGGACAGGGAGAGCTTCTGAAAGATGCAGGTAGGGATAGAATTTGCCAGGGAATGTATTTTCATCCATGCCTGTATCACCTAAGTGAATTTTTATAGCCTTGATTTTTAGATAGTCCCCCAAGGAAAACACAGGAGTGTCACTGGTATTTGACGTCTTTATCCAGTCCTTGGCTGTGCTACAGACTTACAGTGACACCTTTAGGATGTCATCTAATTGCCCTGTGTCACAGCCCCCATCTGCCGTGTGAGGATTCCTGCTGCACCTTGTGTTTTCTGAATTCACACAGAGCCACATGTGGCAGTGACAGTTTTTCACTGTGTGTGTGTGAAGAATGGGGCCCCACCATCCAGCAGGGCTGACTGCAATGCAGATAACTCACCACCTCTTTTATCTCCAAGCATTTCCTTCACCTAGAAGGAATATTTGTAAACTAACCTGGCCTGGTTGAACTGCAGGGTGAGGGCTCTCTGGTTTGGACGAAAGATTTACTACACGTCGTCTTCTATTTTTTTCCTATTTTTGCTTTTCGCCTGGAGATTGTTGTTTATATGCAGAGAAGTCAGTCTGTGCTTGTCAGATGAACTCGTATGGGACTGGGAAGCTTGGTCCTTATGGAGCTATATCCATGGGTGAGCTGGAGATGCAGGTAACCCTTCACCAGGAGAGGGGGCTGCCTGCCCTCAGAAGGAGCAGGCACGGGGCTGTGGTTATAGGGGAACGCAGGACCTGGCTGTGCCCTGTCCCACCCTCCCGGCTCAGTTTGTCACCTGAACCTTCAAAGGCTGGAAGGAGGCAAAGAGGGAAGAGAAACAGAAAATATGAACGGGTCTTGCATTGGCCTTTCTCAAGGCCAGATAAGTGTTTGTTCCCACAATTGTCCTTAGAGACAATGAGGTTCGAATGGAAGTGACTGATATTCTCTTTGCCTGCCTGGTTGGGATGGCCACAACAAAATCAGTGTGTCCAGAAGACTGCAGGGTATTAGCTTTGGGAACCCAGTAAACGTGGGAAAGGAATGCCAGGATATGCATTTAAACTGCTGTGACTGAGCTGGTGCAATAAGCTTCACTTTACAAGTACTTTCAAATGTCTTTGTGTATTTTTCCCCTTGTATTTGTTCTGACAGAAGAAATTTGGGCTGATCCAGGAAAAGCTTACTTGTGTTCCATGAGGGCAGTGCACGGCTCCACCCAGTGGAACATTCCCGGTGAAGGTGTGCTCTGCACCTGCTGCTGCCCTCCCAGGCTGAGCACACCTCTCCTGGATCGTGTGCAGGGCATGTGCTCTCAGCCCCCCGAGCTGGGAAACAAAAGGTGAGGAAGCATCGCGGGGATGTGAGATTTGTGACTTCCAATGCATCTGCTTGCTCACACTGTTCTGCAAGAAACAGAGCATTTCCTTTGTCCTGCGAGGTGGTTTGATTACAATACTCAAAGCCTTCTCCCCTCCTTTCTCTTGCTTCATGCTAATAGGACTGTGACCTGTCCCCTGGGGGTGCAGGAAAATACTTCACATATTTTTCCTCATCACTGCTCTTGTGTTGTAACTCTCAGCCCTGGTCTCTCTGAGCTCGTGGCAGCAAGGAGCCCCCTCCAAGTGACCAGGGAGCAGTTGTGAACAGTGTTTTCTGGACTGCTGAGCAGGGGCTCTGGCTTTGTAGTAGTGATGGTAAGCACATTTTCTGTACTGGAAGTAGTGATTGCTACTCAGAGGAGTATTAGGCATGTGTGAATGATTGCACCCACGGCTCAGCGTTAGTGCTGCTCATTCTCCATCTGCTCCGTGGAGGATCTAGGAAAGATGCCAGGAAAATATAGTGGTAAATAATGTTTCTATTGCACCTGCTATTGGAAACATGAAAAGTGTTCTGCAAGCTATGCCAAAGTCCTGCTGCCACTAGGAAACGGGAGCACGTTCTTGTGCTTCCTTGTAATGTGCTTAATGGGAGGTGTGAGGGGAAGACTTAACCCCGGGCAGCACAGACCTGGTGGAGTCTAGCTCTGTTTCCAGACTTGCAGTAGGAACTCGGTTATGGGAGAAGCATAAAAAATTAGTTGGATGCCTCACGGCAATTTGAAGAATCTGGAAGTGCTACCAGACTGCTCAGCGAGGTAAAAAATGCTGCAATGACAGAAATATTTGTGCTCCTGGGCTTGTTCTACCTCAAACACCCACGGGGCAGGACCTTGCCCCTTCCTCCACAGGCCAGGATGATGGCACTGCTCCTCTGGGATCCTGGAGCAGCTCTCATGGATCATTTCCTGAAGGGATACTGCTTCATCCAAAACATTGTGTGACTCTTCTGCAATTTCTTTTATGAAGCGTTCAAATATTTTAACTAAAACTCTTGTCTGGTTTTTTGCTCCTTCATATAAATCTAGCTATAAAATGTTTTGTCCTTGCAACAGGTCCCATGGAAGTAGCTTGCTTTGATTTGTTCCCCTGTTTTGCCCCCTCACAGAGCAGACCATGCCACTGTAGCTGTATGTGTTTGTTTGAGGCCTGACACTTGATGAGCAGATTCCTGTTGCAAAACACCTGACCTGAAGCTCTTTCCCACTCTCAAGGACCAGAAGGACAAGTCAGGTTGCTGGCATGCCCTTTCTGAAGGGATCCCTTCTTTCTGCATCTACAAACCTAGATGATGATTCTGGAAGAAATGATCCTCTAGCCTTGGATTTCCTATGTAAGGAATTAAAATACCACTGGGATGTCTCCATAGCCATTACACAGCATTTATGGGAACTCCTCTTGTATCCATTTGTGGTGGGAGCTTTCCTAGTCACTTGCTTTCCAGCTGCTCAGACTGATTGGAGCCCAGCAGAATAACCCACTGCCCACCTAGACTCATATTGGGACTGACTGGGTGCTTGAGCACTTCTGCATCACTTTAAAGATGATTGATACATTGAGTTCCCTTTGGAAATGTTCATAGATAAGCTGGAGATTGTCAGCATGAGAAAGTTGTACAGGTGTAACCTATAGATGTTTGTTTGGACCTGTAGATGTTTGATTGGACCTTGAAAGGGACACTGCTAATTTGTTTTTTAAGTGCCTGTGAACAAGAGAGCCTTCCAGTGGGTTTATCTGTGCAAAGCCTTGCAATCATTTGGCCTCATTTTTTGACTTGTTTCCACCAAAATGGGCAGTCTGATCTCTTTGAGGAAACCTTGGCTGGGTGCCTATTGAATGGAGGAACAAAGGAAGTGAAGCAGCTTGTTCAGGGACAGGAATGGAATCTGTCAGAACTGCATTTATTTATCTGGTGTAATTTTCCCCAGTGCTGTGCCAAAACCACACCTCTCTGGTGAGCTGGTTAGATGGAGCAGAGCATTCTTATGGCCTGGAGTCAGCTCAGGTTTTGCCTCCTATAAAACAAGTTTTCCTCACCCTCTTGCTGATAACTGACAAAAGTAAATCAGCTCCTACCTGTGAATCAGCTCTGCCATGTTTGTGTGGCAGGAGGATGTTGCCAAGTGCTTGGGACGAAAGCTGCAATTTAAGTCAGTTTCTTACAGCCTTGATTTTGTGTTGTTTTTATGGCATGCTTCTCCATGGGCTGGATGCAGAGGGCAGAGCTATTCCCATGGTGCTCAGATGTGAGAAAGTTAATTTCATTCCACCACCTATTCCTCAGGGAGTGCAGTCCACCAAAAATTAGGGAAAACCCAAACGCTAAAAATACTTGTATGGAAGAGAAAACCCACAACACATTCATGTGGTATCAAGGGCCAGCTGCTTTGTGTTGATAAAAGTGCTGTGGCTTGTGTACTGTGAAGGACTTCACAGTTCAACAAATTGTGGTTTCTTCAGAGAGAAAGATGTGGCAGATTTTTTCAACAGTAATATTTCCAAGGCCTTTGTTTTGCTTTTATAAGCAAAAGCTGAAGATTCAGATTCAAGAATATCACTGAGACTATTTTTTCATAATGGTAGAAAATGTTTTGTGAATGAATAATAAAATCAGCTTTCCCATCTATTCCCTTCTGGCTGGTGTCTGGCTGAGGCACAGTCTGACACTTGTGCAAACAGAACTAATGGTAGGTGCCCTGTTATTTGTTTGTTCTAGCATAAACAGTTGACTCTGTGGTGAGGTTTCCAACTTCTCAATCTTCCTTGTAACCCAGATTTTGTCTAAATTACTCCTCTGAAATCCATCTGTATTATCCAGAAAATTCAAAACATGACAACTGGTCCCCTTTCTATCTTTTGCTCAGGACAAGGCAGGTGGTAAGGACCGCATGGATAAAATGTTCTGCCTGTTGGTGCTAGAAGACTTCTCTTTTTTACCAGAATAATATCTGGGTAAAATCTTTGTGGTGTTATTAAAGAGCCATATATTCCTGGGGACAATTGCACAAAGACAAACCTCCCAGATAATAGACTGGAGAGCAAATGCTCATCAATGTGAGGTCAGATAGCCCTGGATATAATATCTAACAGATCTTCCTCATCAAAATATGCCTGAATCAACAAGGGATGATATGACTTCAAATATGATTCTTCCAAGTGTTAATGATGTGATAAAGAGGTTGCTGAAAAACATGCTAGCTGGGGTGATCATAGATTGATTCTATTTCAATTAACTGTAAGGATAAACAAAAGTAGGTTCAGATTCGCGATTCAGATTTTCTTCTTTCAAAGGGAGAACTGATTAGGGAAACCAACATACTTGAATATGGATAAAGGTTTGGAATTTCTCTGTCAGCTGTTGTACAGTTATTACCAGGATCTTACACAAGTATAGGACTTCTCACTCCAGCATTCTGAAAGAACTGGAATATAGCAGCAAAAAGGGTTTGAACAGATTTGTCCTCTGAGAATAGAACCACACAGGTGGAGGAGACAAACCAGGCTGCATGGAAATGAGATGAGGGTAGAGAGTAATGATGTTCCTAGCAATACATGTGATATTATTTAATATTTATATTGGTTTACTTTCATGGAGAATTTTCAAATGTAATGGAATTGAAATGGACACAATTCAGCAAGACATGTGATTATGAGTCCACAGATCAAGAGAGATTTCAGCTGTACATGGCAGGTACTTGTAATCATATAGGGGAGAGGGATAGGAGGGCCAGTCAAAGTCTGGATCTGACCTGCCAGGTGAGAAAAACGCAATTGCAGTCCTGGTAACTGGAGAAGGACGAGGGGTTATTGATTGTAACAAATTCCTGCATTGTACAAAGCAGGAATTAAGTTTTAACTAGCTTTGCAGGTACTTAGCTCTGAAACAAGTGCAGAAAAAGGTTATTATTTTCCCAGTAACCCTAGAAACCCCCTTGATGAGAGAAGGAAAGAGTCTACCATCTATAAATACACTGCAGGAATGAACAACAGGAAGAGAAACATATTTAAACCAAAGGATAGCATTAGTCAAAGAGCAAAAGGGTATGACGGGGCCAGGCATAATCTTGGTCTTGAAACAAGATAAACACCTATAACCCTCTGAACAGGCAGACTTTGAAAGAGTTTCCAAACTGGTGCTGTGGAGAGAAGAAACTTATTCTAGAAAATGGAGGTCTGGAAGGCCTTTCCAGCCCCATGGTTTATGGAAATGATAATGCAGATACAGCTGAACAAGCTGACATTAAAAGCACCAGGTGCCATCAGGAGATAATAATTTTGTTCTAGGTGGCAGGAAATGAAAATATTTTTTTTTTAGAAGCAGCATTCAGGTGGAGTCTGGTTATCTCCACCAGTGTTTGCCAAAGGCCATTCACCTTTGGTTTTTGGGACAACAGGGCAAGTTTCAGGCCAATACATATTTTGCTACAATGCTTTCAGACCTGCCTGGGAACCAGTGTTGAACATATGCATTCTTAAAGAACACGTGCCTACATCGTCATGCCCTTGGAGTAGAGAATATGTTTCCTGATTCTACAACCTGGCTCTAATTCAATTAAAGGAACTGCTGATGGAAGTTGGTGCAGTTTATGAATGGTAGGAAAACATGAGCTACAGTTGCATTGAACCAGATCCTCCATTGCAAGACATGGACCTTGCTTGCAAAGGTTTTATTTTTAATGTTCTTTACAACTATACTGATGAATGTGTGGAATTTGTAAAATAAGCCATAGGATACATCTGTGTGACTATTACTGCTTGAGTCATTTTAGGAAATGATGCAGGTTGGAAACCTTACAATATTCTTCCTGCTGAAGGGGGGTATTTCCCAACATACAGCCCAACCCTCTTTACAGTGAAGTTGTCTGCCAGTCAATGCCCAGTAAGAAACTGCAACGTGGCAAGAACTGATCTGTCAGAGGCTACATTACCTTAACTGTGTCTGGGATCTGGCGCTTTGAAGGGAAGCAGGGTTCAGGCAGGTGTTCAGGCAGATGTCCCTGAACAGCAGGAGAGTGACAGTTTCCAGTGCTACACGTGCAGAAATAGTTTACCTTGTTCCTTTCACCTGGCTTGCATGGTTGTGTGACTGGTCTTGCTGCAGGTTACATTCCAGGATGAGGTTTGAGCTGCTCCAGCAGCTCAAATGAGCAGTAGCTACACTGATACACATCTTAGAAGAATTAGCTGCTAAAAAGAGCTAGTTGGAAACAGCAATCCTGAGAGGTTTGTTCTATTCTTGAGAATTAAGCACTTAAGCAATGCCCTCTAGCTTTGTTCTGACTTTGTAATTCTCTGTAATTTAGCAAAGCTTACAAACCTTGCCCTCTTGCCACATATCAATTGTGGTTCATTAGGCTTTGCGGCAATGAGCATAGAAATAGACAAGTGATAAGAAGAGTTGGCATTTATGCTCTTCAGTAGCACCACTTGCCACTGCAGTTAAAGCCATTTTTTCCATCTCTGCACTTGGTCAGAAAGAAAAAAGCATTTGAAAAAAAAAGAAACACTTGCCCTAAGATTTATTCTTATTTTATATATATGTGTGTGTGTGTGTACATATACATATATATGCATATGTGTATATATATTTGAATTTAACTGTATTTTAAAACAGATTATCAGAGCAGATGAGACCATTTTTTGCCTATTTAATCCGATAAGCTCTATGTTTTAGCTGCAGACGCCTGTTTTTTTTTTTTTCCTGTTTGAAATTTTGTTCAAACAGGAAATTTTCCTGTTTGAATTTTGTTCCTGTTTGAAATGCACAGGTTTTCAGAAAAATATCTAATTTTGACTTGAATAATTTTTGGTAAAGTAGAATTGCTACAATTGCTGGTGAATTGCTCCAGCTAATTATCCTCATTACTAATAAACATGTGCCTTGTTTGCTGTTTGTATCCAGCTGGTAAGGGCTTTTTTACAGACAACTGTAACAATTGAATTAGTCTTCCTATATACAGGCACAAAACCCTGTGCAAATCAGCTGTTAGCCTAAAAATCCAAACCCGTGTGTGCTTCTTGAATCTGTTGTTATCAAACATCATTCCCAGCCTCTTCATCTTTCTTGCAGCTGTTTCCTGAGTGCTCTTCTGTTTATCAACAGCCTTCCTGAGTGGCAGTCAACAAAGCTGCACTTGCCATGTCTGGGGTAGATGTGACACTGCAATTGAACAGTGACAGCTCTCACTGCCTGTTCCAGTGCTGAGAGCCCTGAGATTTCCCTACAGCTCAGTGCTGGGAACTCCTGAAGTTTGGGCTTCTTGCTGTCAGCCTAGCCACCTTTCCAAAGGGACTGCTTACCAAAGCAGGATGAGCTGTAAGACTCAGATCTGTGTTCTTAGACACCAAAACATTTTAACTTGCCAAGCAACCCACATCGTTCCAGCAGTGAGCTCTGCTGTCCTCATTTACTAAAAGCTATAGCATTAGGATGTGGCTGTTGCTTGTGTCCTCCATTGTTGCTAACAATGTATTAAAGAAAACAGAGCTGAAATTCCTGAGGAACTCCTTCAGAATTATGCTTAGTAAAATATCCCCACTTCTATTGTGTGACTTGTTGTCTAGCCAGGTTTGATTCATTTGATGTGTCATGATAAATCTCAGCTGCCATGGTTCCCTGACCAGCATGTCACATAATATCAAGTGAAGTGTAAGGGGGTCAAGTCCAGTGACACTGATACCTTTCAGCAGGCAAGGAAACTTATGATCCCTTTAAAATAAAAATCAAATTAACTTGGCAAGTTGTACCTTCTGATAAACACTGTTTTTTGGTACTAATTATATGATCCCCCCTGTTTTTCTATTAATCAAGTCAGCCCTTATGCTGTTTAACTCAGGACTGATGCCTGGATGGCAGGCCAGCATTTCTATTTAAAATATTGGCACAACATGAGCATCCTTCCAGGCTCCTGGGAGTTCTCTCTGTGAACAGTTACCAGCAAGTCTTGTGTCAGCAGATCAGAGCACCCTCATCCAGCTTTTTTTACAACCTGTGAAGCTCTGTCTAGGCCTCTATAGCTTCAGCCTGCAGCCTGGCTACTGCTGACAGCTCCATCCCATTAGCTAATGAGGAGGCAGTATGCTGTCAGCACTGCTCTTATGTTAAAACAGACTGGAAAATAAAAATATTGCTTACAGAATATTCTGTGTCAGTTTGCTTTGTTATCAACTTGTTTTATTTTTATATTACAAATTACCAAAATTTGTTCCTTCTATGGTAACAGTATGTTTTTTGTAGCCTCTTTTGCAGTAGGTGGCTTTCTAGACTATTACCATTCTCTAATCCTTTTCTTGACTAACTGGACTCGTGATTGTTTCAGCTTTGTGAAACAGTCCCTGTTAAATCACCGAGCACTCAGTGGCTATATTCTGTTTGCATACAAGAAAGATGGTCCAAGTAAAAGCACACCTTACACGAATCATGACCAACATTTACTCATGTGGTCAGTTCCCTCTGGTGCCAAAAATGAAGCCTTAATTTAAAGCTTCTCTTATTAGGATTCAGGATTATTTGCACTAAGAAACAGAAACTGCTAATAACGTCCAGTGTTGCTGGTAACTTTGTAATTGGCAGCACACATCCCTTTACTTAGTATCTATTTTTTTTCTTTCCCTTATCTCTCCATTCTATAAGAGGTAAGTTCAACTGTACCTACCCCTTAGCCTATGCTACTTTACCTAGGCAGTGCATTGAGAACCTCATTCTTTCTCTTTCCTTTTAAGGCATGAATGATCTGAGAATAATTAGGATGTTCTTTCTCAAATTGCTCTTAAATTCCCTGATCCTGACTAAATTCAAACTGTGATCCCTTCAAAGCACCTCACTAGTACCTGCCAACTACTGCTACCTTGGGTAGAAACCTAGCTCAGCTTTCTAAATTTGGCGTAGCACTTTGGCTTTGAAGAAGGACTGTCTTTTCTTTTTCTTTCTTTCTTTTTTTTTTTAATTTTTTTTTTATTTTAATGTTCATGGTATAGAATTTGCTGTGATACACAAAGAGCTCTTTGACAGATATTCTTGGTCTCTTTACAAGCTGGGCAGGGCAACACACCAGTGAAGAAACCCCTGTGTGTTCTGTTCTGTTTGATCAAGTGAATCAGTCACCAGTATGGACTTCAGAGCTTGAAACTGTTGAACTAAGTGTAGAACCACTAGGAACAGCTGCTGGTTCCTTCCATCCTAACTACCTGGTTGTCAAATCCTGTCCCACAGAATCGTAGGCAATTATTCAGTCCCAGGATGTAACTGCTGGTAGTCTAGAAGGCTGCATTCTCAATATCCTATTGTAAACCAAATGGCTTCACTGTAAATGCTGAAAAAGCATGAAAATTACTGTGTGTGAAATAAAATAATCCCCTCTTCAGAAAGCCCAGATTGACCCTTTGGGTGATGAGGTTATAGACATATTTTGTTTAACTGAAAATGCTTCAGTCTGCTTAGAGCCCTATAAATTCAAGTGACCCTGATGATGTACTGACATAAAACACATGATGTTATGAGACTGGGCTTGCAATTTTCACTACAATGTCTGGGGCAATGAATGCTCAGTCCTAATTAGAGCTGCTAGTATTAATCCAGAATTTTCCAAGTTGCTTGAGGAAATTTGGTCTTGAATTGAGTTAACCACACAGTTAGAGCTGTTAAATTGAGTAAACCACAGAGCTGTACAGTTCCAGCCTGTTCCACACTGTGTGACTGCATCTTTTACCTGTCCTCACGTGGGCAAAGCGAAGCAGTGGAACCATTTCTGTTAATGTTTTTGCAAGAATCCCCTTCTCATGGCTTGAATCCTTTTGTAAGATGCCAGGAAGCTGTTTATGAATTGGTAACTGCTGGGACTGTCCTTATTGTTTTAGGATTCCTCTGCTCCCACAAGGATCTGGCAGTCTCTTCCTAAAATGCTGGGGTAGTGCAAGAATGCTATTTCTGTAGCTATCCATTCCACACTGGGTTCTTAAATGCTAGTTAATCAGACCTCAAGTATTTGGCAGTTCTGAGAAGTAGGACTAAAGGCAAAGATGCATCTTATTATCTGCAGAATCCGACTCCTCCAGTGAGCGGAGGCAGAAGTTCAGAGTCTACATCCTTCATTCAAATGGAACAGAACTTGCCAAAAATGTGGCATACTAGTAATTGTAGTCCCTGCTGGGACTTGAGGTGACACCACAAACTCCATTTATTTGGAGCATTAGGATTCCTCTGAGTATAATGAAGGCAAGGACTTCTAGAGATGGATCATGGCATTCAACAAACCTGAACATCAAAGGCCATTTACTAAGACATCACAAAGGGCAGTGGCAGTGTTCGCCTTCCATACCAACTGCCTCTGGGAGTGGAGAGAACAGGGTTGTTTGGAGTGCTTGGGCTTTTTCTTTTTTTTTTTTTTTTTTTTTTTTTTTTTTTTGTGTGGCGGGCTTTTTTGGTTTTTTTCCCTTTAATTTGGTTTTGGTTGGCATGAGCTATTCTATGCAAGGCAGCCTGGAACACTATACAAATGTTGTAACTGAAAAAGTCACAAACAAATATTCCAGCATTTATGTAGGATTGTAGTGGAGGGTGAGAGCAGCTGCTTGTATTGTTGCAAAAGCTAAATGTTTTCATGGAAATACAGCTTCTTCTGCATCCAATTTATCTTTTCAAGCACAACAGTGTGAGGATCAGAAAAGAACTGGGCCTGGGGATGCCAGCTTCTGCTCATGGATTTTTCTTTTGATTCACTGTCTTTGCCTCCATCATGTTTCTGTTGAATTCAAGAAATTAAAACACTGCTGCAGTTTCAATATTAAGTCTAATTTGGCTTCTGAGAGATTTTAAAACTTCTGTGCATCTTAGGTCACTGTGTGTATCTTCTGTGCTTAATGAAATTGCTCTGGAGGTGCCATGGTCAGTGCCCAGAGCTCTGCTCAGTGAGACGTGGCATATGTGAATGTAGAGGGAAATGGATGATGGCCAGAAGGTTATTCACATCAATGAGCATTGAATGCATTAAATAGCAAGATCCAGAGGGTGGTCTCCAGAGGTAGTTTAGAGTACAGAGCCTATCTGAGAGAGTGACTGCTGGAAAACATGGAGATATGTGCTAATGTATATCCCCTTCACTGCTTTGGGAGAGCTGTTCGACCCTTGTCATGTCTCCCTGGTACAGCACCTCACAAGAAACCTCTGAGCTGGATGAGCTTGTAAATGCTACTGTGTAATATCAAGTGTCAGTAACACAGGTTAATTCAGCTGAGAAATTTGTGAAGAAAAAAGCCATATAACCATGGGCATAATGAGAATGCAGGTGTGTAATTGCAGGGTTGAGATTCTTGTTCTGCAGAGCTGCAATCTGTTTTGAAGCCCAAGAATGCACAGTGCTAGAAACAGTTGTGTCATTGTCCTGTGTTTTGCCCTCACAGACTTGATGACCTCCTGATAATATAACTTTTGAATTTGGTCAGTTTAAGACATATCTGGATAACTCAAAATCTGGGGTTTGTGATCCTGCAGTGTGGTATTCTGTGTAGCTCTGTTTTTCTTAAGTGAGAAGCTGTGTGTCTCATCTTTGAGTCCTGATTTTGAATCAGATAAAGCAAAACACAGGAAAAGCATTGAGTCATAATTATTTACAGTTGAACATGTTAGACTGTTGTATGCAGTTACTGCTCCTGATAATTGTAGTGGCTACACTGCTGTACATTTTGGCAAAGCATTACTTCGGGGAGACTCCAGCCCTTTTACAGTTCTGGTTAAGAGATTGTTGTGACTTTCTGAAGACAAAAAAGTGTTTGTTTGTTTTTTTTCCCAAGATTTTTACTAACTGAAGAAGAAGAAAACTGGATTTGAAACAAGCTAGATTAATTTTCATTATTTCCAAAAGGGCAATGTGATGTTCTCTTGATGGCCCAGTTCCTCAGCCTCTAGTAACTGCTTAAACTAGGTAAGGTCCAGCCTGGTTATCCATCATCTGGGTTTTGCCTTCCACAGGTGGTCCAACTCCCCATTCTTCTCTGCAAACAGCCATGTTCCCTTGGGAGAGAAGGTGGGAGTCTGGTCATAAGCTTCCTGCAGGCCAGGAACAGCCCCTGGATCAGTTACTGGACTTTGTGACTGAAATTAATATTAGTGCACTGGCAAATGTGGGTTTGCTTCCTCAAAGATAAGTTCTGCTGTCAAACAGAAGCACTTCTGCTCATACTGACGCTCTCTAGAACTCTGGAGATGAGGAAAACCAATAAGTGCAGACCAGGATAAACTAAAATAAACATTTTCAAGCTTTTAAGATAGTAACAAAATACTGAAAGGAAGAAAATAATCCCTGAAGGAATATGCTCTGTTGACGGCCCTGGGAGACAGCAGGGCTACTAATAAGTGAGTCTGTTCTTTCCTCACTGACTATGCAGCCAGATGCCTGCAAGTTCCCTCAGCACAGGACTAGTGCCTGGTTTGCTTTGGTCTCACCCAGACAGCGCTATGTTTGTGGCCACTGGGACCAGCCAGCAAAGGGATATGGGCTGAGGGGCTCTCAGAGACCAGCAAGGCTGCTAATTCTATCAGTCCTACTAATGTCCACTTGATTCTGCAGGAACTGGCCAGGGCTCATTCTGGAGCAGAGATGACATGCCTAATGTGGAAGAAGAAGGAAGATGAGCTAGCTGAGTTCAGACTTGCTTTTCAATGTATCCACATACCTCTTGGTAGTGATCCCAGTACGAAGGTGATCCTAGCTTTTAGATAAAACATAGTATCCCCAGTACCTAGGAGGATGCTGTTCATCTTTATCACCTGGGCTATGTGGACACTCCTGATTTGCAGTCACCATTTCAAGACTAGGTTGTTGTCATGTGCTTTCCTAGGGGCTGTTTTCAGATCAGTCTAATGACTGAGGTAGGTGCAGAAAATGTGTGCTTGGTAAGCAGAGTAAGAACTGGTATCTTCAGGGCTAGGACTTCAACCCACCCAGCCTGACCTCCTGTATCATCAAATTACAGCCCATTCTCTCTGCAGGGAGTGCAATAACTCATCTTGAATTCAATAATGCACTTTCTAGAAAGGCAATCAAACCTGGGTTGGAGGACAGAAAGGGATAGAGAATACACTCCTCCTTTAGTATTTTGTTCCAGAGGATAATCACACTGTAACAAATGTGAACCAGATGATTCATTAGAATTTTTCTAACTCCAGCTCTCAGCATTGTTCTGGTTCTTGCTATGCCTTTCCCCCCTTGATTAGAGCTCTTAAAACTGGCATTTTTCTCCCCATGTTAGAACTTGCATGGTGTAATCAACCTGCCTCTCAACACCCTGTAACAGCCAAGCCCAGCAATGTCTCTGAGCTAGAATCTATGCTGTTCCTCTCAAAAGCAGTTCAGTTATATGATTCATCCTGCCAGTAAAGACCATTCTATTACACTTTTTCCAGTTCCCTCTGCTTTCTCTTTACATAAATCTCGTGACATGGATGCAGTGGCATCTTCTGTGCTTGTCTGTGAGTCTTCCATGCACAGTTGAAGGTGTAAGGGTTGGCTATAAGGCCCTGTGTGTCCACATAACTCACTGCCCAGCCAATGTCTTCATGCTGTATCTGTGGTTGTGTCTGAGCTGAAGCTTCTCTCTACATCAGAAAGAAAAGGATACTTTTGCATGGTCCTTCAGCTTGGTCCTGCATTGCTCCATGTTCAATGGCCATCAGAAGTCTGCCTGAACTTTGGAACATATATGTTGACCTTTAATAGTAAGTTGGTGTCTGGGATAATTTTTTCTTTTCTTGGGGATTTGCTGGATTGAGGAGATTTGAAGTCACTCTGTAGTCTTTTTAGGCAGCTATTCTAATGTGCATTGAGCCACTATGACTTCAGTGTTAGCTGTGTTTGTGTGCTTGATACTGGTTAAATGAAAAGAAAAAATGAAATTAAACACCTGTTCCTTAAGAAAACTGTGCTTTTTTAGCTGCTTTCAGGAGAACCATCTGACTCAAGAGACTAAGGTCTTTAATTTTACCCTACCTTTTAATCTCATTGACATCTTCTGAACATTGTTTTTCTCTGTGCAGAGACTGGGGTAGACGAAGCAGTGAGAAAATAGACTGTGAGAGTCTAATAGCAGAGAGTAGAATAGACTGTGGAGCAGACCATTTGTATCTGAGGGCTCCTGGACACTTTGGCTGCTCTCTGTGGGACTCTTTGAATCTGCAGCTCAGCTGTGTTTAGTGCCTGATATGTCTGATATGTTAAAAAACCCAGGAGTTTTGCTTCCACTGGTGGCCAAGCTAAATGGTCCTTGTGAAGCCATTTCACTTCTTTTTTCCTTTTTCTTATTTTCTTACTTTCCTTTTTTCTTTTATTTTCTTTTTTTCTTCTTTTCAGTTCTACCATTTTCTCTTGGTTTTTGTTTGTTTGATTGGTTTGTTTTTGTGTTTCCTTTTGGGCTATATAACATGTGAGTACTGTGACTTAACCAAAATAAGTACACCACTAGAATTCTGAAATTAGCTGGGACATGAATAAGCACTTTTGTCAATATAACTGTTCCCATATACATCTGAACTGCAGATGCTGCTATGGAGCAAAAAATGATCCCCTAGACTTCAATAAGTCAACCTGAACATTATCATTAGACCAGAGATGTTGTTTCTGTTACTGAAATGAACTCTGGAACTTCTGTGCAGACCCATTCCCAATGTTAAACTGTCACCTCTCACTACCTGGAAGTGGCACCTATCACTGGAAATGATGTTTGCTCCTCTCCTCAGCGGTGTTGCACAAACAGCCCTGAATTGCAGGTGACTCACCAAAAAGTGCCCTTTACTCTGGTAGCATCCTGAGGATTACGTTGCTGGTATCTCACCAGATTTCTGGCATAGTCTGAATCTGGTGTCATTGGTGGGCAGGGTGTGACACAGCCAGGTATGCTGAGCACACACACACACACACGCACACACACATGGGCTGTGCTGCAAGCAGCTCTGCGTTCCTCAGAGAAAGGCAGTGGGGATTTGTTTAAATACCCGAGAGACAAAGGCTTTAATCGCAACATATTTTCTTAGGTAATATCAACAAACTGAGAGAAATCTGAAATTGTAACATGCTGTTCTTGGGCATGCGTTGGCTCTCCAGCAGTCTTTTTATTTCTCTGGTTTTAGTTACCTTTTGTAGTTTTATGACAGGTATGACAGGCTGGAGCCACTCTGGTTGTGAACACTTTTATCTCTTTGAAGATTCTCCTTTTGAAATGAAATGTTTCTTGGCCGTTCTTTGCTCAAAGGTGGAACTTTATAAGGAGCGGGATGGAACTGTTTGCAGTGGGGGGAACTCCAGAGCAATTTTACTTCCTTTGAAGATGTGTGTTGTTCCTGAAGCTACTTCTGTGCAGTAGGAAAATCATCTGGGGCCAAGCAGGAAGTTGTGAGGTCGGAGGCACATCCCAGAGAGCCCTCGCCCTGCATCACACTGTCCTTCCCTGCCAGCCTGTGTGACTGGAGACAGCTCTGGGCACTCAGGATAGGCAAGGAGAACTTTTGTACTGATTTATTCTTAAAACCTACAGCTGAGGCTGGGTGTGCACACCCCACATGGAGTTCGTTGTTGGGTACAAGCCGGTGGTGGTGGAGCCATTTGTTTTGTTTGGTGGGTTTGTTTTTTTTCCAGCTACCTCCACGCTTCCGCCCACCCGTGTGTTTGAAGCTCGTTATGCAGTGCTGAAGAGTAATAAAGGTAGATAAAGGAAATTCATTACATGACCCACTGCGCTGGTGATGCGGAGCAGGTAAGACCCGGCCTTTCCCAGGCTGAGGGCACAGCTGAGGTGAGCTGAGGGGGAGCCTTCTCATGACTGGGCTGAGGTGAGCTGAGGGGGAATCCCCTCACAGCCGGGCTGAGGGGACCACCTGACGGCCTAGCTGAGGCGGGCAGATAAAAAATCTCCTCATGCCCGGGCTGGGCTGGGCTGAGGGTGGATTCCCTCAGGGCTGAGCTGAGGCTTCTGAGGAACCGCCTATCATGGCCGGGCTGAGGGAGGACCCGCTCCTGGCTGCGCTGAGGGTTTCCCTCAGGGCACCTGGGGGTGCTGAAGGGACACCCTCAGGGTCACACTGAAAACATATGAGATGCCGACGTGAAGCGGCTGACGGACCTCTCGGGGCCGGTCTGAGGAGGGATGAGGAGGCGCCCCGAGGCGGGCTGAGGGGACATCCCTACGGGCGGGTCCGTGTACGGCTGAAGGGCCGGTGTAGAGCACGGCTGAGCGGGCACCTGTAAGGGCCAGTTCAAGGCGGCTGAGAGGCCACCCTGCTGAGCTGCCCTGGGCCGGGCTCACGGACCCCTCGGGGCTGCTGGGGCGGGGCGCGCACGGTCGCCGAGGCGGGGCGGGGCGCGGGCGGAGCCTCCT